>JAQQTO010000038.1:2415000-3015000 GCA_029884595.1 Ormosia semicastrata | reverse complement strand
TGCTAATCTACCTGTTTAATTGTCTCCTGCCATGTAAATAGAGCTGTCAATATGGGCTATAGCCTATGGTACAACCCACTAAGCCCCTTATTTTTAGTCCAATTTTTTAAGCCCACTATATGATGGGGCTTTTTTTAACCTTAACCCATTAAACCTACTAATTTAGTGGGTTAACATAGGGCTAACCCACAAAAACCCCTAATCCCAAATTCACACAAAATCAGAAAACCAAAACCTTCTTGCTCGTTCCTCTTGCCATGACTGATGCTTATAGTGGGACTGGCATTCACTCTGATTGCTCCTTCATTGAAGCAATTGTGGGTGTTGCGAAGGAGGAAGCTCATTCTTCTGTTGGGGTCTTTTCTGATGTAATATGCGAAGAAAAGAGGAAAAAGGGTTCCTTTAAGTTAGGGTCTCTGTCTTTGGAATCCCGGAATATAGCACGCGTTGTTCCTGGGAGGATAACTGCTGTGCAGTTTTTCCCTTCGAGTAGTGTGAAGATGATAGTGGCGGGTAACAAGGGAAGAATTTTGGATTTTAGGATATTAAAGATGGAGAAAGTCAGGTTTATTTATACCATCCCCATCCTGCTCCAATTTCTGGGATCTTGGTTCAACAACATTGCTTGTCCAAGGCATGCTGCTGTTTCTGAATTCTCAACCTTAACAATTGCTGCCTAGTTGTCAAGTTTCTTTTAACTTTTAACTTTTACCCATTATTATTAATAAGCTACCTAGAGACTCAAAACAACAAATGGATGCAAAACATTATGACTGAGTAATTATTTTTTGATATAGGTAAAACCTGCTTATTTGGCTGCCTGTCTCTGTACAAGAAATGCACTCTGTTGGTCTTATTGCCATAGATAATGCATGTGAACAGCTTCTGTAGCATGTTTTTTGTTAACCACTGCTACTTTCAACAGTTGATAAATTACATGTTTGTCACATGAATGGCCGGGCTAAGTTTGTAGCCCACTAGATGTTTGTTATTTTTCTTCCCCTTTATAAATAATGAATAAGCTTAATTAACTACATTGACCTGAAACTCTAACTAACTTTTCTATTGAGTAAATGCCAGATAACTACATTTTGACCAAAAGTTACTTTGGGTTGACTGATTCTGTTTCTGCACTCCCCAAGCAAGCAGGTGGAAGTTCCTATGCCCTTGCATTCTTGTTTGTTTTTCTTCTCTGCTTCTGCATTATGCTTCCTTTTCTTCCCCAGACAGAAGCATTAGTTGATTACATTATGCTTATTTTTCTTTTTTTGCTATCACTGCTGTGATGTACCCCTGCATTCCTAAATTTAATTGGTTAAATCGTTGATGAATATGTAGTTGGAATCTTACTTGTTCCATTTGATTACATTATGCTTCATTTTTTTGCCTTTAAATGACCACTACTGCATAGTCTGCTAATATAACAAGGCTACCCTCACAGATGAATAATATAATAATTAGCTCATAATCTAACCTCATGCAGCTTCATGTAGCTTCAAAGAAGCTTTATCAACGTTAGCATCCTGTTATACCTTTTCCCTACAAGCCTATAATTATATTGAACTCGAACACTAGCAATTGGTGAAGTACAAAGACATTTTCTGCAACTTCTCGTGTGCTACCTTTAGTAGAGTTGTCCTACACTTACAAGAAGGGACAACATTATCAATTTTTAAAACTTCATATAAAATTAAGCATCCATCTTCAATTTCATAGGCACAGACTTTTTGTGTAGATACTATCTGTGTAGAACTCTAGATTATATATGTTTTATGATAAATTTCCTAATTATTATTTTTTAGCTTATTAGTGATCACATGCATTGCAGTTCTGCCAATGAGTTATGTGAGTGTGTGGTATCTATTTTCATCCATATTGGGTTTGTGACATTAGAATAGTTAGTGAGGTTGTCATTACAAGGAGCTGCAGAGGTTTCTTGAATAGATACATTGCAAGCAACCTGGCTGCTAACTTCAGCTTCATATTCTATTTTCATCTATCTGTCCTTTAATTGGAAGCTAATTTACAACATAGGTACAGCAATCAACCATCAGAATAATCAGTGATATATGTTTTACCCTGCAATAGGGTATGCAATGAAAACACATGACCTCATATTTAGCAAGCATCAAAGCAAGACAGACTTTAGTCAATGAACTATGTTGGTTTTTGAAATGGTGAAGTATTATAAGACACAAACATAAGTAAATGCGAAATAGGATGTATATGGAGTAAAAGGTATATGTTCCAACAAATGCAATGCATTTCAGTGGTCACAAGACCAGATTGAAAAGTAGTAACACATAAAAAAATGATTTTTGGAATGTTTTCAGTTCTTCCCCCAACACCGCTGAAGTTGGATTAACATATAGGTGGCCAGATTTAGTGAAATAGTCCAGTTTTGTCTTTGGTCATTTAAAATGGCTGAGTTTTAGTTTACTTTGCGAAGTTTGGTGATGTTTTTATTGAGTCTGTGCAAATTATAAGTTAATTTTCAGTGTTTGACTTTGCTTTGGGTTTTTTTTTTTTTTTTTGGGATTGTGATCATGTTTCCTATTGAACTTGCTAGTATTGAGTTGGTTTTGTTGACTTATTTGTGATAATGAAGTGATTGACATGGAAGTTGTTAGTATTATGTTGTGCATATTTTGACATGTGTTTGGTGAAATAATCTACCATGTTGTGTGTTTTATAAGATACCTGTTTTGATAATTTGTATTCTGTTGTTATGACATTCAGACGTTGCATTAGAGTCCGTAGTCCTGTATTAAGTGCAGGCCTGGACCTCTAAGCCACCCAATTATCATATAGACATGCATTTAACATTCCCTTTTTGATCTTTTAGACTAAGCTTATCCGTGGGAATGTCTTCCCAGTCATCCACGTATCAAACGCGTACCTATGGGCAAATTGGCGCGAGGGTATACTTTTGTGGTCAGATGGCAACGCTTACAACCTCTTGGTCTGACAGAAATCCTGGTAGAAAATATTACCAGTGCCCCATATCGAATGGAAGGGAGCGTGTAAGTATCAATTGTTTTCTTTATGTTTTGTCTGAGATTTGTTCTATAAGTTATTAGCGCTGCTTTTGGGTTGAATGGTCCCTATACTAAGTGTAGGCAAATTTGATCTACTAGTCTGAAGAAACTCAGGGTCTACCTAGTATTTTACCTTTCTTGTTTTATTATTAAAGAATATTTTGGTTGACTTAGTGCCTGCTCCGGTGATTATATTTTTGTTTTTCTGCTTCATAGGTGGCATTTCAGCAATTTATTTGTTTGTATGTATCTGTATATTGTGGCAGGGCTGTGCCTATTTTGACTGGGCTGAACCCCCTAAGGAGCGTTCATTGCCCCCAATATCACCCGTTAGGAAGAATATTGGTAGCAATGACAATGGGACACAGATAACTGACTTACTAAAACATATGTGCCGAATTGAGAATGAGATTGGAAGGTTGCAAGTGATGGCAGTTGAATGCATGAAAAAGGACGAGCTCCATTTGAAGTTGCTGGTAGGAACATGGATTTTGTTAGCCTTATTTATTGCTATAGTAGTCATGAGACTGTAATGACCTGGTTCATGATGAGACAGTTAATGAATTAGCAAGAATAGTAGACATATTTAGTTTAAGTTTGTGTTTGTGATTTAAACAATGTTGCACTGATGAAGTACTTTTTATTATAATATATGTGGTGGCAGTTTGTTTAAGTTATATGCTAAAAATATGTGGTGGAGGTTCTTGACTATCTATGCAATGGACGAATGGGCTGTATGCTGGGTCATTTTAAATTTTTTATGTTGGTTTTTTCTGAAACCGATAATAAGTTAGCGAAGTACTGCCTAATGATTTTTTTGCACTTCATATACTCAAGCATTATACCATTGATCTCTTTATTCTGTATCTAGAAATGAAAGAAAAAGCATAAGATATCCACATACTCATTACTAAACTTGGACCTCAACTTTTCTGGCATTCCATTTTCTGACAAAAAAAGGGTGTATGATTAAACACATTTACCAAGTATATGTCAATATGTTGAAAGTGCTATCCTGTCAATAAGATGTCGTGACTTTAAATTGTATTGCCCCTAAGCCTTTTAATATACCATGTCATTCTCTAAAATTCATCACATTCAGCAATTTATTAGAATTCATTTGTACATTACTCATCATGTTTATATCATTTAAAATTATTTCCCCATCATGTATTTCCCCTAACCTTATTGTGTTATGTTTGTGCATGCCTCGTCAAGTTCAGAAACAGCGCAAAATGCCATAGTCTTCATCATCGTATACTATACAGGCGCAAAAGGTGTGTTTTATCTTTTTACGTAAATAAAGCCAATGTATGTGCATCAGGGTCTCATATGGTTGATGTGTGATATAAATATGACCTTATGTGAAGAGTTAATTTACTATATTTTTTTAAATTTTTTACATGTAAGTATTAGTAAGATTTTTGCATGTTTGTTAAGTGCTATATATTGCCATGATTATTACCATGTGTCTGCATTTAATTGTGCTAGTCTTGTCAAAGCAAAAATGGCTTACCACATGAATGTTGGTTATTTTTTGGAAAACATGTTAATATACTAAATGCTACAATGGGTTGAGCATTCCTGTGGCTTTTCATACTATTCAACGGCTGAGTGCACACGTGCCACTAATAGTTATGCAGACCATATTGGTAAATTCTAGTTGCACTGTAGTTTAGAAATTTAGCTACTTGTACCAAAAGAAGAAGTTAGAAATGTCCAATTACATTGCATAAAAAATCAATTCTTTTGTATCAGTTGATATCTGTTAGTTCATTCATTTTCTGCACGGCCAAGTTGATAACTTGATCATGGTTGCGGTTATATTTGCCCATAACTAAGTCCAACGCAATCCTTATCCTCGTTCCATCATCAACCTGCCATACTCGAACAAGTGTGTTACATTATCTTTATTGCTATTAAACAAGATTTGTTTAAAAATTAAAATGAATTAACTTCACTTACCTTGGTGTTGAACTTGTTCTGTACATTCCTCTTAGAAATTTGCGTCATCCAAGTTGCAACCCAAACTCCGCAGTCATTCCTGTTAAAGTGGTTGACGCATTAGTGGCGTTACCACCCTAACTGCTCTGATTCTTTGTTACTTGATTTAAAAATAACACAAATTGGTAATGTCCATACGAGCCATGTCTCTGCTGGCCGAATCCAACAGGTTCACTAATCTCAAATTCAGAAACGATAGGATTCTTCGGATGACGGGTGTCGTAGAACGAATCGTGATGCAGCATTTGTTCTATAAATAGTCCCTAAACCAGTCCATATAATTATCATGAATAGCAGGTGTTAAAGTATAAAGTTGTTGTGGACTAGGAAATTGTTTAGGAGTGAAGTATAAGTGTAACATTACCAGACTAGTTAAACTTCTTAACTTGGATTCATATTTCTTTGGAGATGGATTGGAATCCAACAGAATGAGGCGTGATTCACATAAGTCAATGACAAGTAGAAACCAGTGATTGTTCTCCTCATTGATTGGTACTAAGATCTGAAACATTGATAATTAGTAATGATAACAACTTACTAAACATATTTTGTTATTGTAATAACGTCTAATTTCTCCATGTACCTGAGACAAATAGTCAACTTTTCCCATAAATTCTTGCTGATAGTAAGCCATGATTCTTTTTGGATCTTTATGCCAATTCAAGACATAATGCTATAGTATTGTTGGCACGTATGTTTGACATAGTTAGTGATAGTTACAATTGAATATTAAATTTACAGCAAAATAGATGCCTTACAGAGAACATGGTTGGAAGGAACCAAATTGTGGAATGGTTATAGACTGATCTATGATCATATGTAAGCATACAGACAAGCAGATTGAGTACCTGTTTGTAATAATAAAGCGAATAAGTGATATACTTCCAAAAGATATTTAACATTTACATTAACAAGTACCATGTACTACGTCTTACATCCTGGTTAACTCTCTGGTTGGGCATTAGCATTCTGAATGTACGTCTAGAACCATCACAAAATAGGGTTGTACTTAAAACCTCGATCCTGTGGTATGATAAATACAAATAATGGATTAATTATATTGCTTCCTACAAGAATATTAACACGTATTGGTGGAAAATTGTGACTTACTCATGACTAACGTCGCTTTGAAATATATAAGCTGCTACTGCAAGCTCTACTGCGCTCAACCCCATTTCTTTCGTAGGCCAAAATGGTACCTGAACCCACAACAGTTGATATGATTAGTTAACCATGACAAACAGTAAATATGATTAGTCACATACATACGCACACTTACATTTGGAAGGACAACTCGTGGATGTTGTTGGCCTTGTTTAGTCAATTCAGAATGGGTTGGGTTGTTGTCCACGAAATCTAGGCTTAGTTTCTTGTGGGAATTGATTGTTGTTTTGGTGATCTTGTTGGTATTATTTGTCTGACATTGACTGGGCCCCTTGAGTTTGTTCATTATCATTTCAGTGCCACTGCCCTTTGTTGATAGTGGGCTGTGTTCTGGTACGATGTTGGGGTGCGCTTGGTTGACAATCATTGAAGTCAGTTTTTGGACAGCTTGCTTCATGTATTGCACAGCTGACTCTAACATGTCAACCTTTGCCAAAACAATCTATGCAAATAGGAAGGTGCACCCACGTGTAATTTACTATGATACCCTTTGACAAATAGCAAAAATATTTGATACAAATGTACATTTACCTCATTGCTGTCCTTCAATACTTCTTCCTTTAAATTTGGCATGCACATTGCACTTGGAATCATTATATAGTCATTGTGTCTGACAGATATTTTCATGGTAATGCACCTCCCATTGTTGCCTGTGTAATGAATTGTTTTTGGATGAACACAAGTGTATGATTTAGTAGTACAATATGATATTAATCCAGTAAAATATGAAGTTTACGATGTCTGGTTCTTAGTTATATTTGTAATTTTATTATTAATTATACTACAGATGCGAGAATTTGTAATAATTCCACTCACAAAACAGACCAGGATATGGTTAGCACTGTTATTTGTTAAATAAAAATGTAGATGAATATTGTTTTACTTGTATAAAATGGAATTGTTTGATATTCAAAATGTAACTTGCATTACAATGTGCTTAACTGACCCATAACAAAACCAAAAAAACCTTTATAGTAAACCAAAATAAGGCTTCCATGTTACAAAACAAGACATAATGCTATACTATTGCCATAGTTCTAGTTTCAGGGTGTAGGAACTCTTTGATATTCAAAATCAAACTTGCATTACACTGTGGTGAACTGAACCATAACAAAACCAAAAAAACCTTCATAGTAAACCAAAATAAGGCTTCCATGTTACAAAACAAGACTTATAGTATACTATTGCCATAGTTCTAGTTTCAGGGTATAGGAAGTCTAACTAATATGAAGGCGTTTGTTTTTCATTTGAATGTTGTTCAAGTTTTGGAATGCCAATCTTGTGAGCTCGTCTTTTTGCTGGTTATAGGGCTTCAAAACTAGGTCCAACGCAATCGTCATCCTTATCTCATCTTCAACCTATCCCAACATAACAACATAAGGTCAAATTTTGGCATTCCAAAGGGTTATTGTACAATGTCTATTGCTTCCTATATTACAATTTGTTACTCTATTCACTGATGTTAAGTTTTGTGTCAATTACGTTTGTTAGCCTTTTAATTGAAATGAAGAACACAGTGGTCAATCTATTTGTATAAAACAGAATTAGTAAATTAATGAAACTTCATACATGACTTACATGTATGTTGTAGTAATCTTGATAATAGTCACTATTGAAAGCTTGCATCATCCAAGTGGCTACAAATACCCCACAATCATTCCTAAAATAACAATTTAGGAGTTACAATAAATATTAACATATTGTAACAGTAAACCTTTAAAACAAATGAATAAGTCATACGAGTCAGGTCTCTGTGTTTGAACCTCCTTGGGCTCAAAAATTGAAAAAGAAGAAATATTTGGTTTTTCAGTACAGTGGTAATCATAGAATCTCTCATCCATCAGCATCTCCTCTAGGAACAGTCCCTACATATGGAAAAATTATAACATGTTATAGGTTGGGGATAAAATAGGCTTCAAACCTATATTAGTACAATGTTACATTACCACTATCTTAACAGATCTTTTCCTTGAAGAATGATTTGATGGATTGGGCATTGAATCCAGCATAATAAGTCGTTTCTTGAAAAGGTCGACTACAAGTAAATACCAATGCATGTTCCCTTCATTGATGGGAACACAAACCTTGAAACATATACACGACATAACTTGTTAGTTATTACAGTTTCATTCAAAAATTTACTAACCTAACACTGAAATTGAGTGTTCTCATTTCTCACCAATCTCAGGTAATCAACTTTGCCCATGAAATGGGGGTGAAAGTGGTCCACAACACTAGCTGGATGTGTGTTCCAACTCAACCCAAATTGCTGCAGTTACCATCAAAAGGTACTTTGTTAATCAGATTTTATTTAACTTGCCTTCCATAACGAATGTTATAATACGTTCTACTTTAAGGTGAAGAAGATACTAACTATTGTAGTAGCTGTACAATATTGTTTTGCAGTCTGAATTGGTATTTAAACTGCATATTTCATTGTTACTAAATTTCATTATGTAGGTTCTGTGATGTGGCTAGGTGAGTAGCACATACCTTATAGCGAGGCCGATTAGTATAAAAGATCAAGTATGTGGTTCAATTTACATCAGAATTGCATTAGATAATTATATACTGTTATTAATATACTGCATTGTTAGGGGCTGCATGTTGGCATGGGTACACCTAAATCCAGGATGCTGTTATCATCATGACAGTGGTATTACGCATTACTTCTCATATCAACCTTTTTAAGATTCATTACCTTTTGCCCTAAACTTTTATCCTATACATAGGAAGGAAACCCATATAGCTTGAACGTAAATATATGAATGGATAGACAGAGACAACATCATCATGAAGTCTTTGGGACAACCATAACTACTAGAGAATATTGGTTACTTTGAAATACCAGATTTACATGTATGTTGATATATATTTTTGTAATAATTACCGAGAAGCTTGTTGGTAAGAACCAGACTGATGATAATCTAGACCTTCCTCGCTCTTCATGTGTCAGCATACATGCCATCAGATTAAGAATCTGTTTAATTAAAAAAAAATTATTGTTAATAAAGCTAGTACAGTTACAATGTCATATACATGTTAGAATGTAATGTATATTGACCTTACCTCATTGTCCACCATCCCCTTTGGCACTAGAGTTTTGAAGGCATCTCTGTGGCCGTGACAGAGTCCATTGGTGGCTATAATCTCCTTGCTGTGGGAAAAATTGATTGGTTTGGAATAATTTGTTTTAGTTCTTTATCTTCCTTGTGGGTAATAAAATTCAGCAACTGACTCATTATGAAACATGTTTACTCACTCATTGTAATTGTTATCTGCAAAAATATAAGCACATACAGCGACCTGAACTTTATCAAATTTCATCTCCTCAGTTGGCCTAAACAACAAAGGCACCCACTGCATTACGATAGACAGGTTAGTGTTATGATGAGTTCTATAAAAAATAATTCATCATTATGTGAATTTTCATCAGTTATATATGACTTACACTAGGAGGCTCTATTCCTGATGTTCTGATAGTGTTATGCAACGTTGTGGATGGGTGTTGTGCCTGAGACACAATATAGTAACCGTCGTGGTTGGGACTGAACCTGCCTTGGAATTTTGTGTCAGAGGAAAAAATTAATTTGCGAGGGTTGCATTCTTTATTTCCCACAGAAGCACCAGTCTCCTTCCCACCTTCCTTTTCTACGTCAGTTCGTTCACTTGACACTACGGACTTGTACTTATTTGCTATTTTTGTAACAGGGTTTGGTTTAATTTTTGAAGCACCAGTCAGCTCCACAACATGCGTTTCAGAAATGTTGGTTGCTTTGGTTGCAGCAGACTTGGATGGAGTCATGAAAGAGGTCTTTGTCAGTTCCAGCGTAGTTCCTGTGGGGCATGTATTCCCTGATACAGGTACGGGAAATTGGGTCAACATAGGTATCATTTGGATGGGGTTTTGGGTTGCAAATATTGCTGCTAGATTATGAATGACTTGCTTCATTTCCTCAACAGCAGACCCTAGTTGGTCGACCCTTGCCAATACAACCTAAGAAAACACAGAAAGCCTTTAATGAAGTGTGAAATAAATAAAGGGTTTATGTGAAAATTAAAGTAAGTGATAACTATTTACCTCATCATAAACCTTGACTTCCTTAGTAATTTCGTTCTCTGCAGTCTTCCCTTCCCCAATGCTTATCCATTTAAAGCTTTCATGGTGACTAAATATGAACAGCAATAAGATAGACATTAATCATGCACCAACATTGCCATTGTTTGGTCATATACTCATTATTATGCACTTAATGTGCAGACAGAGGCTTTTTGATTACTTTATGGATACGTGGGATACATTTATGGGTCTTACACATTAAATTCGTCTACGAATTACCCATTCATTTTATCGACATTTATTATACAACACAATGCATAAATGTAAAATGGTTAAATTTATAAATCTGACCTTGATGATATCTGAATAATAGGTTTCAGATGTGGCTCCATATTGAGAGGGGTATGCGATAGTTCATCTTTGCATTTGCTTGTTACCTCTATCTTCATCCTCTTGGTGCCAGGCCTGCCCCTGCGTGTTGAAGGTCTTCTTCCACCAGCCATTACTGGATGCTCCAATGTGCAAATGTGTTGTAAATGTGTTGCATGCAATGTAGGTTGTAATTTGTTGAGCCTGTTGGTTTGTGTAACGTGATAGGGGAACCGTGAAATGTATTCTAATGTTGTAAAATATTATGCGTGTGATTGTTGCCAATATACTGACACTACTATGGCATTCAGTAATAGGGTCATTATGTGCTAGGACAAGCTTTGGTTGAATATTTGACGCACTAGTCAAATCCGCAAGAGGCAGTTGTGGATTTACAATATGGCCCAGTTGTGATTATAGACAATGTTTATTAGCTGCCTGATATATTTAAAATTTAAAAAGTATATTTAAAAAATAAAATAATATTTACTCTTTCCAAATTTTGTATACAACATTTTACGTATAAGCTATGCCTAATTAAGCTCACTTTCACGACTATGTTGTATAAATTTTGAGCTGCTACTTTTTATGTTGAATATTTTTTTTTATGCTCAACTTTCCATGTCCATAATTTTTTTTTAAGTATTAAATTGATGAAGATGCATGCCTGAGATATCCTTATTTGTTTTCACTTTTCACATTGTTATGTTATGCCTTTTCATTTAATTTTTTCCAAATAAAATCAATGATACTATTTTTTAAAGTCGTTTCATATCTTAATAATTTTTTCCTTACTTCCATACTCGTTAGCTTTTCACAAGAAGCTTATGTCATACATTAAAATTATTTGAGTCTACATGAATATACCACCTTTCTTTTATTTAATAATAATTAGGTGTATATATATATATTATCAATTAAATTTTATAATTTTTATATATAATTATTGTTACAAAAATAATTTAATTAAATCTTTAAATAAATATAAATGTTACTAATTTAATTTTTTATCCTCAAATATAAATATGCATTTTCAATGGTCACATTTTTTTGTCACACTAGTCAAATTGGTTTCATAGATATTTCATTTTCCATGGTCCTTGTAACACTGTTAAGCCTTTACTACTTTAAGAAAGTGCGTTCCTAATAATAGACTAGTATTTTCTTCATTTGAAACATAATTCAGTTTGAATTTTTACAAACGAGTTAAAATAAAATGCTATATTACTTTTTGTCGTTAAATAAATTTTTTTATTGATTAAAATTTATTATTATTGTACGAGTTGTTTCTCCAATCCTTCAAGTTAAATATTTACTTATACAAGTAATACACGATCCAGTGTCAATAAGTACAGGTATTAAAAATCCACTTACGATTCGTAGTACATGATATTAAGAATGATTATTTGGAATGAGTGTTATGATCATACCAAATCTGATATTATAAAATTCTACTGATATCCTTCCTTCTAGTTCTTTGCTTTGTTCTTCTGAGTGTTCTACAAGCCCACCACAGCTTCTTCCATTCAACTAAAATTTGTTTAAGTTGGTAGAATGAAAGAAACTGAGTATGAACGAAACTTTGTTTTTTATTGATAAGTGGTTATAAGTACAAGGGTTTGGCCACACTGTCTAGTGCCCGACTACCGCTCGTAAGACCTAGCACAATCTTTTCCTGAGGAAAACACTCTCAAGGTTTGACAATTTTTAGAATGAAAAACTCTGTTTTGCCTCATCATAATAGGTCTTATTTATAAACTAGTTTGCCTACGGCTAATTTACATAAGTATCCTTAAAGACGTAAGTGTTTACATCAGATGTCTGAACAATTTACATAGTGACGTAAGAGCTTACATCTTTTTGATACTTTCACATTATCAGTAAATGCTTTTTGCTGGTTTGTCAGTATCTGAGTAATTGTGTCTTCTTTGTAGACAACTCCATCGTGTTCATCAACTATATGGAAAATTAGTGTTACTAATTCCCACATAGACCAAGTGCTTAGCTTGTTGATTGGTTCTGAAGTCCCAATACGCAGGGTAGAATTTTAACAAGATAATTCGTTCCTTGACTATATTTTTGTTGACGATCTGGACTACATCCTTAAAATTACAAGGAAACAGTTTAAATTCTTCAACATTCATTCTTAAATAAAGACAATCAACAAACCCAAATTAATTTGCTCGTAATTAACATGCATCACCTTCCATGGCTTCATTCATTTGCTTCTAATTATTTACCGTTCGTTTTTCTTCTATTTTAATTTTGTTATGATTTTGCAACATAGAATGCTGATGAAGATTGTTTCATTTACATATGGTTTTATTAATCCTTTGTTTTCCACTTCTTCAATATCTGTAGCATATTCATCTCTATCTTGTTTTGTGTACATCATAGGTCTACACTTTATTTCTTTTGTTGGGTTTTTAAATTTTAGTTCCATCAATTCCTTAATTTTGTTATTAATATTTGGGTCAAGGGGATTTTTTTTTTGTGCATTATTTTTCTAAATGTTCATCAATATAGGCCGATATGCTCCACCCTGGTTCTAAATTAAATAATATTTGGTGAATTTTTCAGCGTACTTCTTTACCTATCTCACCACGTATCAGTTTGCTAAACTCTTATTGTTTTTGACAATAGATACATTCAGACAAATGAATAATTGGTATTTCTAGTATTTCTCGTAATTGTTGGTGTTGAATATATGGTGTTTTAAGGGACATACATTCCAAATATTGACAAAATGAAGCATATAATCGTAAAATGTTATTTCCTACGATCATATCTACACCAATTTCTTGTTGGGACCCAGTGTCAATATATACTAGTTTTTCATTGGATTGTTAAAGTAAATCTTTTGGCTACAAAGTGTACACGATGTATATCTCCATGTGCAAATTGATTTTTTAAAGGTTTTTCTAATTTCCCCCATTTTTCAAGTAGTAATGTTGTTGCTAAACAAATACTTGCTCCCGTGTCTACGTCGGCTTTTGTATCTTTATTAATTTGTTCAATTTAGATTTTAATATAAGTATTATTCAGATTCTGTTTCTTCTGAAGATAATTCATTATCTGAAGATTCATATACACTATTTTCGATATTACTTAGTTCTTCTTATAATGGTTTTACATTGTATATTTAATATACCTTTCTTAGTAATTGTGTTTTATGTTTGAATCTTGTTTCACTACGTTGCGGACATTCAATTGCATAGTGTCATTGTACATTACATATCCAACAGACTTTTTTCTCTATGGACATTATTTTCTTGTCGTTTATATTATTTTCGTAAAATGTTTCCTTTTATTATTTTTGTGAGCTCTTTTTCTAGGATAATGCAAGAAGCCTTTTACCTTATAACTACACAATAGTTGCTATTGGAAATTCATTTTCTTGACATTGGTCTTCAACTATTTAAAGATTGGACGATCTGGATTTGAGATAAGAGGATATAGTACAAGTATAGTAATCTAGCGCTATTTAATTTGTTAAAAAGCTTATCTTAAAAAAAAATAAAGGATACGGTGATTAAATTTTTCAATACAAATGTCAAGGTTTAACGTATGCCTAAATTGGTTCACTTTCACAACTACTTAGTCTAACATCCGAACTTAAATTGTCACAAGAAGCTTCTACCAAATGCTTAAATTGTTTGAGTGTACATGGATATATCACTTATCTTTTAATTAAACACACACACACACACACACACACACACACACACACACACACACACACACACATATATATATATATATATATATATATATATGAGGATCAACTTACACCAAGCAGTAAGTCTTTTTTCTTACACTCATTTTCAATCATTAGATCTACTTTCATCTAATGGTTACCTTTAATGAAATAATCTCAACCATTAGATGAAAGTAGAACTAACAGTTGAAAATGAGTGTAAGAGAAAAAAAAAACTTACACTGGTGTAAGCTGATCCTCCTCTATATATATATATATATATATGCATGTCTCAACTTTAAAGTGTATTACTTTTAATGTATATTTATTGTTGACAAAATACTGTAATTAAATATTGATATAAATATAAACATAGCTAATTAAATTTAATATTTTATTCTCAATTAGGAAAATAGTGTTTTTAAAGGACCACGTTAATTTGTCCTACTCGTCAATTTAGATTCATATCTTTTTAATTTGGGTTAATTACACTTCCCTCCCTCCAGGGTTGATGATATATCACTTAATCTCATTATTTTCTAAAAAGAGATTCACCCACAATTAATTGAGAAAGTTGCATAATTGTGTACATATTACAAACTAAAAGTTTATAAGATTTTCATTATGCACAGTTATGCAACTTGATCAATTAATTATGGCTGACTGTCAGTTTTAAAAAATAATGAGGTTAAATTTATATCATTAAACCTGCAGGGAGTAAGTATAATTATTGGTTCCAAGTTTTCATAGTCCTTATCACATTGAGATTGGAATTCATACAAAGGCCAAATTAGCATAATCCTTTACATTTACTTGGTTTTTGTGATTTTAATCTCATAGATTTGCTAAGTAGGCATAATGACATTGCACAATGCAAGAATTCAAATCAGAAAATAAATTTACCCTCTAATAAATTTGAAATTTATCTTTTCCCTGAGTAAATGCGTACAAACAGTTACATCTTATAAGTAGAATATTTGTCAGAAAAAAAAACAAACATTGATTATTAGGTGTAACTTATTTGTATATTTTTTTTAAAAAAAACTTCAACTATCATTTGGAGGTCTACCCACTAATATTCAATCATGTAATTTTTACAATTGGGGAAGAATTTCGTGAAGCTATCTTCTGTAAAGAGTATAAGGTAGAAAGATTTGATGATAGAAAGTCCTTCCTACTCTGCATCTGCCTTCTTTGGAAATTGGAGTCTTGAAATTCATGAAGCAGGTGGGCACAAATATTTTCACGTTTCAGAATGACAAGACATATTACCATGCATAGAATTGCAAAGTCAATAGTGTCATAATAATCTACAATAAGTGGGTTGACAACATGCCACATTTTTTACGCTTCATCTCACGTTCTATCACATCCTCCACACTATGCACCTACCCATTAGCATCATTGCATCCAGCCTAAACCACAATAAATAAATGGTTTCATTTCCATTTCAATTATGAGAGGGACCTACAAAGTATCAGATGAAGACTTTTTTATTTAAATAAAAGGTGATTAATTCATTTCCATTTCTTTTTCTATATTTTTGTTAACAAATAAGCGTATTGTGATATTTGCATAGCAGTTTTAACTCTTATGCTTCAAGTTTTATGGACATCATACCCGCTGAATGAGTAATATGGAAAACAAAGAAGTAGTGGTGATTATCAATTTTTTGGGTTTTTGGGAAACGAAATAGTGGTAATTATCACCAGAAGATAGTGTAAAAAAGTGGTAAATGTTGAGCACATCTTCTGGATTGGGGTTGGGCTGTTGGAGATTTGGGACTGTGAAGTGCGTCAGGAAGTAAATGGGCCAGTGTAAAAGCGAAAATCAACAACATTTGTTACTAACGAATAGAGTTTTCAAAAATGTTAGTTTTTTGACAGGTTCTAAAACTTTGAAACATACTAATTTCACATCAATTTCACATTTCTCTTAATTGTGCAGAAATACGCTATTACATGTCATGTCTACCCATGACATCAGTGGAGCTTGGAAGAGGCGTCTTTGATGGTTGGAAATTGAAGCACAAAAGGCTATCTCATGGCTCATGGCTCGTGTACATGATTCATGAATGATCAATCATCCTTGTTCTCACGCATGGCTGATCTATACATCATCTGTACTTCTTCTCTTTCACAGGTCCCATTGGAATCTTGTTGAGAACTTTAGTATCTAATGTCTTCAATAATCTATTCACGTCTTGGTTTGCCTTTGCTTGCTACATAATGGACCTCATATTCATACCGCTCATACATGACCGGAAGGGTCACCAGGCAGAGAAACACTGCAGAAGAATATGTAGCAGATCAACAATTAAAAAGGCTCAACTCAACTAAGAAACTTGATAACTAGGAAATAGCAAAATGAATTTGTTCTGCATCTCACTCATATATAGAAAACTCATCGTGGTAAAATAACTCCCAATAGTCTGTCATGATCCAGAGACCAGCGATGGTCTGAAATTCAAGCACTTGATGTCAACTAACAAATTAATTAAGAAAATGGTCTGATAGGAGACGTGAGAGTAATTGAATAAGGTTCCTCAATACCACAAACAAGAGTTTCCTGTCTTTCCCAGTTGAAATATCATAAAATTTGCTCAAAAGAATCAGGAATGTCCTGTTGCATGACGTGGTTCTAGTAAAGTCATATTTCAATGATTAACAAAGAATGATAGATTTCTATTACAGCTAAATAACTGACACTCATGAATGCTGCCTTCAAAAAGGTCCAATAAAATGATGCATCGTCAAACTTGTACTCCAAGTTAAAATATTATATGAGGTTGGCATGAAACCAATAAGACCACAAGCATAGTTGCACTAACTTGGAATAAACGCAGATAATCACAGTGATACAGGTGTAAAAGGAATGGAAATAGTCAGTTACATGTCATTCAAATCAAAGAGACTTGTGGCAGTCCATAAGTGAGTTCAATATGCACAGTAGTACCATATAGAGCAAAGCCACCATGCACATATGAAAGAATACATTCTTATCCATGCCGCAAGGGTGTCAATACATTATAGAAGAAATAGCTTCAGATATAACCAATATTTCCTAACATGATATCAAGCATCAAAGAAACATGAGTTCACAGGCATTTTTTTTCCAATTCTCACACAAATACAATTAGAACATCGTTACTAATAGGTCATTATACTTGACCAAATTGCATTAGCATTTTCATTACAACCCTTTAGGTATCTCTTCCTAAATCACAATATTCATATCCATAAACAATAATAAGAACGGGGAAAGACCAAAATTAATTATTTCAAACCATAAACCTTTTTGCCAGTTTTGTCTTTGTTGGTCAACCTGTAAAGTTAATTACAACCCGTGAATCTACCCTCCAAGTCCAATAATTCCCAAGCAACCCTCCCAGACAATTTGAGAGCTATTCACACTACAATAAAGACAAGAGGCTAAACAACTAACAGGACCAACATCCTGCTGGCTTGCAAGGCTCACTCACTTTAACCACAAGTCAGAAGTATTTCCCACAAGCAACTACAACGAGCCAAAATTAACACATAGCATTAACACACAGAACAGAACAAGACCTTCGCTAACATTGGTAATAAAATGGTGATGTAGGCAAGTTTACATTAAAAAATATACAGACAAAATGTCAGATAAGTCCACGATAGTTTGACCCATCAGAAATTTAAAAGTGTCATTCTACCACCCAGTGAATAAGTACGTTATTGCTACACCCCTTCACCCCTTCCAATCAATCAAATTAAATAATAAAATAAGGATGCCTGGGAATGAATGGTGTGCACACAGGATACAAGTCCCAACATGCAATCCCAAATCTCAGATAAATATTACCAACACCAATGGTCAACATAACATGTGCACCCCTTCATGCTCAACTGAACGTAAGACTAATTTAATGCTCATGTTCAAGCTGACTAGCAAAAGAAAAAATTAGGAACTGTGTTCATTAAGATAGTGACAAAGCACTTCATTTTCTTACCTCTATTTGACAAACTACTTATACTTGCAATCAATCATGCACACATTTCTTTGCAAAGCCACCTATTGCATTGAAAGTATTTTAAATTGCTCTGAAACAATATTTTTAAAAATCCTCAAAAATGCTGTCTAGTCAAAATTTCTGATATGTTTTGGTCCCATAAAGGCTATCACCTGCCAAGCCCCTAAGCTCCAGCTAAGATTTAATGCTTAAATACACTACCATTTTTGGCTATAATTGCATTGGAAACTAATGCGATTTAAAACAATGAAAATATGAATATACCTTTTATTTTCATCTGAAGAATATTCTGTAGAATATAGCAGGAAGCAAATGATGAACCACTCAGGAAATCCAAGACATAAACACGAAGCTTATAATCACCCATCATCTTTTCATGTTAAGGGCATCTAATGCTGCTAAATTACTTTTCACACTTATTTATTAAAAATAAAAAAAGACATTTAATTTTTCCTTTTTTGTACATGGAGCTGCCAACACTGTTAATTGTAAGTCTAAAAACAATATCTTCAAGCAGTGGGTCCTACACTACTAATTCAGACATATCTTAAAAGCAGTGGGAATGTTCCCCACGGCTAGTACTTACCAGGGCAGTGGTTTTTATAAACAAAAGGAACATATTCACATTCTATCATAAGCAGAGGGGCCCCAAACGACAGAAAGCACAGCCTACCATGGGTCAAAATCAATGAGTCATATGGACATGATAGCGACAGCTTGGCTTGAAAACAACTGCCCAGTTTTAAATTTATGCAATGCAAATATGCTTCTTATTTGTAACTAGCACATTAATATCCAAGTTAATAGACATTTTAACTATGGGAAAAGGGAAATAGATGGGGGATAAAATGACAAAAGTATTTTATACATAATGAGCAAAGGGTGACCTAAAATGTTAGTCCACTCTGCAGGTTTTGGATCTTGACCTACGATTGAAAGCAAAGCATTTGGCTACTCTCCAATTATATCAAGCTTAAGGAACCAATAACAAACCCACTGCCAAAACGCTCAAAAGATACATAGCATCAAAGTCAATGAATACATATACCTTTCACTTCTGTGATCTTAAGGAATCCAGCCACAAACCAGGACAAACATTTCCACTGTCTGCATCTTGGGTGCCACCATAATACTGATAAAGTAAAAACAACCCAACATTATCATTCAAAATAAGAATAACATTATTAATGCGCTCACTTAAAAAGGTATCAACATACAACAACTAACAACAAACCTGGTTCCATAAACCCATTGCTGGATTTTGAGGGTAAATGGGAACAGGGGGAATATGTGGGTAAAGTTGTACCCCAGAGTATTGTGGGAGCAATGCCACTCCTTGCTGACTGTATCGTGGATAGGCTGCGATTCCCTGTACTGCAATTCCTTGCTCGGGGTACTGTGGGAAAACTGTCATCCCTTGCTGAAAGGACTTGTAACCGTACGGTGATCTCTCACTTGTTGCAATTACATTAGCCGTTGTCTTATGATTGTTGACAACATTATGCAAAGGATCATTTACAGGTGCAGCATTCTGCACAGGGGCATAAGGTGAAACTTCAACCTTTTGTTGCTTCACCTGTCAACCAAACCACACAAAATAAACAAACTTATGACTCCTTAATTAATGAAAGATCAAAAGTACACTATAACGTATAACTGCAATTTAAGTACATTTCTTTTAATAATTTTAACTTAAATTATTCTAACATTCTCTTTTACTGATTTTTGAGATGAAGACGCTTTTTTACTACGCTTTCTTCTACACGCAATCGCACTTGCCATCTCCACACTCTGCAATAAAACATTACAAAATATATATCGAGTAAATCCTTCATTTTAGTAAACATCTAAAGTCAAACATAAATTACACATACATTGTCCTTTTGATGTGATGTCTGAAACGAACCGCTCTGCCTCATGCAATTGTCGGGCAATGACTCATTGGCCTGCAACAAATACAATTTAATACGGCACATAAGCCAATTTGTATATCAATATAAACTACAGCTTCTGACTTAAGAAGACGTACTTCTCTGCTGTCAATATCACATTCTGAGCTTGAGGTATCCACCTTAGTACTATAGTCAGCCTCGTTTCTAATCATCCTTGGGCACTTGGCAATATTGTGTCCAGATTTGTGGCAATATAAACACTTATACTTTCTCTTTCTCCAATTCTTTTTCTTTGACGGAGCACCTTTAGTCTTAACCATCATAGGATCACCAACCACCTTCTGATTACCCTCTCGGTTCCTATTAGGATCATTACGTATGTCTAACTTCATAATAAGCTTTGATATTTTATCCCTCATCTCAGTAAAATCATCCAATTTTCCCGCTGCAATATGACACAACCTATTACAAATGGCAGACAATGCACCAAAACGTAACCTGAAAGCCTTCTCTAAATCAGTATGATCCACCTGAACGGACGGTGTATATTCACTCTTAGCAGTCTTTGTCCACCGTTTCAAGATTAAGTTCCTCGGAATGGACTCCATGTGTTCGTGCTTCATGGTGCAAAAAATATGGCTACAAGGAAGACCACCTGATTCAAAACCTTGACAATTGCACACAAACTTACCCTCCACACGGTCATAAGTCACCTCAAACACAGTCATTGGGCTACAAAATTTATTCATTATGTACTTCACAATGTTTCCATCCTCAATTTTGTTTAAAACAATTAATGCACCAGCCTGGTCTATCTCCACTTTAACTTCTGCAAATATCTTCCTTGTGTATATTTTTGAAGCTCCAAGCTCAATATTCTTAAGGGAAGTTGTCATCACAGGCTCACCACCATACAATGACTTATAGTCTGCCTCGTGCTCATTATTTCGATAATCTTTTAAAACACGATCAAAATTGTGCAATAAGTCAACAAGGCTATTTTTATTGCGAACATATTACTTGATGAAAGAGTTTATACCTTCACAATGAGAGGTTGTTCTTATGCATCCAAAAAATTCCTCCCGAAGATATGCAGTTGCCCACATTCTCTTCCTCTTATAAGTCTTCTTGATCCACTTCTTAGCCTTCCTACTACAAACATTATGTTTCTCAATCATTTTAGTCCAAAACTCTTCAAACTCAACTTTAGAAAAATTAGAATACATTGCTGCTGAAAAATCCTCCAAGAATTGGCTATTCTTTACATTCTCACATGCATTATTCGGAGATGCCATGAACAAAGTCTATGTCTTACATTGGGAAAAATAGCCTTGATAGCCTCTCTCATTGCATTGTCACCATCAGTCACAACTGCATTTGGATGTTTATCAAACATAGCTTCCGAAAGAGTTTCCAACACCCATTTATAAGTCTCAACTTTCTCGTCGTCAACCAATGCACATGCAAATATTGTTGTCTTCCTATGGTGATTCAATGCAGAAAAAAAAATAACCAAAGGCTTGTTGTACTTGTTCTTTTTGTAAGTCGCATCAAATGCTAATACGTCTCCAAAGCATTCAAAATCAACACGGCTCGGACCGTCACACCAAAACAGATGTTGTAGTCTACCATCGCTTGTTGTCGTGAACTTTACAAACAATGACGGATCACTATTCGCCTTCGCTTGCAAGTAACTTAGAGCAGCAACGGCATCCCCATCTTGTATCTTAGCGCGCCGCTTCCTATCGAGGTGGTTGTACACATCCTTCTTGCAAAAACCCAAATCAGAATAACCCCCATTTTGACCAACCATTAAACCCATTATGTGATATGTTCTCACCCCGTACAAATGCAAGCTCTCCACTTGAGACTTATCTGCATCTGTCATGCGACGATAAGTTGGAATTAAGTGAACAAATGAAGACGGAGTTAGTTCATGGTTGTGACCCTCAACAAAGCTTCCCACTAGCCATCTACATGTCTTGTAGTCGAACTGTACCCGAAACTGGGCACGACAGTCAGTTCTTGTCAATGGTTTATGCTCTCTTACTCTATCTACTCTTGTGAAGTGCTTCTTGTCTCTCAGTCCTGCTCTGTTGCATACTAATTGACGCATAACGATATTGCCCTTGCAATCACGCCGTACATTTTTCTTCCGAATTACAAACCCATGCAGCTTAGCATATTTGCTATAAAATTCAATGGCTTCCATTTCACTGCCAAAATCTAGTTCACGGATATCAACCCCTGTCAATTCAGTAACTCTTTTATAAGTACCATCAACCTTTTTCCTCATGACACCTTCGTTTTCATCTCTAACAGCATTGACACCATCTTTGTCATTCTCCTCTCCACCATTATTCCTAACATTCATGACGTCAATATTAGAACCTCCATCACAATACTCATCACTGGAACCTCCATCAGATTGTTCACCATCACATTCCTCATCGCTCGAACCTTCGTCGGATTGATGACCATCACACTCTTCCTCACTTAAACGTCCATCACCTCCAATGTCATCATTCCATTCATCACTAGATAAACCAACACACTCCTCACCATCACCAACAAACACATCTGTATCCTCATTCAACTTAGCCATTGATTCTTTCCTATTGCTAGTCATCTGCATAAAAGTACACACCTTTTTAAAATTTCATAATCTTTTCCAGTTTTTAACAAAATACCAAACAATGATTTACAAACCACGACATGTACTAACATAAACAACCATAAACCCTACACATATAAACTAACTACCATAACTGAAAAAATAACACTAAATTCAAATAAAGACTCGCTACACATCACAACATATACATTCCTCAGCTGCCAATAAATTTTACAGTCTAAACAACTATAAATTTAAGACTGTGTCTTTATTTCTTCCCCGTTGTTCGATAGCAGTGCACTACACCCACATAGCCTACTAAATGCCTATTAAATTAGTGTTATGATACATACATGCCGTTTAATAGAGAAGATTTAAAAAATAAGAAACACTACAGCCAAACAAGACTAGTCGCAGGGCTCTCTGCAAGTACACTCAACATGAGACCTGGATGATGTTCAATCAAAGTATTCAAACTTCTTCATCATGCGCTTTTCACAGTGCTACGAAGTCAACACAGTGGTTAATTTATTTTTTTTTACTGAACACAGTGGTTAATTTAAACATTCCAAACACTGCAATGCTGACTTTAAACCCAGCTGTGGACGTGAGTTCAATTATTCTCTGTTTCAGCTCTCCACTAATAAAGAATACTTGGAAGAATAAAAAAATTATGCAAATGCAGATTGCTTTTAAACCATGGAAAACCTCTTTGCTAGGCCACATGTCCTCAAAGACTAGAGAAGCCACAAAACACAAAAAAGTGGAAAGTGGCAACAAATAATCAAACATGGTGTCTAGCATAAAAGAAAAGGTCATAAGCAACGATCACTGATAGATACAAAGAAATAAACTATTTTCAAAATAAATTATATATATAACTGGGAAAGCAGAAAAGAAAAAGGGGTAGTGAAAGTTTTGCTTTTCCCCTACAATGCAGAAGCAGAAGCATAATGCGGATTTGACAAACCATGACATAGATCAATAAACAAAGAAATTCAAAGTTTATTCCTGTCCCTCAAACATCTGCAAAAATTTCATGTTCAGAAGCACAAAGTTGTAGACAGAATTAAACAACTCAAGTCACAGTAGAGAAATGAAAATCACAAGAAATAAATTGAAGGCATGAACAAAAAGAGGTTTCAAACCTATGAAGCATCAATTCATGGCAGGAAAATAAAATAATAAAATAAAAGGAAATGATACAAGAGAAGTCAGTAGTAGTTTCATGCACAAACCACAGTGAGCAGAGGGAACTTGAAGGAAAGTAGTACATGAAGTGGAAAGGCAGAGAGAGAGAGTTCAATGGAGCTTGCTTTAATTTAACCTATGCTAAAATTATGTTTTTTGCTTTAATGAACTTCCAAGTCTGATCTCTGCCATATCCCTAATGTTCGATAAAATCAAACCTATGCTGCTAACTTCAAGCAAATGTGGAAACACATTGTGATGCTAAAAATTAATCGCTTTTCTTTGCCGATAACTTATTCTTATCTGATGATCCAAGATCTTCATCTTCCTAAACATGTGAAATTTTACCTGCAAGATGCTAAAAACATAAATATATGCTCATCAAAGACCTATTTCACCTATTACCCCTTCAGAGGGAGAGATAATTTTCTCATAATTTTCAGATTTAATCTCTGGATCCTAATGTTTACAAGAGCATACAATTAATTTCTATCGCACTCATCCCAGGTAACTTTTGTCTCATGTGTGAACTGTTAGCACTTATGACCATTCATCCTAACTCATTTGAAAATAAAAGATGCTTTAGACACTCTAATGTTTCATAATTCATATTGTAACTGTTGCTGCTACTATTGTTATCATCCATCTAATAGTATGAACTTCAGACTTCGGAATCTTCCAAGAGATTCTTTGGTGCACCAGAACAACATATTTTATTATGTATTACTTAATTACTTAATATGTGACACATCAGGCATATCATTAAAAATGTAGTTAAAATAAGAGACACTCATGCCCCCGAAAGCTAATTTGTCAAGCATTAAACAGTACAGAGATTTTCTCCTTCCAAAAATCCCTCCAAAATGTTTGGCACAAATTCATGGAAGGAAAAACCACAGTTTAGGCAGGAAAAGTCACATATGATCACAAAATAAAAAATATTTATCAACCAGAATTATATCACCGAATTCCCACTTGCCTCTCTGCAAAAATGCCCAGGAGATGTAGTTTTGAATGAATTTTTCCAAGTAAAAATGTTTGAAAATCTGATAAACCTAACAAAACTAACATAGAAAAACCAAAATCGTCGGCAAACAAGAAAAGGATAATGATTATCCACAATATCGAAGCAAGCACGACTATTTTTCACTTTATTCCATTTCGAGAGAAAAAGAGGGGCTTGTCGACCAGATTAAGGAGTACCTTTGCTTCAAAATCAGACTGCTCCATGGCGAGGAGGAGCTCTTCGCTATGGGGCTGAGGCAGCTGAGAGCTAAGATCGAGCGACCTTCGACACAGAGTTAAGAGAGCTAGATTGACCGAGCTCCAAGATCGACAGTTGGAAGCGTATCGACCGGCTGTCAAAGGGAAGCTTTCCGTGACCGTGAGTTGGAATCGTATCAGCCGTGACAGGGAGCCTTTGCCCGGCCGTGAGGGGAAGGGGGGAAAGGACGGTGCCTGCAACGATATGGGTGATTGGGGATTTAGGGTTCTTATGATTTGGGGGTTCTATTAATTTGGGGATATAGGGTTTTTGGCCTTCTTTTAATTCGGGGATTTTGTCCTATTTGATTTCTGATATCAAGTTTACAATTTCATGCTTTAACTTTTGTAATTTTGCAAAATAATTCATACGAAGAGGTGCAATAAATATAATATTTCAAATACATCCCTGTGATAAGGATGCATCAATTTGACTTAATTTGACTAATTTTTTACGTGTCAAAATATTAATGGTACATGTTGGAATTCCAACCGGTGGCCTATCATTTTTGAGTGCACCAGAGAAAGCACCGTAAAATAAACTATAATTGAAGCTTTGATTAGATGGGGATCACACACGTTCATGTACTTGTTTTATAATGGGACAAAAAGCGTTAATTTTTTTTTATTGTCTTTGGAGTAATTTCGGGTTAAGAATAATTGTTAGGTACTTTAAAATTTGAATCACTTATATTACAAGTAAAGTTTGTATGAGGTCTTAATCTACTTCTATTGTGATCAACCAGGCAACCGTCATTGAATAAAAAAAATAGTTATTTTAGTTTTTAATAAATAAAAAGTACTAAAGCAAATACATAAATAAAAATAAGAGGCTAATATTATAATATACAGTCAAACACATAAATAATTTTTTTAATAATATTATTTATATATATATAAATTTTAAAATTAAACTCAAAATTAAATATTTAAAAGACTCAAACCCATTTTACTAAATAGGTCCTATTATGTATGCAGATTGCAAATATTCTAATTTGTTAACTAATTATATTGTTTCTAGAAAAAAGAAAATTTAAAAAAGGAAACATTTATTGTTCCGATTCTTTCAATTGAATTTCACAATTGTCTAACTTATAATTAAGGAAAATGTTTGGTAGGCACCTAAAATACCTCCACCGTATGCCCATAGTATGCCAGGTGTGAAGAATTTGTTGAGTGCCCCGTATGCCATGCTGGACTTGACAAGATGACAGAGTTGTAAATAGTTTATTGGACGTTCAGCGGAGATATTTTGAGTGGAGGAATAA
The DNA here is from genome assembly GCA_029884595.1 of Ormosia semicastrata. Classification (NCBI taxonomy): domain Eukaryota; kingdom Viridiplantae; phylum Streptophyta; class Magnoliopsida; order Fabales; family Fabaceae; genus Ormosia; species Ormosia semicastrata. The sequence continues at coordinate 2,988,431 of JAQQTO010000038.1, read as the reverse complement.
CACAACTCGTTAATTAATCACAACTCACAAGTAAACAGTCGCAATCTTATCTTGTACGTACGCAACAGGTTGTTTATGATAGTAACATTGTTTTTCTAAGGTGCTTAATTATCATAACATTAATGATGAGATAATGAAAAATTATCAAAATGCTAGGTCTGACATGAAGTCATATATATTTGGTTACCTTGACCAGTAAGGGTTGTGATACCTTAATTAAAGATCAAAATTATATTGGTTACCTTGATATTGGGATTTAAAAAAAATTGATCAAGCACGCATTTGTTTCTTTTTTTTTTTCTCTTTCCTTGGACGTGGTGGGTGAGAAATCAAATATGAAGACAAATAATTTCAAATTAAGGGATTTTTGCAAATCCACCTAAATTTTTTGAATTCTTTTTCTTTAATTAAGTATATCTAAAAATAATAATGTGAAACTAATTCTCAAGTATTATCGCAATTAAAAGGTCCTTCCAACTATTAAATTGCTTAAACTTTGGACATAGATAACAAGGCAATGCAAAAGTAAGAGAAATTAGAAAGGAATTAGAAACATTTTATTTATTTAATACTTTTACATTGCATTTTCCTTTTCCTTTGCATTGCACCACACTAGCTTGGATAAGGATGGCATCAACACTTTGAGAAAGTCTGACTAATTAATGAAACTAAGTCTATTAATTAGCTGTATGTATGTAGCTCTGAATGGAATAATAATATAAGGAAAAGGAAGCATTAAAATTAATTTGACCAGTTATAACCCCAAAAGAAAATTTCTTTTGCGATATCGAAATCTTTGCTAAACGAACATTAACTTTTTAACTTAAAACGCTAATAAAAAATAACATGAATCTAACTCAAGAACAACCAGAAAAGTTACTAGCTATGAAATTGGCTAGAAAATGAAATACATCGTTAAATTAATCAGCTAGTAGTTGCGCTTAAAAATGAAATATCTAACTTGAAGAGTTGGATATTTGTAGGCCTAGATAATTTGGAGACCAGAGTATTGTTAGGATTGGGTAGCTTAAAATATCCGTGAGATCTGCATTTAATTCAATAGGCCAAGTAAAAGATTATATAAGTAGGTTAGATACTATATTTTGACTCAAAATCTTAATGTATTAAGTTTATAGGTTTTTTTTTTATTTATATAGTCTTCAACATATTTATTTATTTATAATGTGAGACATTTTTTTTTCACATCTAATTCACATTTGCATTCTCAATAATCTCTTTCTTAACTGTGAATTTTTCACACACGGTCACGCTCTTTGAAGTGGAAGTCTTTTGAGTATTTAACAATATCACCAAGAGTCTAATCCGCATCCAAGAGTCTCGTCTCTTCCGAGTCGGGCCATATATTCTCTTCTTCATACTTGTTGTGTAATTGCTCTAAGTCTCACATTACTCAAGTTAGATAAACTTAAAAGAGGTTTTCTTATATAAATAAGTCTTTGATTATTGGGGTAATACATCATCTGATAGAGAACCTAGACACTTAAAAAATGTTGCAACTATGCTACTGGGTGATGAGTTTCAAGAAAAAAGTTTACAAGAAGAAAGTTTACAACTTTAATTGTTAAAAAATTATAATTTAATATTTTTGTTAGTGAAATATTTTTATTCCTCATAAAGATCGTGGACTTAAGTTAGAGAAATTAAACTACATTAAATATTATGTTTTTTTATTATGTTTTAATTTTCTGTCTTCTTATACTTTTGTTATGTGTCCATCTACCTTCCCAACATGCATGTAAAAGGCGGCTCAGCCAGGGGGTCTCTTGTATGGGTACTCATCTCCATCAGTATGTTTCACAACCCAACAAAATTATGTCAACGAATGACTAGTGCACTGCACCAATATCTTTGCCGCCTCGATGTCCTTAGCACAATTTGAAGGGAATTATTATTGTATTTATCTCTTGTTTCAATTATTAGTATTTATCTTAAATAATCAAATATTTATAAATTATTGATTGTATTTAATACACTCTAAATATTTTTCATGAAATTAACGGTTAATAAATATTTGATAAAATAAATATTCTACAACTTATCTTAAGTAGTATCATACTATTAACTCTCCAATTTGAACGACGTGTTCCAGCGAATTCCTAACATTGAATTTATGTGAATTGTTCCAAGGTCTTATTGTAGGACTTATATAAATCAATGGTGGAAATCTTTATAAATGAAGAAAAAAATTTGATCTCGAATGATGTAATATAATATAATATAATTTCTCTTCTAAAATGCTGTACAGATGTGGCAGATGGCAAGAAGATATATGGCACCAATCCAACTATGCCTCAATGTTCCGCCACATCACTTTCATTTTTTTTTTGTTTCTGTCTCATTTTCTTAAATCTATCTATGTCTCTTCTCCCTCGTTAAGAAAACACGTTTGGCCCATATAGAGATGAGAATTTTTTTTAACACAAATATAACATTATTTTTATATATATTTATAAAAAATAAAAAAATATAACTTTTTATGATAAATAAATTTAGTAAAATATTTTTTATTTTCTTTAATTTTTTATCTTTTATATATAAAAATAATATGTTACATATGCACACAATAATATCTCTACACAAATAAGCCTTCATGGGTACTGTCAAACGATTCATTGGCTATTATCTTTTACGTAGCCAGCACTATTATTATATTATTATATGAAGTCTTCGACCATATGAACACATCAAGAGGATGTTTTCCAACGATCTATAGTGCCTTCATTCATTCAGCATATAGAGAAAGAGAAGCCTCCAAGTCTTTATTAACACATCAATATAGGATGTTTTTCTGCCACTACTTTTGTCTATGCATATGCAATATTATCTAAAGAATAAAACCACTCAACTATTATAGAATTTCCCCTTTTTTTAATGCTTTTGGGGTTTTTTTTATGATTTTGTTGATAAAAGTTATAATAATATTAGTTACACAATAATACTTAAGTTCTCAAGATAAATACCAACGCAGGTTAATAGGATCGAGTGGTTAAAAGTTCAGTCTTAAGTTTCATTCCCCATGCATGGCTATGGATTTTAGATCCTCTGACGCCGTTAAGGGCCTGTTTGGCATGTTGTATTAAGCTTGATTGGATAAATTAATACAATACATTATGACTTTATCAGTTGTTTGGTGTAAATACTGTATTGTATAAGTTTATTCATTAAATCCCTCTTATACATTAAAATGATGGATAATTTAATCAAACATTGAGAAGTGGAATTAGGCTTGATTGGGTTTTGATAAATAAAGTGTTATAAAAATTTTTCTATTATAATTTTAAATACTTTGATATTCTCAACCATTACGTGATTGCTCTATACAATCAATTTTCTATCGAGCGCTTTCTATCATACCTAATCTTATCGAGATCTTATCCTATCCTTCGTCTAAACTACCTACTATCTCATGTCGGTTGACAACTCCTTTCAAAGAAATTTTTCAGTGTCCAAGGACTAATTAAATAAGCCTTATGTAAGGAAAGCGGCTTATTGCAAGTATCTCGTGATGATTTTCTAAGTGAGTTTTTGTCTGTCACTTGGGATAGCTAAGTATATATGTCAATGGCTTCTTCTCGGGTAGTATTGAGTATTGAGATAGCTCCCCTTACTGCCATTATTTAAAAAAAAAAATCTTAAGATAAATTATAGACCATTTTTAATATAACAACATTTAAATTCTAAATAGTTCGAACTTTTGTCTGTTTGTGCTTAATAATTTGTATATAGCCATTAAGATATGGATGACATTTATTAGAGAAAGGTTTTTCTTTTACATCGTACCGCTCTTTTGTCTGACTTGTATCTGGAGAATATACTTTACATGTCTAATAAGATTTTTATATATAGATTTTCCTAAAAGCAATTAAGATTTACATATATACATACACAAATACATATACTAAATATTTTGTATAGATTTTTAAATAAGTCCCTCTAAATAGTAAATAGTTTAAAATATTTTAATTCCATCCTACACAGGAGACTAGTGTGTATATATATATTACAGACTTTGATAATTTTTTTACGAAAAAAATGAAAAATTTAGTTAATTAAATAAGAGCTTATATAACTAGTTACAGTACGTATTTATATTATTATGAATTTAATTTTTGGCATGTTCCCCTTTTTTAAAAAAAATTAAAAAAATATAAAACTCAAACGTTGACTCAATGCGTATTTAAGATAGATGTAAAAATTAAATTATTTTAATAATTAATTATTATATAAAGTTTTTTATTATTAATTATAATAGAATTAATTTTATATTTAAATATGTTAGTTGAAAAATTATTTTAAATTAATTTTTTTTTTTAATAATATAAAATGAATTATTTTTATGTATTAAATTATAAAAAAATATATAAAATAATTAAAAAATTATTTAATTGATTAAAAAAATTATTTAATTAAAAAAATAATATTTATATATCAAAATAAAAAATAATCTCAACAATTTTTTAAAAAATACTCAACTTTTAACTTTTTTTCAAAAGCTATCGCTGTATAAAAGTTTAGCATCGACAACTTCTTTAATTGTTCCCAAACACGTTGCAAAAAGAAAGTAACAACTAAAATGGAAAAAAAAAATATTAATTCAGCTAAATAAGCTAAACCAAACACGTTATAAGTACCTGTTTGAAAATTCAATTGAATATAAAAAATTGAAAGGTTTGCAATTAAAACTCGTTTAGATGTTTTTATAATATATACCATAAATGAAAAAATATTAAAAACAGCATTAAATTTATTTTAAATATTGCCTTAGTACATTCCAAAAACAAATAAAAAAACTTAAAACAACTAGCACATTTCTTTTCTTTTTTTTTAAAATTAACAAATGCAAAAGATTTTATTTAACATAGCATCATTTATTATATTAAATATTAATAGTTCCTTTAACATCATCTCAATTAGTACTTAAAATATATTTTCAAACACACAAATTCAGATCTTATTTTTTTCTTCACTAAAAATCTACTAACATTTAATTCTTAATGCTAAAATTTTCAATTTTATCAAACACACACCAATAATAATAAAAGAAAAACAAAACATTTAATATAATTAATTACACAATCATATGTACAGATATGAGTTTTGTCATATTCATAAAATCCGACAATCAAAGAAGAAAGCTTCATGAAAGTTCCCAAAGTGCATATTCGAATAAAATGGGAATCAGATAAAACTTGGATACTTTCTCCTATCTCCATAAATACTTGGACACTTTCTCTTCTTATCTCCAAACTACCAACCTTCTAATATCTTCCTAGGATCCAATTTCAAGCCATTCATTTGTAACACAGTAATGGCTGCAGAACAAGTTGTAAAATTGCTTGATTCCTACTGGTTTGAGACTACAATTTTCACCAACAAACCCCCTTCAAAGTTTCATCCAATTGTTGATTCAATCTCACAGACCAAGGAGGCGGATGTGCTTCCTCTAGATACAAATCTCCAAGTAGTTCCAACACTTAAAGTCAGGTCCTACAGTGACCAAAACTTGAGCTCCACAGCAAGCGTTTTATCTGATTACCTATCACCAAATTCTGTCCACACCCCACTGAAGCTGAGGACAATTCCTTCTGGGAGAGAAGTCAGAGAATTGATAGTGGAAAGTAGTGGAAATCGTGAAAAGGAAGACATAAACACTTTGGAAAAACAACTAAGCCATAGTCATAGAAGAAGATTCAGGAAAGGCAAAACCAGCATGAGCTTATCAGAGCTTGAGTTTAAGGAGCTGAAAGGGTTTATGGATTTGGGTTTTGTGTTTTCTGAGGAGGACAAGGACGCAAGATTGGTTTCTTTGATACCTGGGTTGCAGAGGTTGGGAAGAGAAGATGCAGGGGAGGGTGATGAAGAACAGCATAACATTGATGAAACTGTGATTTCTAAACCTTATTTATCTGAGGCTTGGGCTGTTTTGGAACAAAGGGAGATAAGAAATCCATTATTGAATTGGAGGGTACCAGTTCAGGGTAATGAGATTGACATGAAACTTAATCTTAGGTTCTGGGCTCACACAGTTGCATCCTTTGTAAGATAACAATAAACAAAAAGTTTTCTTTTGTGGTGAAAGTTCTAAGTGCAAACTTGTAGCTTGTCTTCAGAAATTCCATAATTGTAGATATTAGATTCAAGCTAGAATCATAGATGTACATAATTTCCAAGTTTTTCTTGTACCAAACATTGTTTTACATTTTCTCCTCCCTCTCTTTCTTTCTTTTTTTTTTTTTTTGGTGGTGCAATTTTGTCATTCTTCCTGCAAAATGTACTAATTTAGTATGTGAAGAGAAAGATATTTATGGATAGTGGCGTAAGCCTTGATGTATGTTCTGGACCTTTCTGGTATTGGTTGATTTTGTCATCTTCATAGGATAAATTTGTTTTTTCCTCTAAAGAATCTTTCGTTTACTCCAAGCGCGTTAAGAAATTGTAATTGCATAAAGATACTCCTTTCCTTAATTTGTCTTTTTTGTTCAGCTATTCTCAATAATTGAGAAATACAATACAATTGGATGAACATTAGACTGTTATTGACGTTGTTGACATGGGGTTCATACAATCATACCAACTCAAATTACTTAAGTAATGTTGTTTAGTGACTAACAAGAATGCTAGGGACACAAAGAAGAGAAAGAAGCCCCACTACTCATTATTTATTTTCACTCTAGTGGAGGCTGTTTCTTTTAGCATCAAGTTGTATTAACAAAAGTTTTAAGTCCAATGTGAACCGCACCTTAAATCAAAGAAGAAAAAGAATAAAGGGAAGTTGAGATAGATCACACTAGTTGCCATCCACTCATTGTATGAGGCAATACTGAAAACCAAACTTTTGCAAAACGACAAAATTCAAACTTTTTAAAGATTATCTTTCTGCATTTATAGATCAAAATGATATTTTGGTATTTTGTCAAAGAAGGACATTTTCTTTTTGGTTAAGTAAAAGAATTTTTTTTTTGGTAATAAAACGATTAGGAAAAGAGAGATTGTTCCATTCCAACATCTAAGTCATGTCACATGTCTCAGCCGGACTTACTATGATACTTAAAAATAATCAACTAGTTTTAACTTAGTGCATGTTTGAGATAACTGTAAAATATTAATTATTTTAATAATTAATTATTATATAATTTTTTTTTTATAATAAGTTATAATAGAATTATTTTATGTTTAGATATGTTAATTGAAAAATGATTTTAAGTTAATATATTTTATTTAGATGTTATAAAAAGAATTATTTTTATACATTAAATTATTAAAATAGGTATAAAATAATTAAAAAAATTTGATTGATTAAAAATTTTATTTGATTGAGGACAAAATGATATTTACATTTCTAAGTGTAAGGAATAATTTATAATATAAAATTATAAGCTAAAAAACATAAACATTATAAAAAAATTTAGAATATATTAAAATTTGTGTAAAAATTAAAATTAAATTTATTAAATATATACAATTACTATTACAACAAATTTTTTTTTTTTACCAAATAACATATATTAAGAACCAAAAAATCGTTTCCAAACATGCTCTTAAAGAATTACTTTTGAAATTTCCCAATTTCTTTTAATATTTTTGGTATCTTACATCAAGTCAGTGAGAAGAAGTTAAAAGTGAACTATCATGTTAAATTTAAGTTAAATTTTAATTTTTGGATATGATGTACAGGATGTATGTCTATAAGAATCTTTGACCAAAGACTCTCTCCTTATTATGATGCATACCTATAAGATTAACAGAGTTCTCTAATAGAAGTTGACATTGGACAACCAGCCAATTTGTTTTTAGATTATTCTGCAAACAATGTATCTGGTCGAAGCTCCATAAATAAAAATCTACCATGAACGTCATTGTTTGATAGCTAACTATATTCTCTTAAGTATAAATACCGGCGGCTCAGAAGTGTCTAATTCTAATAGTTCTAATCTTTGTCTGCTAATAGACCATAAAGCATCATTATTAATTAATAAACTAAGGTAATTCTCCCTTATATTTTCAAATTTAGGCAGAAAAAGTTATCTTATACAAGGACTGGGTCACGTGCAATAAAAAGATTGTCATGGTCTTAATGATTTTTGCTCTGTCGTTGGCATAACTTGCACTCCTATTTGTATATTTGATGACGTCAAATTTGAGAAGAGTATTAAAAGGAAAACCCATTTGCGATTATTTGGATAAAGTGAATGTGTATGCTATGATACTCGTGAAAGAATATGCTACCACCATGATTCAAGATGCTGTTATGCGAGATTATTTAAAATAGAAGATACTTTGATTACCCAGAAAGAATCCTTATTCTTTATTGCATATATGGTAACCTTATCCATTAGGTGCACCCAAGAACTTTCCATACTTGAAGAGTGGGCATAAGGAAAATTTTCTGCCTATAATTAACTATGTGGGAAATTGCAGGTTAATTCTTCTACCATACCGCATACATTGCTTTAGCTTGCATATATGGTGAAACAGCAGCTCACTGCACGACTTGTTTAAAATTGTTATGCTGAACTTAGCAATTTAAATGGAAAACAGCTGAAAAATTGGAATTCCATCACCTCTTCGACTTTGTACGCTTATGTAAAACTAAAAAAATAATAAACCCCCGAATAAAGCACACTGAACTAGCTTTCTTTTATTTTTCCCAGTATTTAATGTTGGAATCAGAATAAGAGTTAATGACTCCAATTAATGACTCCAGTTTCCAAGTAGTATAGGTTCATTGTACTTGGAATCAGAATAAGAGTTAATGACTCCAATTAATGACTCCAGTTTCCAAGTAGTATAGGTTCATTGTACAAAAAATAGATTAGGTGCAATGTATCATAGGGAATAATGCTAGTTTAATTATTCTTGTAAATTGCATTCAGCATTCCTATTTCTTTGTAATTCGATGTATATAAATAGAGGATACAGAGAGTGGAATAAACACTCTAGCACATTCAAAAATTCCATGTTAGATCTTTTTCTTTCCAAGATGGTATCGAGCTCCCGATCTAGGGGGCTCGCTTCCGCCGTGTATTTTTTGGTTGCCTTCATTGCACCCTTTAAACCCCGATCTAAGCACCTTATTGTCTTTGTCTGTTCCCTTTTTTGACCATTGTTGACCACCGTTGACACCGTTTTCCATCGCCGCTCACTTTTTCCGTACTTGCGTCGGCCTCTCTGAACCCATTTTGGGGGTTGTTTTCGCGCTTTAGCCACTCGGTTTTGGGTCCGGTTTCGACCAATCTCTGTTTGGTTCTCTCTTCAACCGTTGGGACCTCTTCTACTTTTTCGAAAAACTTCACGGGTCTCTATTGGTCCTTTTTTTTTAAGTTGTTTACTGCCTCAAATTGCTTTGCCTCTATTTTTCGGTTCCGCCATGTCGAACCAAGAGGAGATAGAAAGGATGAGAGCATTACTCAGTAGTTTGGAGAAACCTTCAGGTACTTGTAATTTGGCATATTCAGGTAAGCTTCCACTTTCATTTGGATTTAATGTCTCAAAAACCCCTTCTACCCTTTTCTGGATATTAGACTCAGGCGCCACTAATCATATGACACCCTCCTCTAAACACTTCTCCACATATTCTCTTTGTTCCAGTAATAAGAAAATTATCACTGCTAATGGTAACCTTGTAACTGTTGCTGGCATTGGAAACATTAAGATAAATTCATCTATAATTTTAATGAATATTCTTCATGTTCCAAAACTATCCACAAATCTTATTTCCATACAAAAACTTACCAAAGACCTATCCTGTAATGTGATTTTTTATAGTAATTGCTGTGAATTTCAGGACAAGGATTCGGGCAGGACGATTGGACGTACTAGAAAAGGGAATGACCTTTACTATCTTGAAGAACCAAGTGTGCCCAACATAGCCAGAAACAACTTGTCCCATTCATTCAAGTCAGAGACTGTCCTTTCCAATAAAGAGAAGATTCTTTTGTTTCACTATCGGTTAGGTCACCCCTCTTTCAGTGTCATCAAAATTTTGTTTCCATCTTTGTTTACTGGATTGAGTGTTGAAAGTTTTCATTGTGAGGTATGTGAATTGGCAAAACACAAGCGTATACCTTTTCCAATAAATAATATAAGAAGCACATTTCCTTTTTATCTTATTCATACCGATGTTTGGGGACCATCTTCTATTCCAAATGTGTCTGGGGCTCGATGGTTTGTAACTTTTATTGATGATTACACTCGTGTTACCTGGGTTTTTCTACTTAAACACAAATCAAGTCAAAACAGTTTTTCCAAACTTTTTTCAATGATTAAAAATCAGTTTGGTGTGGTCATAAAAAAAGACTAAGGTCGGATAATGGCAAGGAATACTTCAATCATGTTCTTACTTTTTTTGCCAAAAAGAGGGAATAATTCATGAATCTTCTTGTGTCAAAACACCACAACAAAATGGGGTTGCGAGAAAGGAAAAATGGGCATCTTCTAGATCAAACCCGAGCACTATTGTATCGAAAAATGTTCCAAAAAGCTTTTGGGGGGAATCCTTTTTAACAAAACATATCTTATTAATCGATTGCCTTCTAGAGTCTTATGATTTAAAAGTCCTATGGAGGTTCTTTCCTCTTTCTATCCTAACTTATCCCCCACTAATAACCTCAAACCAAGGATCTTTGGGTGTGTCTCCTTTGTTCATGTTCATAGTCAAGAAAGGGTAAACTTGATCCTAGAGCTCTAAAGTGTGTTTTGTTGGGTATTCCTCCACTCGAGAAAGGATATAAGTGTTCTTGGTCCGCGTCAAAAATATTCTTTGTGTCACGAGATGTCACATTTCATGAAGAACAAGCCTATTTCCTCCAACCTTATCTTCGGGGGAGAGTCTTAGGGAAGATAAGGAGGATATAGAAATTCATTTGGAAACTCCTGTTTTTCCTAGCCTTGAGTCGGTACAAATGAGCCTCAATCTACTCCAGAAGTTGAAACTGAAATGGAGCCTTCTTCATCAACTGTTGAACCTCCTTTGGTGATAAATCTGGGTCTGTTTGGAAGACCTTGGAAAAATCAGTGTTTAGAAGAAAGCTAAAGGTCATTCTTTGAATCAACACACGTCCAAGAGTCTAACTCAATTCCTTCAACTCGGGTAACAAATCCGATCTTCCAGGCTTTACAAAATAATTTTCCAAATGCTTTACAGGATGAAACAAAACCCAAACAGTTGAAGACCTAGACCTCCCATTGCAATCATAAAAGGAACCCGAAAGTGTACCAAACAACCATTATATCCTCTCTCAAATTACCTCTCATTTAAAAAATTCTCACCAACCCACAAGACCTTCCTTGCAAATCTAAACACTACTTCCATACCATCCAATGTTTTTGAGGCATTATCTCGATAAAAAATGGAAGCAAGCCATGGATATAGAGATGGAAGCATTAGAAAAGAATAGAACACTCGGGAGTTTGTTGTTTTTCCGGGAGGAAGAAACCAGTTGGGTGCAAGTGGGTGTATACACAGAAAGTATAAAGTGATGGGTCAATAGAGAGATACAAAGCAAGGTTTGGTTGCCAAAGGTTTTACACAAACTTATGGGATTGATTACTCGAGACTTTTGCTCCTATTGCAAAGATGAATACGATCCTTTTGGGTAATATTATCTCTTTGCGGCCAATTATGGCTGGGAATTACAACAATTTGATGTAAAGAATGCTTTCTTACATGGGGATCTTGAGGAGGAGATTTACATGGTTGTGCCACCAGGATATGGTAAAAGTGCTCCAGTCAATACTATTTGCAGGTTAAGAAAGGCATTATACGGGTTGAAACAATCACCCCGAGCATGGTTTGGAAGGTTCACTAAAGTTATGACAGCCAGGATATAAACAGAGTCAATGGGATCATACATTGTTCATTAAACACTCCACTTCAGGGGGGGTGACAATATTGTTAGTGTATGTGGATGACATCATAGTGACCGGAAATGATTGGAGGGAGCAACAAGTCTTGGGTCAGTGTTTGGCAAAGGAGTTTGAGATAAAAACTCTTGGGAAACTGAAATACTTTTGGGAATCAAGTAGCTCAATTCCGGAAAGGCATTTTCATATCTCAACAAAAATATATCATAGATTTGCTTAAGGACATAGGAAAGGCAGCATGTAAACCTGTGAGTACTCCCACAGATCCGAGTCTAAAATTGGGAAATGCAGAAGAAGATGTTGCAATAGATAAGGAGATGTATCGAGTCCGGTTGGGAAATTAATTTATTTGTCTCATACAAGACCATACATTGCTTACTGTTGTAAGTTTGGTTAGTCAATTTATGCACGGTCAAAAGAAATTCATTCATAAGAATGATAAGAATAAAAAAAATATAAATATGAATAATTGAAATTTTCTACATTAATAATAATACACACAATTACCTGAGTATGTGTTATTAACTCACTTGTATTTTGTAAACAGCAAATTATATTTAAATCATTATCATGAATTTTTAAGTTATAGGATTCTAGCAATATCTCAAAGGAACTCCAAGGAGAGGAATCTTATTCAAGAAGAATGGTAATATGACTCTTGAAGCATACACGTCTCGATGCGGACTATGCGGGGTCAATTCTTGACGGAGATCCACTACCGGGTATTGTACATTCCTCGGGAAATCTAGTGACTTGGAGAAGTAAAAAGCGAGAATGTGGTGGCCCATTCTAATGCTGAAGCTGAGTTTCGAGCTATGGCACAAGGTATTTGTGAATTACTTTGGCTCAAAATTATCCTAGATGACTTGAAGATTAAGTGGGAATGACCTATGAAGCTCTATTGCGATAATAAATCAGAATCGTATGTGCACATAACCCATTTCGGATGATCGAACTAAACATATCGAGGTGGATAGACATTTTATCAAAGAAAAACTCGATTGTGGTTTGATTTGTACTCCTTACGTACCCTCACAAGAACAAAATTACTTGTGGATATTCTAACTAAAGGACTGAGCAGCGTTTCCAAACATGGCCTTTGAAAGAATTGTATCCAAGTGGGAATAGTGAATACCTATTCACCAAAATTTTTGAGGGGGAGTGTTGGAATCGACAAAGAGTTAATGACTCCAATTAATGACTCCGAGTTTCCAAGTAGTATAGGTTCATTGTACAAAAAATAGATTAGGTGCAATGTATCATAGGGAATAATGCTAGTTTAATTATTCTTGTAAATTGCATTCAGCATTCATTTCTTTGTAATTCTGATGTATATAAATAGAGGATACAGCAGAGTGGAATAAACACTCTAGCACATTCAAAAATTCCAGTGTTAGATCTTTTTCTTTCCAAGATTTAATATAAATCATGTGTGTTATATTTACCTTAATTAGAGTTGCTGCATATACAATTATGGATTGTTAATGAGAAATAGACTTCTGAGATTCAATGACAGGCTAGGGATGAATTAATTACATGGAACTAGATGTTATAGAAGGTATAAGGTAAATACTAATCAGTGGTTACTTGTCCTTGCTGGAAGCTGCCTCTGGAAGTTTAAATGTGGGAGGCTTATCAACACCCCTCCTTGAGTACTCCCTCCATCTTCGAGCAGCAGCAGCAGCTCTTTTCGCTCTTTCTTTGACTTCCTTCTCTGCAAGATGATTACCATTTGAAAGACAAAGTAGCAAACAATATAATCTTCATATTACAGTAGTTGCCACACTGAAATAATCAGGTATACTGAAGCATACATACTAGAGTTTAAATTTGATGCAATATCATTATAAAGTTTTTTACAATATCATCCAATTATATATTGACACATTATTAAAAAAGTTAGATTTTCATAGTAGTGATTGTGATAGTCAAACTTTTTTAATAATTTAACAATACATAATTGGATGATAGTGTAAAGAAACTTTAACAATGGATCAAAATTAATCCTATTTACAATATGGAGCCAAAATCTGTTAATACCTATGTTGAGGTCAGAAATTACAAATATAAAGTTCTGAAACAATACAAATCCTAAAACAGAAACATTTGGCAGATTAATATTATAATTTCCAGTAATTAAAAGTGCACATTTTTGTACTTTCACATCCCCATACCTGAACTTCGGTAGTCTTTTGGCTTTCCCCAAAGATTGTCCCAGTATGAATCTGTTTTATCAGAACCTTTCTGCTTCATCATTCTCAATTTTGCTTGTTCCTGCAAGAAACTCATCAGTGTTTAGTTGTGCTGGAAACCAAACTAATCATATGCATAACATGTTTTATACTGTGAAACTAATCAATAACAACAGAATTTTCTACACCATGAAAGTGTGTGGATGGTGTGAAATTTCTGTCATACAACGATTCACATTAGTTTAAGGCATCCCTCACTAATGTAAAATTTAGTAGTTGCTTTGTATGTGTTTAAGAAGCATGGGTCCAAGCAAGTTCTAAGAGTTTTCAAAAAGAGTTATGTACTATTCAGCAAATATTGCGTTATCTTAAACTGCAGAGCCTCTCATTTCTCAAAAAAGAATAAGCATTCTAGATGTTAAAACTTTCTGTTACTTGCGGACAAGGATGGATTGAATGCCTAGATTATTCTCGGTCTATATCAAATCTAACAAAAGTCTATTCACATAATTATTTTCAGAGCCATTGATTTACATTTATGCTTGGAATAATTACAGTGACTTGTAGGAAACAATCATATCATCACAATCAAGGACCAATGAGAAATGTTTAATATTTTAGACAGGGAAACTTGCACAGACTATCTTTATTCCTTAAGAACCGATACACTTTTCCAGAGAATAGCAGGACAAACCATGACAATTCCCATAAGATTAACCGCATGTAAATAAGTGATTATTCAACTATTAAGTGAAAAAAAAAAAGGTGAATCAGAGTATAAGAGTTCTTACCAAGACTTTTGCCTGCCTCTTTTCCCATCGGGAACTTGCCTGTCATTAGTATGGTTAGATCATGTTAGAGGAGTACAACACTTGACATATATGCTAAAAGACTAAAATCTCAGCCCTCAGACATACTGATTACAAGATTTTCCCTGAAATAAGAAGAGGCGTCGAATCTATAGGATGGAATGATAAAAGTGCTACTATGAAGTATAATATTATGAAAAACTGCTTTCTTAATCCATGTTATGATGACTTTTTAACCATTGTTTCAAGAGTCAGGATGAAGGAAGTTCGAAATTCAAGGTCTTTCAGCCAAGTTATAGGGCATGCAGCATATGACGATTTCAACCTTATTTCAAACTAAGAAAAGTGTTGGGATCGACCCAAATTCCTAATTTGAAGATTGTTATAGATAGTTTTCTATTTTACTGGTAGATTGATATCTTGTAATTATTATTGAGATATTTAATAAATATCAATGATATGTGAGAGATATGCAAGATATGAGAGAGATTTATTTTTAATAGGAAACTAAGAAATGCGTTGATAAGGATAAAGATAAGGATAGAATTGGAGTGACTGATTGCCATGTAAATTATTTGTGGGCTATAAATACTTGTATTGAGGAATTGGTAGAGTTATGAGAAGGGGTGTGAAGATTGAGAATGGTGAGGAGTTGTGGGATAGAAGAGGTTGAGAGTGGGTTGAGAGTGCCTACAAACATTATCTTGTAATCTTGTTTTGATAGTAGACTTTTTTCATCCGTAGTTGTAGGCATGTTGATTCGAACCACATTAAATTATGTGTGATTTGTGTGATATTTTTCCCTAATTACTAGTATTTATGCAAAGCACGTGAAGAAGGGGAAAGATCATCAACCCCCAAAATATCCACAAAATGTAGATAAAATATTAGAAGAAAACCTATGAACATTTAAATACCCTAGTAGTCAATGAGTTAATCTTACCTTTCTGAAAACATCATTTGATGCTGATCCCATACCTGAAAGCATTAGGGCAACCTGCTCATATTTAAGAGGCTCAGTAAATATATAAATGTTATACAAAAAGCTTAACTAGATTATAAGCATTTGCATATTCAGAATCCTTTTGGTGAAAAGATTACACCATTTGGAGAAAAAAAAGCCACCTTACTTAACAGAAGAAACTTCCTTCTCAAATGCCTATGGCAACAATTTCCCCCTCAAATCAACAATTGGTTTACTAAAATTTCATATAGTAGTGTTGAATGTCTTTTCTCCATTTAAAAAACAGATTATAAGTTATAAACTAAGAAAGGTGAGCTTCATGTTTTGAGAATAAAGAAATAGTAGAAGCTTAAAGACTTCAAATTCATATTGAGAAACATTGAGGCTATCCTAAACATGGTCAGAAACCCATAAAAAAATTCAGGTTTGAAAACTTAAAAATCATATGCTGCTCGATCAAAATTATTTCTCGTGTGTCAGTAGCCATCTAACAGAGAGGGAAAGAAAAAGAGGTGATTACATTATCTTAGGAATAGGGATCAAAAGAAAAAATAAAGGGAGAAGAAATAGAGTTTATGACTAAGGCCTTACATTGACTCTTTCTACGCGGCGCATTTCGTCCTCAAGTAATGATAGTTGTGCAGCTGATGTCCAATGAATGCAGTCAACAGGGCTAAAATACAAAAAAAAATTGGCAAATTAATTTCAACAATCTCCATTAGCTTAGTTACTTCACAATCAATGCCTTTGTCATAGCAAAGGTTCTAAAACTCAAGCATCTAGCAGCATCAAAGGAAACTTAAAAATATATATTATATAGAAGTTAAGAAAGAAGAAGGCTTATTCCTACATTCATCTATGATGAACCAACATGCCTAGGGGAGCATTAGGAATATATTTACCTCTAACAGATTTTAACTATTTTTTTAGTTTCTAGAAGTTTGATGCCTTGTCACCTTAGGTCTCAACACAAGTTTCAACATGCTGGAAGTCAAAGGCTTCACAAATTGTAGATCATGCCATCAAGATCAAGACTAGTCCACAGAAGGGAAAGAAAGATAACCATATAGCTGCAGAAGCATGTGCTAATTCAGGAGGATTCTAAATTTGGAATGAAGATCAGTTGACTTAACCCTTGGCTGGTTTGATACATTTTGTATGCAATTGGCAAAGGGTGAATATCATAAAAAGTCACTAGCATGATTTCATGAAAGTTCAATTGATTATAGTTGTCCATAACACGATTAGATAATCAATTAACCTATATATTTATATAATGCAGCCCAAAGAACACTTGTTTTTTGGGGGGTAAAATGCGGGGCCAAAGCCCAAACTAAGAACACTTAAATCCTAATCTTATATAATAAAAATAGGAAAAGGGCAATAAGGGATTTTACAAAACAAAAGTGGCACTTAAGACAATGTCATCACCATTAAAAAATACATCAGGAAGACAGAACGGCAGTAAAAGTAAAATTAAAACCTATTCTTAGAAGCAAAACTTAGTGATAGTCAGACAATAATGAAGAGTTGAGGCGGGTTTAATTACACTTCTGTTATACTTAGATTAATTACAATATAATAATGGAAACTAGTAAACTACTGATAAAAACGGGTGATTAGAGTGATGCACATAAATATACCAACTATCAATCGCCTGTTGAACTAATTCAGGTTTCCCGCATTGGCTGTATACTCTGGCTCTGCCAAAGTCTTCTTCTATTGCAAACACATCAGGGGTTACATTGGCACAATTTTTGCAGCCTGTTCAAGGATTTGCAAAATAATTATGTAATATGCGTTGTAATTGTTCTTACAGAGCTTTCTAGATATATCATTGGCATCTAACAAAGACAATGAAGCATCATCTAAGTCTATCAAGAAATGAAGCTTATCATTTAGCTTTTAAGTACTTAGAATTGCTGATAAAAGATGTCTGTATTTGTCTCTTTCGCATGATTTCACAGAATCCCAGTAGATTCAAAAACTATTTTTCTATAAAGCAAGTGTATTACATAGAACCATAGTTGTTCTTTTTTCCAAAAGAGGTGAAAGATGGGGACATTAAATGTGCTTGACAAGAATATATAGGTAACATTGTAAGAGTAAGTAAAAGTACCTATGCAGCTGAATTCATCAACAAAAGCATGATCCTTTGGGCTAGAATCATCCAGGAAAGGATTGATTGAAGTCAAAGAATACCCATGAATTTCATCATAAACCATGCGTTGAACAGGATCGCTGAGCACCTGCACTACAATAGTCAATTTACAATAAAAAAAGCACAGGATAAAACTTGAATCACATTTTTCTCAAGCTTCATATTGAAGATATCCAAAATGGAACCCACCGCATAGACTTCATTGATGAAGGTGCAGAAATTTGTGGTCTCAGGATCATTGCCACTCAAGTCCGGGTGGCAAGCTTTCATGCAATTATAATAGGCCTTCTTGATCTGCGCAGGTTTGGCATCTGGAAGCTAGTAAAAAAAAGGACCAACCAAAAATTAGACTTACTAATATATCTCATAATACACTTGAAAGAGAAAAATCCACCCAATTTATCATCTGAAAATTACTCAGACGTGAAAGTCCCACCATAAAAAATTATGCTGCCCTCAGAAAAATCAGTCATATCATGGACGAAATGAAGTTTGAAAGTTCTATAAAGCATATATTATCATTCATTTCACAAGACTTTTTCCATTTCTTTTTTTTCCCATGTTTGAACATTTTTTTCTGCAGTAAGTAAACAGAGGTAAGATCAGACTTTGATGCATTACCAGACCCAAAACTGCATAATAGTCATCTGCAACAGTGGCACTCGGAGAAAATGAGTCCTTCGCAGCAACTCTCACCCTGCCACAGCCTCTTCGCTTGCCATTGTGTGTTACGAAGGTCCAAGGACTTGCAGTCTTTGGTAGCATCCACCATGAGCTTCTGGAACACAAACTCAGTGATGGGTTGTGGACTTTGAGAGCTTCTGTGTACACTGGAGACAGTAACACAGCCATTGAAAATTCCAATTCTAGTGAAAAGAAGCTTGTTTCAAACAGGAAGGTGAATTTGAACAAAGAAATAAAATTTAAAAAAATTAAAATATTGATAAATGTTTTTTTTATTATCTGAAAATATTGATAAATGTTGGATATTCTTATTCTTATGAGTGGAAAATTGTATATTTCATATTTTTTGAGGAAGAAATTTTGGCGTTCAAGGTAGTGTTGCTGACATGGCAGTGTCACAGCCAAAGACAATCATAGAATCTAGACGAACCTAAGATGAAGGAGTGGGGAAAACGAGGCAACGTGGGTTTTACTTGAGTGTGGC
Organism: Ormosia semicastrata; assembly: GCA_029884595.1. Taxonomy (NCBI): domain Eukaryota; kingdom Viridiplantae; phylum Streptophyta; class Magnoliopsida; order Fabales; family Fabaceae; genus Ormosia; species Ormosia semicastrata. Next base: position 2,969,254 of record JAQQTO010000038.1, on the reverse strand, counting down.
ACGTGTCATCTCGTGTACACATGATGTTTCATGTGTTCCAACTTCCAAGTGTTTTTTTTGTTAATTGTCTTAAAAAATATTCTGTATATAATTTTTATATGTGTATTATATTTATATCATATATTAATATAAAATAAATATTAAGTTAATTTATATATAATTATAATATTTTTGTATGGCATAAAATAAATTTATGAATAAATTTAAAAAATTAAATATATAAAAATTAGATAAATAACGAGATTTATTATATTATTTGTACAACATATTTTATACATTATTTTTATATTATTTCTTTAAAAAATTAAAGAAAGAAATAGAGTTTATTAAAATGTATATTTGTTTTATTTTATTAATTAAATAAAGTAATCTAATATAATAAAAAAGGAAATAATATAAATATAATATAAAAAAACAATGTACAAATATCATTCTTATTTTGTTTGGTGGACTGGTCACACTTGTGTACCTGCTCCAAGCAAGAGATAATTGCTACCTATATTTGACAGAAGTTACAAGTGGGCAATCTTATAGTACTGTTTTTTTTCTGGAATGCTATTCATCTTTTTATTGGGCCTAAGATTTGAGGTGGATCTTGATTAGAATTTCGTCGGGCTGCAGTTTGACTAGGGGTGTGAAAAAAACCAAATTTATTCAAACTGTTTGACAAAAGTTATTCGGCTTGGCTTAGCTCAATAGAATAAAATTATGGTTTTATTAACGTGAGATATTTATGATTCATTAAAATATTTAATTATTCAATGAAGAAATATTAGATATTTTTTATATTTCAAGATACTAAATATGTTAGTTTTTATTTAATAGAATTTATTTTAATTCTAAAGATTTTTTATTTTTTTATGCAATCGATACCCTAAAGATATATGTTAACAAAATCATATAATTATATATTTGATTTTTGTATTTATTTTATTTTATTTTTTCTCAAGTGTTATTGATTTTCTTATATTTGATGGAACATAGTTTTTTTTATTACAAAAATGATAGTAAAAGTAAATTACTTAATACTACTGGTCACTCGTCAGGGTCAATGATGAAACATAGGTTTTAAATTTTTAATTGTTCGTTGTACTTTCTTACTCGATTGGTTTGATAAATTCTATATTCCTATTCAGTAAGGTTCAGGTTAGAAAATGAGAATTATACTTGAGCAGAGGGCTTTGTTCCACTGACCTCACAAAGTTCAAGGAGAACCATTGATGGAGAGAAAAAAAGGAAGAGGAAAAAAAAAAAACAGATTGCCTATGGTAAAATATTAAAAATTATGTGATTTATGAAGAATATATATTTTTAGAATACGCAAATATCTCAATGGGTTTAATTTATTTTAATTATTTATGAAATTAATTTTTATTTGATTGTGGGAATACAAAAAATATGTAATTTTTTAATAAAAAATTATTTTTAAAAAAATTAAATTTACAGAGACGAGTTTGACACAAATTTTGAATATTTTTTTATAAAAATAACATTTATTGTCATAAAAAATATCAAACTTATTGTCACTTCCTATTCATTTAAAATTTTAAAGCGCTTGACGGATCGCATCTATCCGAAAGTTTCCACAAAATTTGTTAGTCAAAATTTGATAAAATTCGGAAAAGAAAAATAATTATTTTATATTTTTTTAGAAGTGTAAAGATTATACATATTTTTTAAAGATGTGTGATTAAAATAAAAAAATAATAAAAAAAGAAATATAATAAATAATATTAAATAAGATATAAAAAATATATATATATATATTATTTAAAGTAAGAATATAAAAATTATTTAAAAAACATCATCATATCCTACCCCTAAGAAAGGGAGAAGAAGTGACTTCAATTTCAGCGGTTGGTCCTTTGTGCCTTACTGACTCTTCTCGGTCTAAGAACTTATGGGGCTCTCGTTAGCTCGTACAAAGAATAAGTGGGAAAATTACCTATTTGCCTCTACGTAACTCAAAATTTTCTATGAAGTATATAATAAAAAAATTTCTTTTTCTTGCACAATATCTTATTCCAAATTTAATGGACAAATTACTATATGACACATTCACATGTAAAAGTAAATAATGAAAATTTATCAAGTTAATTTTTTTATCTGAAAATTTTATCAAATTATTGTTTTCGTATGAAATCTAAACGATAAAGAAGAAATCATTTTCCATTTAGGACTATATCATCTCACATTTTCAACTCAAGTTTGATTTGCATTTAATTTTGGTCTTGTTAGAAAAAAAAAAAGGTACAACTTATTTTAAATCATAGTTTCTTTATATGATTTCATGTTTTTTTGCTTGTTTTATGGCATACATAATTTTCTTGATAAGCATGTTTCAGAAATCCCTTTTATGCTGAGCAAGTTTCTTGATTTCTCGTATAATTATTTAAACAACATATGAAAGATTATGCTGAAAACAAATAGACATATTCAGAAAAGCAAAGATTCAAATAATAATTATGACCATATCAATTTCGAGTATGGTAAAAGGAATAAATTTCTTTAAAAAAATCAAAATGGAACAACTAACTTTTTCTCAATTATTTGATGACTTGAATTCCAATTATCAAAATATTTTTTCGTATATATATTGCCATCACTGATCAAATTTTCTAGATCTTGCCAAGAATTCATCAATCTTAAATAATGCTATGATAAAATTCATTTTGTAATGCGTAAAAGATTGATTTTGTGTGTTTTAAATAGACAAATACTATATATTAGTTTGTTCGTATTTTAAATCCAATATTTCTTTAATTTAATTTCTAGTCAATATATCCTTCATAATTTGCTTGACAATTTGATATGAAATTACTTCAAACCCTATCTTCTGATAGGATGTCCAAATCCTCCCATATCAATATATAATATATAGAAAAGGAAAATATATGAGTTAGAAAATTATCATGTATCATCTAAGTTAATTAATAAATATATTAAATTTCTGACATATAATAAATATATTACTTAATCTTCTGTTATATATCAATTAATATAATAATTTAAAAGAAATATTGATGCATGTAAAAAAAATTATCACATATACATCAATATAATCAATGAAAAAATATGATCAATTAATTAATATAATTAATAAAATTATAATTAGTATAAAAAAACATGGCCTAAAGTTCTGTCATATTTCATCAAAGTCAATTGATAAATGTATTAAGCTTTTAACATGTGACACATACATTATCTAATTTTTTATTATGTGTCATATGATGTAGCAACTTAAAAAATATTAACATGTGTAAAAAAAATTACCACATATACTTAAAAAGGAAAAAGAAATAAAAAATAAAATAAAAAATTACAAAGAAAAAGAAAGAACATAAATTACAAAGAAAATGAATTAAAAAAGTCAAAGAACCTAAAAAGTCAAATGTCAAATGATTGATTTAATTAACGTGTTATTTTTATTTAACCTACTTAAATTGTATGAACTAAATATATATGTTAGAGAGTATTAAGAAATTAAAATGTATTGAGTATTATTTGGTAATATTCTTATGGATTTTTATAATTTTTGAGATATATATATATATATATATATATATATATATATATATATATATATATTTATTTATTTATTTAATTACTACTACAATATCTATCAACTTAATATTTTTTTTGGAATAAAATTTGACATTAGTGGTTAATTTGATTTAACTTTGATCACGAAAGTAAAAAATTAAGAATTTAATTTGTAATATAATTTTATATGAAAATGTCATTAATGAACTTTTCTCTTGTTATTTAATATTTAATAATTAGTATTTAATAGTATTTAATAATAATAATAATTATAAAAGAAGATAAAATTTGTGCATTACAACTTAGTCTGATATATTTTTTAAAAATAGGAGTGAAAAATTAAGGGAAGAATTTCAATATAATTTCATTTGTATTCTATCTATGAATTTTTTTATCTTATGATATACTAAAATAACTATAAATGATAATATACTTTTTATATTATGAATTATTTTAGTATAACCGTAAGAAATGAGTTTCAATTGTACTATTTAAAAATATTGATAAAGCATTAATATTATATAACAAGATAAATTAATTATAGATAAATAGTGGACCAATGTGATAAGAGTAAAAATAGTAATATAAAAACATGTTGTTGACAAGATTTATATTTCTAAATTTGATTTAATGTCATCAAATCTTAAAAATTATAATAATTAAATTTTCACTAAAAATATAGACCAATATATTAATGAAGAGAATATATAGCAATAAAATGAATAAAAAATATAAAGATTAATACCTTCACAGTGTGGACTAAATACAAATAAGTGAAAAAAAATCAAATAAATAAAAATATAATAAATGATATAAAACATATAAAAAAATTATAAAGTTCAAAATTAAAATTAATTGGAAGAATATAAATAAGTTATTTATATTTTTTTCTAATTATTCCATACATTATACAGGTACGAAATACTATTAATACATAAAAAGAAATGCTAAGGATCACGAAAAGCATTTTTAATTTAGAGTTGGATAAATTTTTCATTTTAATTTTAAAATTTCATTTAAAATGTTTTAGTTGAAAAAGAATTTTAAAATTAAAATTAACTGAAATAATATGAACAAGTTATTTATTTTTAATTTTTCTCTAATTATTCCATTCATTATACGGATACAAAATACTAATAATACATAAAAAGAAATGCTAAGGATCACGAAAAGAATTTTTAATTTAGAGTTGGATAACTTTTTCATTTTAATTTTAAAACTTCATTTAAGATGTTTTAATTGAAAAAGAAGTTAATTAATTATCCTACTCGTAGAGATTTCACGAAAACGGATTCGTGATGTATATATATAGCATTGCTGATATAGAGAATACCTTGTAACTAAATAAAATAAAATAAATGTAGTTCCAAACAAGTGTCATATAATATAAGACTTTATTTGTAAATCAAATGATTTTTGTTTTTGTTTTTGAGGTTACAAACAAATACGAAAGGGCACAAAACATTGAATGCATCTATAATATTATATTACAACAATAAAAGAACACAGAGGATACTAATAATAACTTATTTTCATTATTTGGTTGAAATTAAACGTTTACACGTACATACCCAAAACTTCAAACACAAGCAATTTATTAGGAACACAGCCTACGTGCATATACTAAAATAACCTTTCAGATTTATTATGGATTAACAAAGTACTTAAGCAGTTGGATAAGAAGCATCAGTAGCAAATCCGCATAAACCTTCCTTGCATGTATGTCTCGTTTCATCCTTATGTATCCTTGATTCCGCATAGAACCATGATTGCTACTAATAATAACTTATTTTTACATTCATGATTCACACTTTCATAATCCATTAGTTCTTGTTCTGATAGGAAAACTACCGTACCTATAATTAATTAGTAGATATTCCCTATTGCAGTAACAATTGAAAATGCTCAGCAACTACCTGATTTTGCAAATAAAATTTACTTAATCCAATAGAAGTGATATAATAACTGAGACAAACACTTAAAAAGGAAAGCATAATAGTATTTATATATATATATATATAATTTTGTTTATCTTATCACGTTGGCTTTGGTCTTTGATTGGAGTAACAACTCCTTTTTATCTCTAGTCCACAACAGTAAGAATAACAGTAATATTTTCATACTTGAATGATGTTTTTGCTGTCATTTTCAACTCATGTGACCCTTTGTAGTTGTATCCATTACAGGAAGTCTTAAATTCCTTATTGGTTTGGTCAGCTAGGTGATTGATGCTAAGCTTGTAAGGTTTGTTATCAGAAGCATTGAAGGACTCAATGAATTCAACATTGTCCTTGAATATTAGGAAACGTTTTTCCTTCTCTGCAGCATCCTTATACACTTTACCATGTTTTGCCATCCACTACTCATGTTGTTCGGACATGGATGACTCGTGAAGCTTGCGGGACATTACATAGGAAGTCAAAACTATAAGAAACATAAGCAATAGAGCTATAACACGCAGGTTTTTGCCAATGAAAGCCATGTCTTTGCAAGCATAAAACTAACAAGAGACAATATGCATTTGCGCATTCTTGCTTCACAAATTTAGTAAGGGGAAAAAGCTATCAATATGGTGAACAAAATTAATTGGGGAAAAAGATGAGTTCATTACTAGCAATCTCCTCAATAAGCTCTTTACCACTAACTATATCAGCTCCTGCAACTCTAGCTTCCTCTGCTTCTGCCCCTTCTGCAAAAACAGTCACACTAATGACCTAGAAGATATGAATAATTAGATGACAATTACGGAAACTTAAATTCCTTATTGGTTTGGTCAACTAGGTGATTGATGCTAAGCTTGTAAGGTTTGTTACCAACATCATTGAAAGACTCAATGAATTCAACATTGTCCTTCAATATTAGGAAACATTTTTCCTTCTCTGCAGCATCCTTATACACTTTATCATGTTTTGCCATCCACTGCTCATGTCTTTCGGACATGGATAATTCGTGGAGTTTGCAGGACATTACATGGGAAGTCTAAAATGTAGGAAGAATAACAATAGAGATATAAGATGTTGGTTTTTGCCAATAGAAGCCATGTCTTTGCAAGCATAAAACCAACAAGAGACAATATGCATTTGTGCATTTTTCCTTCACAAATTTAGTAAAGGGAAAAAGCTGTCAATATGGTGAACAAAATTAATTGGGCAAAAAGATCAGTTCATTAATAACAATCTCCTAAATAAGCTCTTTACCACCAACTCTATCAGCTCCTGCAGCTCTAGCTTCCTCTGCTTCTGCGCCTTCTATAAAAACAGCCACATTGACAGCCTGGAAGATATGAATAATTAGATGACAATTACGAAAACTTAAATTCCTCATTGGTTTGGTCGACTAGGTGATTGATGCTAAGCTTGTAAGGTTTGTTACCAGCAGCATTAAAGGACTCAATGAATTCAACATTGTCCTTGAATATTAGGAAACATTTTTCCTTCTCTGCAGCAGCCTTATACACTTTACGATGTTTTTCCATCCACTGCTCATGTCTTTCGCACCTGGATGACTCGTGGAGCTTGCAAGACATTACATGGGAAGTCCAAACTGTAAGAAGAATAAGCCCTAGAGATATAACACACTGGTTTTTGCCAATGGAAGTTGTTAGGCTTATAGGTGCAATAAGGACAGGATGGGAAATATTGAGAATCTTAATGTTAATGGGCTACAACATTGATGTGGCAGTTAGTGGAAGAGAAGAGATCATGGGGTATTCAATATGTTAATGGGCTACAACATTTATATGGCAGCTACTTAGAGTGGAGAGAATTTAATAGGGGCAGCACTTAGCATTTACCTAAAGATTATGACAAATGAATAGGCAGTTAGTGGAGAGAATAAATAGGAAAGTAGAGGAGAAAAGACATCTAATCATTTGAGTAAAGGATTAGGACCTTTGGGCAGGGAGGAAACAGACCCCTTGAAGAGTCTGTAATGTCTCTATCTTTTCCATCTTTTGTGTTATTTATGTTCTTAGTTTACCTATGTCTCTTAGGGTTTACAGAGGTTTTCCTCTGCTGTAAGGAGTTCATCTCTATATTTTCTTAAAGAAAACTAACTTTTTATCAATTGGTATAAGAGCTCCCGATCCTGGGGAGCTTGGATGGTATCAACGAGAATGGAGAACAAATTGGAGGCATTGGAACGACAGGTGGAGGGGCTTAGGCAGGAGTTGCAGGAGATGTTTAGAAGACACATGGAGTAGATGATGGTGACTGTGAGGGTGCAAATTGAAAAAGCTTTGAGGCATCAAAATGGCCGCAGTAAGGAGGAAGAAGAACTTGAAGAGCTAGAGATCTCGGAGCTGAAGACCACTATCAGAGAGGAGGTAATAATGACTGTTAAAAGCCAAGAGCAATTTATTCTTGACTCTGCTATTTGAAACACAGAAACGCCCTTAGGCTTTGCAATTAAGGAACTGCAACCAGAATAGAGATCAAAATCATTAGTGGTAGGAGAAAGGAGTGAAGAGACCATTGGCACTGTTCTTGGCATGGTTGTGCTAGAATCTGAAGAATAGCAGGAGGAGGTTGAGATTGAGAAGGAAGAGGAATTCCAGAAGGAGATCGTTACTATGAATGAAGCCTTTCCTTTGGGTCACTTGATCGAAGCCTAATTAGAGCTCCAAATATTGAGTGTGCTTTCACCATAATGGGAGAAACTGGACTGTTGTGCAGCAACCAGAGGGTCATTCACTGTTGTGCAGTGAGGAGCATATGGTTATTTTGCAAGAAGAGAGGATGAAAACATAGAGGAAGAAGCCCCACTCTATGGGTCATGCGATGGAAGAATAGTGGGAGAAAGAGCTTGCAATGAAAATGGAATTCGGGGCTTCAAGCCTCCAGACAAACCTCCACCACCACCGAAACCACCAGACTTGGACTCTTCCATGCAAGCGGATAGGTCAGCTTCTGCGGCTGAGTTTAGAATCTCGTATACGCCGACCGGGCTTCCATCATTGAAGCCACCATAATTGATGGAACTGAATCCCCGCTTAACCATCACTAGGACACTTGCAGTGAAGGTGCGGATTGCGATGACGGTTGCACCACAATCTCGCACTAGAAGTTATGTGGATGAGGAAGAGAAAGGAAAGGCAGAATTGGAATTCTGCCAACTGAGTTCATATTTTGACATAATAGCTCAAGCTCAAATCTATGGTAAGAAGAACTAAAACTCTGAAATAGAAAATTATTTTCTAGACTTCATAGGTCAAACCTCTATTGTTCAAGAGATTAGCTGGGCCTTTAACAAAAACAAACTTCATTCAAGAAATGGTGGGCACCAATCTAACATCACCCAAGCCACTAGAACCACCTTAGTGGAGTTGGGGCCACCACTTATTCTGTATGTGGGAGCTAATAGTAGTCATTCAACAACTAGTGCAACCAACGCAACCAGGGTGTAACACGAAAGCAACATAAAGGAAGATGAAGTAAAGGCAACACCCACTAGAGCTTCACCAGCTCTTGGGTTCTGTAATTTCAAGACTTTCCACGGTGGATTAAGCCGGGCAAGGGAAGAGATGAGCTTTTCTAGCTCAACACCATTGAGTCATATTTTCGTTGCTCCACACATGGAAAAACAGAGGTGTGGGGAGCATGACTGGAAACACATGGTTGATTCCAGCTTGAAGAAGAGTTCCTCAAATAGGCATTTTGACCTTGCTAGTAGTGTTAAAGGTTGTTATGAGGCTTGGGAAATGGGCAGCAAGAGGCGTAATGGGTTGGGTAATCATGTTGTTGTTAGCTATGGTTTTCACCAGTTTTATGAAGGAAAAAAAGATGAAACTTGTGGGGCTCAGTTTTAACAAGGCGGGTTAGCCAAATTCAGACCTTGGGCAAGTGAACCAGACCCAACCCTCTCCATTCAGTTGGGCCTGCAATCAGTTGAAGCCTATTGAAGAGCAATCAGTTGGGTTTACAATTTTTCACCCATCTGAGACTGCATTTCAGGGGCCAAATTGGAAAGCTCTACTTGAACTAGAAGCTGCAAGATGTTATGTCAACGTTACACAACATAAGTGGAAGAATTGGAGCATGTATGATCGTGTTATCAAGAAATTGCCAAAACTTCTAAGTGACTCATGCAATACTGGGTTGTTCAATATTAGCTACAAAATTAGCATCAACCTACTACCTAATGAAAGGCTAAGCAAAAGGAACTATGTAGAGGGCATTTATGATGTTGCAACTGACAACTTTGGTGTGGAAGGTTGCAAAAATCCAAACTCAGAGCCCGCATCATCCCTTCTTAGTGAAGCTAATTTCCTGCTGGATTATGTTGTGTTCATTCAGCCAAGTTATGAGGAAATATTGAAGATGGTTGTGTGCATTTCTACGAAAGTTCTTGGTGAGGCTCTTGCCACCATTACCATAATTGCAAGAGTTAGTCTTCTTGCTTCGTGCAAGAATTTGCATTTATGACTCTTGGTGGAGATACGAGGGATATTGGTGGAACTATTAATCATAGAATAATGTCTTGTAAGTTTCCCTCCTTGTTGTATTTTGTTGTGGGAAATAACAAGAGTCAACGAGACCCTGGTGGAAGCTCATATGCTTCAAGCATAACTTGGCCTTCAACCTTCGAGCAATAGGACCCTAGAGGAAAGTTATTTAAGCTGTTACAGGACACTCACTTGAACATTCACCTTGAGAACAAGGTGAATCTTTTGGGGGGAGTATTGTTAGGCTTACAGGTGTAATAAGGACGAGATGGGAAATATTGAGAGTCTTAATGTTAATGAGTTGCAGCATTGATGTGGCAGTTAGTGAAAGAGAATAGATCATGGGGTATTCAATATGTTGATAGGCTACAACATTTATATAGCAGCTAGTTGGAGTGGAGAGAATTTAATAAGGATAACATTTAGCATTTACATAAGAGTTATGACAAACGAATAGGTAATTAGTAGAGATAATAAATAGGGAAATTGAGGAGGAGAGAAGGCATCTAATTATTTGAGTAAAGGATTGGGGCCTTTTGGCAGGGAGGAAGCAGATCCCTTGAAAAGTTTGCAGTGTTTCTATCTTTTCCATCTTTTGTGTTTTCTGTTCTTAGTTTACCTATGTCTTTTAGGGTTTACAGAGGTTTTCCTCTGCTGTAAGGAGTTCATCTCTATATTTTCCTAGAGAAATTCAAGTTTCTATCAGAAGCCATGTCTTTGCAAGCATAGAACCAACAAGAGACAATATGCATTTGCATGTTCTTGCTTTACAAATTTAGTACGGGGGAAAAAGGTGTCAATATGGTGAACAGAATTAATTGGGGAAAAAGATCAGTTCATTACTAGCAATCTCCTCAATAAGCTATTTACCACCAACTATATCAGGTCCTGTAGCTCTAGCTTCCTCTACTTCTGCCTATTTTGCAAAAATAGCCACAGTGACAGCCTAGAAGATATGAGTAATTAGATGACAAACCTACCATTATATCAATTGCTTAGCACTCATAAGATACCTTAGGAGCACTATAAGGCAGAATCACTGTACCAAGATCTGCCTGCCAGAGTTGAAACCGTTATATTCAAATGTAAAGGATTAACAAAACAGCATATAACACTTTTATCAAAAACAAAATAACAACAACAAAACCTTTTCCCACAAGGTGGGGTCAGCTACATGGATAAAATGATGTCATTGTATTCTGTCATAAACCACGTCTACAAAAATGCCATTTAAATTCAAGTCTCTTTTAATGATTTTACTTATAGTTTTTCTTTATCTCCCTCTACCTCTAACAATTAGGCTATCATCCACCTGACCTACTCTTTTTACTAGACTTTTAATGGTCTACCTACTCTTTTTACTGGGCTTTTAATGGTATTCTCTTCACATGACCAAATCACCTAAGGCGAGATTCTCTCATCTTTTTCTTAATAGGTGCTACCCCTACTTTCTCTCTAATGCATTCATTCCTAATCCTATCTTGTCTCGTATGTTCACTCATCCAACACAATATCATCATCTCTTTGCAACCTTGAGCTTGTGCTCTTGTTGGCTTTTTACCACCCTGCATTTAGTACCATAAAACAAACAAAAGAAAAAAGAAAAAAAAGGCATATAACAAAGAAATTGGATGTATAAGCACAAAAGGTTTATAGAAGACAGAAGTATGGAAATTTAGTAGATCCTGTTTGATCGCAGTCTTAGGAGAATTTTTTTGAAATAATCCATTTAACATAATAATAATAATAAATTCAAAGCATGCAATGCTTAGAGCATTTAAAAAGGCTATGTTAGTGAAAGATATCATTAGATATTTATAAAAAAGATGTCCTAAGTAATCCATAAAAAAATAAAGGTTCGAAGCAAAGCTAATGCTATTCAGCAGTTTCTGAAAAGAATATAGAGATGTTCCATGTTTGCTGAATAGCAGTAACATTTTCATACTTGAATGATGTTTTTGATGTCACTCTCAGCCCATATGACTCTTTGTAGTTGTATCCATTACAAGAAGTCTTAAATTCCTTATTGTCTGCTCAACTATTAGTCAACTAGGTGATTAATGCTAAGCTTGTAAGGTTTGTTACTAGCAGCATTGAAGGACTCAATGAATTCAACATTGTCCTTGAATATCAGGAAATATTCTTCCTTCTCTGCAGCATCCTTATACACTTTACCATGTTTTGCCATCCACTACTCATGTCTTTCGGACATGGATGGCTCATGGAGCTTATGGGACATTACATGGGAAGTCCAAGGAAAATGTTAAATTCATTGAATCCTTCAATGTTTCTAATAACAAACCTTACAAGCTTAGCATCAATCACCTACCTGAGCTGACCCAACCAATGAGGAATTTAAGACTTCCTGTAACACAGAAGTAAGAATAGCAGTAACATTTACATACTTGAATAGTGTTTCTGCTATCATTCTTAGCCTATGAGACCTTTTGTAGTTGGATCCATTACGGGGGTAGGAAACAGGCTGGACTGGAAGGGCCTCCTTGGAGGGTCTTGTTGTGGCGGAGGGTTTGAGTCTGATTTATGTTAAGGTGATGAAGATGAAAGAGATTTATGAGAGGTGAAAGAAAGGGAAGAGTGGAAGTGTGAAGTGTGCTTGGTGAGGTAATGGCGGCGAGCTTGTGAGAGGAGAAGCTTCAGTGCTACCATGTAGTATGTGTGAGAGATACGGGTAGGGGTTTTGGAGGGTTTCGGCAAGCAGGTCAAGGAGCAAGAAGGAAGCACGTTGGTTTGGGTTTTTGAAAACCCACACTACTGAACATGGGTTGTTAACCAGGTTTTGATTTATTTGGATCAATTTTGACCCTTTTTTTTAGGGCTAGGACTCATTTTATGGCCCTCGCGGAGGCTCTTGAGTTGCCGCTAATGGGACGAGAAGAAGGAAAGAGAGAAAAGAAAAAGAAAGTAAGATCCGGAGCTTGTATGGAGATTAAATTCTGCTCCTCTCTTTATATGTTTCAAATTTTTTTGAATTAAACTATTATTATATGATAATTTTCACTAATTTAGTTTAGGTTTGCTTAAATGTTTTTTCAACATGACATAACATTCAATACAATTTGCATGATCAAGATTAGAAAAGGCACACATCCCAAACATGTTGAATTGAAACAAATATTTCTTCTCTTCTTTGAATGTCCATTTACATTTAGTAAAATCTAAAACAAACAAAGCTTTAAAATGGTTTGATTGTTAATTAAGTTACGAGACTAAATCGTAACTAATTAAGTTTCTGATTTATAGTTAGACTAATCAGATCATCACGTCCAATCCTTCTTAACAACACTACACGAAATCAGTCAAAGCAATTTGCTAAAAAAGATAACCTTTTTAACATAAGTAATTTCAATTTCATTTCCTTCATGGACATCATCTCTAAATATTATGACATCTAAATCTAGTTCATTAATAGTGTGTTTGAATAAAGAATTTTAAAAGAGTAATGTATTTGTTGAGATGAATTAAAATATCGTGTAATAAAATACTCTGTTTGGATGTTTAGTGATATAATTTTAAGAATGATGAGAATTTTTATCGAGTATTTTTTTATAACTTAAGAAGAAGAATTCGAAATGACACCAATAGAGAGAGAATTTGAAAAATCCTTCCATATTCTCTTCTCTCTTGACATAGATACAGTATCTTTCTCCCCTCTCTCTCTCTCGACACCATGCATTGAACACGTTCAGACCAAGACAATGACAATGTTGGCATTAACAGGATCGCCAGCAACCCGAGGCAAGGCCAGACCAGTGACGAGATGCTGTAGCGTTTCTTGGCACGAGTTATGAACGACGAGGTGTTCAATGATAATGGTGTTGAACTGCGAGCAGAGAACGACAGCTTCTCTAGCGGACTAAAGTGCAGTTGTTCTTGACGAAGTGTATGCTGCTCTCATCGCCGTCAGAGTTGTTGTCTCACTTGCAACGTGACAGATCCTATTATGAGTCGGTGATAAAGCGGCAGTGGCGAACCCACCGGCAGTGTGCCTCAATGTTGTGGGAGAGGACATGGCCAGATTGAGATCCAGATCATGTATTGTGACCAGATTTTTCTGAATGTGTGATATTCAAAAGGAAAATTGAGCAAGATCCACAAGATTTCTACATGATATACTTCAGTGCTAACTGCCAAGTGCAAAAAATCATGCACCTCCTTGCCAACTACCAAGGTCTAATTAAATACACATTAACCTCTCTGACTATCAAGATAGTGGTCACTGTCTGTCATGCTAGTACGAAGAATTTCATTACTACCAAAAATTAGGCTCATGGTGTCTTCCTTTTCCTTTCTCAGAATGCCATTTTTATTGTTAATTCATTTATCAGTTGAAAACAAATTGTGAAATCTTGAATTTGTAGGATATATATATATAAAGGATTTCTCTGAGTTTTACATCAAATCTAATACTTTTCAATTCTAAAAAATTTATAGCAGTTTGAGACAAGCGCACACGCGCACACACATGTCAATCATCTCAGCATTTGATTATTCAATGAATATATCTTCTCGCATTAATTGGCATTTGTAGAACATTAGTAGATAATCCAGAGCAATCATGTCTACATTTCTTCTTTAATGAAAAATGGTATAGTAACTAGTACGTTTTATATAGGTAATCAACAAGAAAGTCTAAGCTCATATGCAGATTAGCTTGCAAGTTTGTGCAATTTGGGCTTACTTTGGCATACTGTGGAGTCCCGTAGGTGTTCTATCTTCCCACAACCGCCGTGGATCTAGTACACCTGAATTCCTGTCATCCTGCTAATATAAACCAAAATTATATACAAGTTGTTATCCTCAAACAATGATAGTTTTATTTTCTGCTATGAACATTAATTTAATTTGGCTTTCTTTTCTCTGCTATGTCCTAAAAATCTTGGTGCTAAAACAAGAACTGAATATACTTACAGTGGCCTGAGTAGAGTGAAATCTGTAAAACACAGGCACCTCATTGGAGTCAATATCATTGAAAGTATTGGCATTACAGGCTCTAACACCTGTCCGCCAAGCCCCTGGCAAAGGCATGAAATTGTTCATGTTGCTGCTCATGATTTCACCTTCTTCCTCAACTGATCACGTAAATATCCTTTCCATACTATCATACTTAAAGATAATCAACCAAACATTATTTAACTTAAAGTATTGGTTTTGAAATTTCCCAATTTCTTTTAATATTTTTGGTATATTACACCGAGTCAGTGGGAAGAAGTTAAAAATGAAGTATCATGTTAAATTTAAGTGAAATTTTAATTTTTGAATATGATGTACAGGATGTATGTATATAAGAATCTTTGACTTTGACCAAAGACTTTATTCTTATTATGATGCATACCTACAGCGGCCAGAGGCCAGATTAACAGAGTTCTCTAATAGAAGTTGACATTGGAGAACTAGCCAATTTGTTTTTAGATTATTCTGCAAACAATGTATCTGGTAGAAGCTCCATAAATAAAAATCTACAATGAATGTCACTGTTTGATAGCTAACTATATTCTCTTAAGTATTAATACCGGCGGCTCAGAAGTGTCCATAAAGCATCATTATTAATTAATAAACTAAGGTAATTCTCCCTTATATTTTCAAATTTAGGCAGAAAAAGTTATCTTATTCAAGGACTGGGTCACGTGCAATAAAAAGATTGCCATGGTCTTAATGATTTTTGTTCTGTTGTTGGCATAACTTGCACTCCTATTTGTATATGGGATGACATCAAATTTAAAAAGAGTATTAAAAGGAAAGCCCATTTGCGATTATTTGGATAAAGAGAATGTGTATGCTATGATAATCGTGAAAGAATATGCTACCACCATGATTCAAGACGCTGTTATGCAAGATTATTTAAAATAGAAGATACTTTGTTTACTCAGAAAGAATCCTTATTCTTTATTGCATATATGGTAACCTTATCCATTAGGTGCACCCAAGAACTTGCCATACTTGAACAGTGGGCATAAGGAAAAATTTCTGCCTATAATTAACTATGTGGGAAATTGCAGGTTAATTCTTCTACCATACCGCATACATTGCTTTAGCTAGCATATATGGTGAAACAACAGCTCACTGCACGACTTGTTTAAAATTGTTATGCTGAACTTAGCAATTTAAATGGAAAACAGCTGAAAAATTCGAATTCCATCACCTCTTCGACTTTGTACGCTTATGTAAAACTAAAAAAATAATAAACCCCCGAATAAAGCACACTGAACTAGCTTTCTTTTATTTTCCCCAGTATTTACTATAAATCATGTGTATTATATTTACCTTAATTAGAGTTGCTGCATATACAATTATGGATTGTTGATGAGAAATAGACTTATGAGATTCAATGACAGGCTAGGGATGAATTAATTACATGGAACTAGATGTTATAGAAGGCATAAGGAAAATACTAGTCAGTGGTTACTTGTCCTTGCTGGAAGCTGCCTGTGGAAGTTTAAATGTGGGAGGCTTATCAACACCCCTCCTTGAGTACTCCCTCCATCTTCGAGCAGCAGCAGCAGCTCTTATCGCTCTTTCTTTGACTTCCTCCTCTGCAAGATGATTACCTTGAAAGACTACGTAGCAAACAATATAATCTTCATATTACAGTAATTGCCACACTGAAATAATCAGGTATACTTAAGCATACATACTAGAGTTTAAATTTGATGCATTATCGGTGTGAAGTTTTTTACAATATCATACTGTTAAAAAGATAGAAACAGGTAATGATAATTTGTGTATATATCTGAATGAATGTATACAGGAGAATTAACATCTATTTATAGAAGAAGGTTGTTGTACAAAAAAAAAAATAATAATTATGTACTAAATCAATTTAATTTTGTACTAAATCAATTACAATCATCTCTAAAATCAATCGTGATCAATCATAATCTCAATTATAATTAATCATGCTAACATCTCCCTCAAACTCAAGTGGATATAGAAAAAATCAACTTGAATTTGAAAACCAGAGTGCGGAATCTGTCAGGATGATGATTGAGTCTAAATTTTGGAGTCTGTAGTCTAGATCGAAGTTTAGAGTCTACAATGGGAACGGAGTCTGAAATGGAGTCCCGCCATCAGAACGAAATCTGGAATCTAAGACGGAGTCTGAAACAGAATCCTGCCATCAAAATGAAGTCTGAAATCTAGGACGGAGTCTAAAATAGAATATTGCCATCAAAACGAAGTCTGGAATTTAGGACGGAGTTTGAAACAAAATCCTGCCATCAGAACGAAATTTGAACGAAGTAGAGGAGCACAGCGGAGATGCGCAATGGAAGAGCGGAAGGATTAGACCAAAGTAGACAAAGATGAAGAGAACAACGAAACTAAATCTAGATTTGATGGTGATTAGTAACAATTCTAACGAGTTCTGTGAACTCTACGTAGCGAAAAGGAGAAACTCTCTTTAAGGTGGATACCATGGCTCTGATACCATGTTAAAAATATAGAAACAGGTAATGATAATTTGTGTATATATCTGAATGAATGTATACAGGAGAATTAGTCTCTATTTATAGAAAAAGGTTATTGTACAGAAAAGAAAAATAATAAAATACAATTATGTACTAAATCAATCTAATTATGTACTAAATCAATTACAATCATCTCTAAAATCAATCGTGATCAATCATAATCTCAATTATAATTAATCACGCTAACACATCCAATTATATATTGGTATATTATTAAAAAAGTTAGATTTTCGCAGTAGTGATTGTGGTAGTCAAACTTTTTTAATGATTTAGCAATACATAATTGGATGATAGTGTAAAAAAACTTTAAAAATGAATCTAAATTAATCCTATTTACAATATGGAGCCAAAAGCTGTTAATACCTATGTTGAGGTCAGAAATTACAAATATAAATTCTCCCTCTATATTCATGAATTACTGAAATAAAGTTCTGAAACAATACAACTCCTAAAAAAGAAAACATTTGGCAGATTAATATTATAATTTCCAGTAATTAAAAGTGTACACCTTTTTTGTACTTTCACATCCCCATACCTGAACTTCGGTAGTCTTTTGGCTTTCCCCAAAGATTGTCCCAGTATGAATCTATTTTATCAGAACCTTTCTGCTTCATCATTCTCAATTTTGCTTGTTCCTGCAAGAAACTCATCAGTGTTTACTTGTGCTTGAAACCAAACTAATCATACGCATAACAAATTTTATACTCTGAAACTAATCAAAAACAGCAAAAATTTCTACACCATGAAAGTGTAGATGGTGTGAAATTTCTGTCATAAAACGATTCACACATTAGTTTAAGGCATCCCTCATTAATGTAAAATTTAGTAGTTGCTTTGTATGTGTTTAACCAGCTTGGGTCCAAGCAAGTACTAAAATTTTTCAAAAAGAGTTATGTACTATTCAGCAAATAAATTTTTTTTTATAGAATACTATTCAGCAAATATTGCGTTATCTTAAACTGCAGAGCCTCTCATTTCTCATAAAAGAATAAGCATTCTAGATGTTAAAACTTTCTGTTACTTGTGGACAAGGATGGATTGGAATGCCTAGATTATTCTCGGTCTATATCAAATCTAACAAAAGTCTATTCACATAATCATTTTCTGAGCCATTGATTTACATTTATGCTTGGAATAATTAGTTACAGTGACTTGTAGGAAACAATCATATCATCACAATCAAGGACCAATGAAAAATGTTTAATATTTTAGACAGGGAAACTTGCACAGACTATCTTTATTCCTTAAGAACCCATACACTTTCCAGAAAATAGCAGGACAAACCATGACAATTCCCATAAGATTAACCGCATGTAAATAAGTGATTATTCATTATTCAACTATTAAGTGAAAAAAATAAGGTGAATCAGAGTATAAGAGTTCTTACCAAGACTTTTGCCTGCCTCTTTTCCCATCGGAAACTTGCCTGTCATTAGTATGGTTAGATCATGTTAGAGGAGTACAACACTTAAATAGTACAAATATGCTAAAAGACTAAAATCCCAGCCCTCAGGCATACTGATTACAAGATTTTCCCTGAAATAAGCTTGAAACTTAAGAGGCATCAAATCTATAGGATGGAATGATGAAAGTGCTATTATGAAGTATAATATTTTGAAAAACTGCTTTCTTAATCCATGTTATGATGACTTTTTAACCATTGTTTCAAGAGTCAGGATGAAGGAAGTTCGAATTCAAGGTCTTTCAGCCAAGTTATAGGGCATGCAGAATATGACGATTTCAACCTTATTCCAAACTAAGAAAAGTGTTGGGATTGACCCAAATTCCTAATTTGAAGATTGCCATAGATAGTTTTCTATTTTATTGGTAGATTCATATCTTATAATTATTATTGAGATATGTAATAAATATGAATGATATGTGAGAGATATGCAGGATATGAGAGAGATTTATTTTTAATAGGAAACTAAGAAAGACCTTGATAAGGATAAAGGTAAGGATAGAATTGGAATGATTGATTGCCATGAAAATTATTTGTGGGCAATACATACTTGTATTGAGGAATTGGTAGAGTTATGAGAAGGGGAGTGAAGATTGAGAATGGTGAGGAGTTGTGGGATAGAGGAGGTTGAGAGTGCCGACAAACATTATCTTGTAATCTTATTTTGATAGTAGACTTTTCTCATCCGCAGATGTAGGCATGTTGATTCGAACCACATTAAATTATGCGTGATTTGTGTGATGTTTTTCCTATTTATGCAAAGCACGTGAAGAAGGAGATTATGTATTCTCCCAACAAAAAGATCATCAACCCCCAAAATATCCAAAAAATGTAGATAAAATCATTAGAAGAAAACCTATGAACATTTAAATAACCTAGTAGTCAATGAGTTAATCTTACCTTTCTGAAAACATCATTTGATGCTGATCCCATACATGAAAGCATTAGGGCAACCTGCTCATATTTAAGAGGCTCAGTAAATATATAAATGTTATACAGAAAGCTTAACTACATTATAAGCATTTGCATATTCCGAATCCATTTGGTGAAAGGATTACACCATTTGGAGAAAAAAAAAAGCCACCTTACTTAACAGAAGAAACTTCCTTCTCAACTGCCTATGGCAACAATTTCCCCCTCAAATCAACAATTGGCTTACTAAAATTTCATATAGTAGTTTTGAATGTCTTTTCTCCATTTAAAAAACAGATTATAAGTTATAACTAAGAAAGGTGAGCTTCATGTTTTGAGAATAAAGAAATAGTAGAAGCTTAAAGACTTCAAATTCATATTAAGAAACAGTGAGGCTATCCTAAACATGGTCAGAAAACCATAAAAAAATTCAAGTTTGAAAACTTAAAAATCATACGCTGCTTGATCAAAATTATTTCTCATGTATAAGTAGCCATCTAACAGAGAGGAAAAGAAAAAGAGGTGATTACATTATCTTAGGAATAGGGATCATAAGAAAAAATAAAGGGGGAAGAAATATAGTTTATGACTAAGGCCTTACATTGACTCTTTCTATACGCGCATTTCGTCTTCAAGTAATGATAGTTGTGCAGCTGATGTCCAATGAATGCAATCAACAGGGCTAAAATACAAAAAAAATTGGTAAATTAATTTCAACAATCTCCATTAGCTTAGTTATTTCACAATCAATGCCTTTGTCATAGCAAAAGTTCTAAAACTCAAGTATCTAGTAGCATCAAAGGAAACTTAAAAATATATATTGTATAGAAGTTAAGAAAGAAGAAGGCTTATTCCTACATTCATCTATGATGAACCAACATGCCTAGGGAAGCCTTAGGAGTATATTTACCTCTTTAACAGTTTTTAACTATTTTTTTAGTTTCTAGAAATTTGATACCTTGTCACCTTAGGTCTCAACACAAGTTTCAACATGCTGTAAGTCAAACGCTTCACAAATTGTAGATCATGCCATCAAGATCAAGACTAGTCCACAGAAGGGAACGAAAGATAACCATAATAGCTGCAGAAGCATGTGCTAATTCAGGAGGATTCTGAATTTGGAATGAAGATCAGTTGACTTAACCCTTGGCTGGTTTGATATATTTGTATGCAGTTGGCAAAGGGTGAATATAATCAAAAGTCACTAGCATGATTTCATGAAAGTTAAATTGATTATAGTTGTCCATAACACGATCAGATAATCAATTAACCTATATATTTATATAATGCAGCCCATAACTAAGAAATTTTTTTATTTTTATTTTGGTAAAATGCGGGACCAAAGCCCAAACTAAGAACAGTTAAATCCTAATCTTATATAATAAAAATGGGAAAAGGGCAATAAGGGATTTTACAAAACAGCAATGGCACTTAAGACAATGTCATCACCATTAAAAAATACATCAGGAACACAGAATGGCAGTAAAAGTAAAATTAAAACCTATTCTTAGAAACAAAACTTAGTGATAGTCAGACAATAGTGAAGAGTTGAGGCGGGTTTAATTACACTCCTGCTATACTTTAATTAATTACAATATAATCATGGAAACTACTGATAAAAAGGGGTGATTAGAGTGATGCACATAGATATACCAACTATCAATCGCCTGTTGAACTAATTCAGGTTTCCCAAATTGGCTGTATACTCTGGCTCTGCCAAAGTCTTCCTCTATTGCAAACACATCAGGGGCTACATTGGCACAATATTTACAGCATGTTTAAGGATTTGCAAAATAATTATGTAATATGCCTTGTAATTGTTCTTGCAGAGCTTTCTAGATATATCAGTGACATCTAACAAAGACAATGAAGCATCATCTAAGTCTATCAAGAAATGAAGCTTATCATTTAGCTTTTAAGTACTTAGGATTGCAGATCATAGATGTCTGTATTTGTCTCTTTCACATGATTTCACAGAATCCCAGTAGATTCAAAAACTATTTTTCGATAAAGCAAGTATTATTACATAGAACCATAGTTGTTCTTTTTTCCAAAAGAGGTGAAAGATGGGGACATCAAATGTGCTTGACAAGAATATATAAGGTAACATTGTAAGAGTGATTAAAAGTACCTATGCAGCTGAATTCATCAACAAAAGCATGATCCTTTGGGCCAGAATCATCCAGGAAAGGAAAGATTGAAGTCAAAGAATACCCATGAATTTCATCATAAACCATGCGTTGAACAGGATCACTGAGCACCTGCACAACAATAGTCAATTTACAATAATAATAATAAAAACACAGGATAAAACTTGAATCACATTTTTCTCAAGCTTCATATTGAAGATATCCAAAATGGAACCCACCGCATAGACTTCATTGATGAAGGTGCAGAAATTTGTGGTCTCAGGATCATTGCCACTCAAGTCCGGGTGGCAAGCTTTCATGCAATTATAATAGGCCTTCTTGATCTGCGCAGGTGTGGCTCTGGAAGCTAGTTAAAAAAAGGACCAACCAAAAATTAGACATACTAATATATCTAATCAATTCATACACTTGATATAGAAAAATCCACCTAATTTATCATCTGAAAATTACTCAAACGTGAAAGTCCCACCATAAAAAATAATGCTTCCCTTTAGAAAAATCAGTCATATGGATGAAATGAAATGAAGTTTGAAAGTTCTATAAAGCATATATTATCATTCATTTCACAAGACTTCTATTTCTTTTTTTCCCATGTTTGAACATTTTTTTCAGCAGTAAGTAAACAGAGGCAAGATCAGAGTTTGATGCATTACCAGACCCAAAACAGCATAATAGTCATCTGCAACAGTGTCACTTAGAGAAAATGAGTACTCCGCAGCAACTCTCACCCTGCCACAGCCTCTTCGCTTGCCATTGTGTATTACAAAAGTCCAAGGACTAGCAGTCTTTGGTAGCATCCGCCATGAGCTTCTGGAACACAAACTCAGTGATGGATTGTAGGCTTTGAGAGCTTCTGTGTACACTGGAGACAGTAACACAGCCATTGAAAATTCCAATTCTAGTCAAAAGAAGATTGTTTCAACCAGGATGGTGAAGTTGAACAAAGAAAGGAAATTAAAAAAATAAAAATATTGATAAATGTTGGATATTCTTATGAGTGGACATTTGTATATTTCATATTTTTTGAGGAGGAAGAAATTTTGGCGTTGAAGGTAGAGTCGCTGACATGGCAGTGTCACAGCCAAAGACAACCATAGAATCTAGACGAACCTAAGATGAATCTAGGAGTGGGGAAAACGATGCAAAGTGGGTTTTAAATGAGGGTGGCACGTGTCATCTCATGTACACATGATGTTTCATGTGTTCCAACTTCCAAGTGTTTTTTTTCCAGAATTATGTTATTTTTTCCAACATAAAGAAAATAAAGAAATAAATAGGGTATATTAGGATGTATATTTGTTTTATTTTATTAATTAAAAAGAAAGTAATAATATAATATAATAAAAAAGGAAATAATATAAAAAAACAATGTACAAATATCATTATTATTTTGTTTGGAATTCACACTTGTTTACCTGCTTCAAGCAAGAGATAATTGCTACCTATATTTGATAGAAGTTAGAAGCGGGCAATCTTATAGTACTTTTTTTCTGGTATGGTCTTCATCTTTTTATTGGGCCTAAGATTTGAGGTTGGATCTAGATTAGAATTTCGTCGGGCTGAACTTTGACAAAAGTTATTTGGCTTACAGTTTGGACTTCCCATGTAATGTCCCACAAGCTCCACGAGTCATCCATGTCCAAAAGACATGAGCAGTGGATGGCAAAACATGGTAAAGTGTATAAGGATGCTACAGAGAAGGAAAAATGTTTCCTGATATTCAAGGGCAATGTTGAATTCATTGAATCATTTAATGTTGTTGGTAACAAACCTTATAAGCTACTATTGGGCTTTGTATGCATTCTCATTGATGATTTCTCTTTTTTTTGACCAATTTGTTTATCTTTTTAAAAAATTTTCTGCAAAATTAAAACACTAGGAGGACATTTTGGTACCCACTTCATTTTGGATCCTTGAATGTTAGTACTAAGGCCTTTAAGATTTTTAGGAACCCATACCATATAATTTCTCATATAAAGATTTCTTCTATAATTGCATAAATGAGAAATATGTCCTAGATGACCACAAAATTTCAAACAATTGAATTTAATGATGACTTGATCCTTTGAATATCATTTTTGAAAAACTTAAGCCTTTTGTTGTTTTTATATTCTAAATTATTTTTGCCATAAGTCTTGCTTGAATTTTCACGTGAAATAACATTAATTTTATTTTCATTAACAAGTATGGAATATAAGCAATTAGAATCATTAGCTTTGGCGAATTTGGAATATAAGTCTTCAACTTGATTTTCTAAATCAATGCACTTTTCACAAGAAGTTGAGGTTTCACATTTCAAAGACATTTCCTCATTAAGAAAAACATATTCATTTTTCAAAGTCTCAATTTCATTTTGAATAGAGGAAATGTTTTCTAAACAAGATAAATTTTTCTTCTCTAAATTCAACAAATCATCACACAATTCATCATATGCACATTATAACTCATAATAGAAAGGACCATAATCAAGATAAGTATCATTTACCTCAAGGTTCTTTGGAGTCAAGTAAGAGGTTGTAGCTGACCAAACCAATGAGGAATTTAAGACTTCTCGTAATGGATACAACTACAAAGAGTCACATGGGTTGAGAATGACAGCAGAAACACCATTCAAGTATGAAAATATTATTGTTATTCTTACTGTTGTGGACTAGAGGCAGAAAGGAGTTGTTACTCCAATAAAAAACCAAAGCCAATGTGGTAAGATAAACAAAACCATATATATATAAGTAATACTATTATACTTTCTTTTTTCAGTGCCTGTCTCAGTTATTATATCACTTCCATTGAATTAAGTAAATTTTGTTTGCAAAATCAAGTAGCTGCTGGGCATTTTCAACTGTTGCTGCAATAGAGGGTATCTACCAATTAACTACAGGTAAGCTAGCCTCCCTGTTAGAGCAAGAGCTAGTGGATTGTGACAGTGTGAATCATGGATATGAGCGAGGTCTATTGGAAAACGGCTTTGAATTCATCATAAAAAGTTGTGGAATCACGAGTGAGGCAAACTACCCCTACAAGGCAATTGAGGGGACTTGTGACACAAACAATGAAGCCTCTCCTGCAGCTCAGATTAAGGGATATGAGAAAGTACTTGCAAATAGTGAGGAGGCTCAGATTAAGTTTACATGTACTTACAAGCGAAAATCAAGTCAAGCAAATGTGAAACACAATTTACATAACATAACTTCTTTAAGCAGTTTGGTAAGAGGCAGCATCCATGGCATGCCGTATAGGCCTTCTTTGGCATCAATGTCTCTCTTCGTCCTTATGTATCCTTCTTCACCCCATCCTGTGCCCTGTAAATTCTTCATCAGCCAGTACTAAGTACCATCATCTGTAATACCATAACCAAAAAATGGTACCAAATACTGGCTGGTGAAGAATTCATAGGGCACAGGATGGGGTGAGGATGGATACATAAAGATGAAGAAAGGCATTGATACCAAAGAAGGCCTACGCGGCATTGCCATAGATGTCTCTTACCCAATTGCTTAAAAAAGTTATGCTATGTAAATTGCGTTTCACATTTACTTTACTTAATTTTCGCTTGTAAGTACATGTAAACTTAATCTGAGTCTCCTCACTATTTGCAGGTACTTTCTCATATCCCTTAATCTGAGCTGCAGGAGAGGCTTCCTTGTTTGTGTCAAAAGTCCCTCAATTGCCTTGTAGGGATAGTTTGCCTCACTGGTGATTCCACCATTTTTTATAATGAATTCAAAGTCGTTTTCCAAGAGACCTTTCTCACATCCATGATTCACATTGTCACAATCCACAAACTCTTACTCTAACAGGGAGGCTAGCTTACCTGCAGTTAATTGGTAGATGCCCTCTATTGCAGCAACAGTTGAATATGCCTAGCAGCTACTTGATTTTGCAAACAAAATTTACTTAATCCAATGAAAGTGATATAATAACTAAGACAGACACTGAAAAAAGAAAGCATAATAGTATTACTTATATATATATAGTTGTTTATCTTACCACATTGACCTTGGTTTTTGATTGGAATAACAACTCCTTTCTGCCTCCAGTCCACAGCAATAAAAATAACAGTAACATTTTCATACTTGAATGGTGTTTCTGCTATCATTTTTAACCCATGTGACCCTTTGTAGTTGTATCCATTACGGGAAGTCTTAAATTCCTCTTTGGTTTGGTCAACTAGGTGATTGATGCCAAGCTTATAAGGTTTGTCACCAGCAACATTAAAGGACTCAATGAATTCAACATTGTCCTTGAATATCACGAAACGTTTTTCCTTCTCTGTAGCATCCTTATACACTTTACCATGTTTTGCCATCCGTTGCTTATGTTTTTTGGACATGGATGACTCGTGGAGCTTGCTGGACATTACATGGGAAGTCCAAACTATAAGAAGAATAAGCAATAGAGCTATAAGAGACAATATGCATTTGTGCGCTCTTGCTCACAAATTTAGTAAGGAAAAAAGCTATCAATGTGGTGAACAAAATTAATTGGGGAAAAAGATCAGTTCATTACTAGCAATCTCCTCAATAAGCTCTTTACCACCAACTATATCAGCTCCTGTAGCTCTAGCTTCCTCTGCTTCTGCCCCTTCTGCAAAAACAGCCACACTGATGAGATATGAATAATTAGATGACAAACCTACCATTATATCAATTGCTAGCTCATAAGTTACCTTAGGATCACCATGAGGCGCTATTCACAAAGTACCACGAACTGCACACCGATGGCCTCTTTAAATGTAAAGGATTATGAATAACACTTATATCAAAAACAAAGCAACAACACAAACTTTTCTACCATTAAATCCTATGCACGGATACGAATTGCATTTTTAAAAAAAATTAGCACTCATAAGATACCATATACATGTATATATATACCCATAATTTCATAAAATATAAGAAAGCATATAAAATCATTATAAAAATTATAAAACATGTATAACCAAGATGCCAATTGCCAAATAAAACTTTGAATAAGTCAAAAAACGTAATATAATAAAAAAATCACCTTATGTAAAGGATTAACAAAAATAAAACAAACAAAAGTCATATAAATATTAATATTCAATGGGTGCTACTCCATCTCTTTCTCGTCTTCGTAATTTCAAATAACCACGCACTACAAAAAAACAAAAAGCCATTAAAATTTAAGTTATTCATTTAATGGTTTCTCGTTGCTCACTTTGTAATTTTTTCTTAGTTTAGTACTCTCTCTCGGACACGGAGCACCTTTAACAAAATCAAATGATGCCATTGAATCCTTAACCTAACCATTTAAATTTAAGTTATTTTTAATGGTTTCACCTATAGTTTTTCTTAGTCTCTCTCTACCTTTAACAATTGGTCTATCCTTTACCTAACCTACTCTTCTTACTGGGGCTTCTAATGGTCTTCTCTTCATATGGCCAAATCACTTAAGGCGAGATTCTACCTTCTTTCCCTTAATAGGTATTGCCCCTACTTTCTTTTTAATTCATTCATTCTTAATCCTATCTTGTCTTATATGTCCAATCATCCAATGCAATATCCTCATTTGTGCAACCCTGAGCTTATGCTCTTGTTGGTTTTTTACCACCTAGCATTTAGTACCATAACACAAAACAAAACAAAACAAAACAAAAAAGAAAAAACAGCATATAACAATGATATGGGATGTATAAGCACAAAAGGTTTACAAAAGACAGAATTATGAAAATTTTGTAGATCCTGTTTGATCGCAATCTTAGGAGAAATTTTCCGAAATAATCCATTCAACATAATAATAATAATAAATTCAAAGCATGCAATGCTTAGAGCATTTAAAAAGGCTACATCAGTCAAAAGATATAATTAGATATTTATCAAAAACATGTCCTAAGCAATCCATCAAAAAATAAAGGTCCTAAGCAAAGCTAATGCTATTTAGCAGTTTCTAAAGAGAACATAGAGATGTTCCATGTTTGCTGAATATATCAAACAACAGGACCTCTTTCTCTAACTAAGAATTCAAAGCATATATAAAGATATAGGATAGGTGATTTGAGGTGGGATAATTCAAAGTCCTTGTAGACTAGGCAAAGTTTTCCAGCACACGACAGTTATATAGATGAAAACTTATTTGTTTAGTAAGTAGAAAGAGAACTACTAGGTATCAATCTTCAAAGAGAATATGTATCCCAAGTTTTGAGAGTACCACTGATAGTATACAACTTTTTGAACACGTCAAACATACCAAGCTTAAGTCAATATGTCAAATTTAAAATTTATACAATATTCAAAGAATCACTCAAGCACACACACAAACAAACACATGCAAAATAGGGAAAAGGATAATAAAAAAAACACTAAAACATATTGACATATACTAGTTCTGTTCGCTTTGAATCAATACCCAATCTTACATGTGCTTCAACAGTTTCATGAAACTTCGCCTTGGCGTTGGCCTGAACAATATTTAACCATATCAAATAATAGTAACCAATGGAACATTTCAGGTAAAAGGTGAAAAACATTATTGCTAAGGATGTGTGCAGTACCCCCAATCCAATTGATGGGACAAAAACTTATATATAGATGAATATTAAATAAATCACCATACATTCGAAATTGTTTTTTGTTTCTGAATTTTAGCTATCCTAAGAATTT
Organism: Ormosia semicastrata; assembly: GCA_029884595.1. Taxonomy (NCBI): domain Eukaryota; kingdom Viridiplantae; phylum Streptophyta; class Magnoliopsida; order Fabales; family Fabaceae; genus Ormosia; species Ormosia semicastrata. The sequence continues at coordinate 2,940,641 of JAQQTO010000038.1, read as the reverse complement.
GTTAATTTAGCACTATTTGTTACATGGAAAATGTTACAGGTCCGATAGAGTGTGTGGGATATGCCAATAGAGTTGTTCCAAATGACGAAGATTTGAATTTCAAAACTCAACAGGGGAAGCAGCTTAAGAATACATCTATAACACATACAAACACATTTACATGTATGAGTATATATACAGAGTCAAAAAAAAAAAACGAAGCTTGTTGTTGTTAAAATCCCATCATAATTTCTATACTCTCTAAATTGGTCTCCCTAACAAGAAAAAAAGTAGCATAATAAAACTCCACATAGTTTTCCATCCATATATCTATGAGACTATGACTTGTGACTATAGTTTTTAGAACTTCATTGCAATAGGTACTCAAATTGCCTTTCCAGGAAGACACACATGTGTATGTATTATATACCTAATTACAGACTTGCAGTATTCATTCTTAGTCCCCTTAAATGTAGAATTTAAGTGTAGATTGCTGTTTGACAAGGTGTTGTAACTTTTTTAGACAGCAAAAGTGACAAACTAGTGTTTTGCATAGTCTCATAAAAGGAGTTTTCTATAAAGTTTTTAATAAGACACAACTTACAAGCGCTTTAAAAAAGCACTATCTTATCTGAGATGTTCTATAGAAGTTACAAAGGCAGCCACAAATATCCTAATAATTTTTACAAATTTTGAGCATGTCTTTCTTATTGGGTTATCCAAAACTCCTTTTTTCACCTCTTATTTCTCGTACAGTAACTTATTTCTAATAAGAAATAATCCAACTATGGTACTATTACCCAACATTTTAACAAAACTGTTAAATAGATGTTTTAACAAATGTAATCTAACTCTAGAGTATACAGCACTAATAATTCTTGCACAAAAAACACCGGCCTAAGTCTTTGTTATTTCTATCCAAAATCTTAACATATATGCTCAAAGAAGAAAATCCACCATTATACACCCATTACTCTTGTTCTCCATTTCCACCAATAATGACCTACACTAAATTTGGGCCCTGAACTAACAACTTCATTCTGCTGAAGAAAAATGAGTAACAGAAAAAATCAACACAACTCAACCACCACTAAATCTTCAGAAAGAAAAAAATGAACATAAGCTTCAAATTACTAACACCATTTTTCAGATAATCTCTCTGCAACAAACAAACAAACCTTAACTTGCCGTATCGCCTCGGTCAAATCAAAGACAGGGGGGTTCTCGTTTTGCTTGGGCTTGATCAGCATTGGAAAAGGGACCTTCATCTTCTCCTCTTCCGCAGCCCTCACGATTCTCCTCTTCAGCTGATCCTCCACCTCAATCATCCTCCTCTCTTTCTCCATTTCCTCATTCGCCTCCACCGTCACATCACCCTCTCTTTTTTTCCTCTGCCGGGACCTTATCCTCGGGGAGTGGCGCCACCCTTAGGGGATTCGACACCGGCGTGATTGACGGCGCTTCCTTGACGTAGCGAATGTCTTCGCGGGTCCAAGCCCGCCCAGATTCCGGGCCCTCCGACGATAATGCCGGGTTTGGCGGCCGGCGAGGAGGGATTGGCGGAGGCGGTTGGTGGAGGGACTGAGCTCCGGAGGGCACGGTGTCTTCGGGCGGGGGATCTTCGGGTTTGAGGGGGTAGGAAACGGGCTGGATTGGAAGGGGTTGGAAGGGTCTCCTTGGAGGGTCTTGTTGTGGGGGAGGGTTTGAGTCTGATTCATGTGAAGGTGATGAAGATGAAGATGAAGATGAAAGGGATCTATGAGAAGTGAGAGAAAGGGAAGAGTGAAAGTGTGAAGTGTATTTGGTGAGGTAATGGCGGCGAGCTTGTGAGAGGAGAAGCTTCAGTGCCGCCATGCTTGTGAAAGTGTGAGAGAGATAGGGGTAGGGGTTTTGGGGGGTTTCGGCAAGCGGGTAAGGAGCAAGAGGGAAGCACGTTGGTTCGGGTTTTTGAAAACCCGCACTACAGAACATGGGTTGTTAACCAAGTTTTGATTTATTTGGATCCATTTTGACCCCCTTTTTTTTTGGGCTAGGACTCATTCTCGAGTGGCTTCCAATGGGACCAAGAGCCAGAGCTTGTATGGAGATTAAATTATGCTGCTCTCTTTACATGTCTCAAATTCTTTTGAATTAAGCTGTTAATAAATGATAATTTTGACTGATTTAGTGTAAGTTTGTCTAAGATTTTTTTCAACATAACATAACATTCAATACAATTTGGATGATGAATGAGATTAAAAGAGGCATACATCACAAACACGTTGAATTGAAACAAATATTTCGTCTCTTCCTTGAACGTCTATTTATGTTTAGTAAAATCTAAAACCAACAAAGTCTTAAAATGGTTTGATTGTTAATTCAGTTATGAGACTAAATCATAACTAATTAAGTATCCGATTTATAGTTAGACAAGTCAAATCATCACGTCCAATCCTTCTTAACAACACTAGACGAAAACAATCAGTCAAAGCAATTTGCTAAAAAAGATCAACTTCTTATCACAAGTAATTTCAATTTTATTTCCTTCATGGACACGTCTCTAAATATTATGACATCTAAATCTAGTTCATTGATAGTGTGTTTGAATAAATAATTTTAAAAGAGTAATATATTTGTTGAGAAGAATTAAAATATAGTATATTAAAATATTCTATTTAGATGTTAAGTGAGATAATTTTAAGAATGATAAGAATTTTTATTAGGTATTCTTTATAACTTAATAAAGAGAATTTGAAATGACACCAATAGAGAGAAAATTTAGAAAATCCTTCAGCATTCTCCTCTCTCTCGACATATATCTTGTATCTTTCTCTTCTCTCTCACCCGACACCATGCATAGAACACGTTTGAGACCAAGATAATGTTGGCATCAACAGGATCGCCAACAACCCGAGGCACGGCAAGACCAGCGACGAGATGTTGTAGCATTTCTTGGCACGAGTTATGAACGACGATGTGTTCAATGGTAATGGCGTTGAACTCTGGCGAGTAGAGGACGACAACTTATCTAGTGGACCAAAGTGCGGTTGTTCTTGACAAAGTGCACGCTACTCTCATTGTCGTTAGAGTTGTTCTCTCACTTGCTGACGTGATCGATCCTATTATGAGTCGGTCATACAGCGCTGGTGGCAAACCTGCCGATGGTGTGTCTCGATGTTGTGGGACAGGACATGGCCAGATCTAGATCTAGATCATGTACTAAAACCAAATTTTTCTGAATGTGTGATATTCATAAGGAAATTGAGCAAGATCCACAACATTTTTACATGATATACTTCAGTGCTAAGTGCAAAAAATCATGCACCTCCTTGCCAGCTACCAAGGTCGAATTAAGTACACATTGACCTCTTTGACAATCAAGATAGTGGTCACCGTCTGCCATGCTAGTACGAAGAATTTCATTATTACCAAAAATTAGGCTCATGGTTAGAGGTGTCAAAACGGGGCAATTTGGCTGACCATTTTTGGCCACTTCGGCCATTTCGTAGCTACCATTCGGTATTTAATTTCGCCAACATTTTATTGGTCCAGCCTAACCCATTTAAGTAAATATAGTGTTATTATAGCGCAAACTCAAATTTCTTTCTTCGACCCATTCAGTTCGACCCATTCTAATATTTTTAATTTTATGTTCATTTTTACTGACCCAGTCCATCCCATTTGTCGGGCCATTCGGGCCAGCCCATCGGGCTCGGCCCATTTTGACACCTCTACTCATGGTGTCTTCCTTTTCCTTTCTCAAGAATGTCATTTCGATTGTTAATTCATTTACCAGTTGAAAACAAATTGTGAAATCCTAAATTTGTAGGAAATATATATATTTTTAAAGGATTTCTCTGAGTTTTACATCAAATCTAATACTTCTTCAATTCTACAAAATTTATAGCAATTGAAATAAGCGCACACACATGCACATACATGTCAATCATCTCAGCATTTGATTATTCAATGAATATATCTTCTAGCATTAATTGGCATTTGTAGAATATTAGTAGATAATCCAGAACAATCATGTCTACATTTCTTCTTTAATGAAAAATGGTATAGTGACTAGTACGTTTTATATAGGTAATTAACAGGAAAGTCTAAGCTCATATGCAAATTAGCTTGCAAGTTTGTGCTATTTGGGCTTACTTTGGTATACTGTGGAGTCCCGTAGGTGTTCTATCTTCCCACAACCGCCGTGGATCTAGTACACCTGAATTCCTGTCATCCTGCTAATATAAACCAAAATTATATACAAGCTGTTATCCTCAAACAACGATAGTTTTATTTTCTGCTATGAACATAAATTTAATTTGGCTTCTTTTCTCTGCTATGTCCTAAAAATCTTGGTGCTAAAACAATAACTGAATATACTTACAGTGGCATGAGTAGAGTGAAATCTGTGACGCACAGGCACCTCATTGGAGTCAATGTCATTGAAAGTATGGGCATCATAGGCTCTAACACCTGTCCGCCAAGCCCCTCGGAAAGATATTAGTAAATACATTAATATTTTGATATGTGATAAATATATTACTTAATTTTTTATCAAAAATTATTTTGATGTAACAACTTAAAAAGAATATTAACATATGTAAAAAAAATTGTCACATATACTTCAATATAATCAATCAATAAATACAATCAATTAATCAATATAATTAATAATAATTATAATTAATATATAAAAAATACATTACCTAAAATTTTGTCATACGTCATTCAAATCAATTAGTAAATACATTAAGCTTTTGACATATCGAATATATATTACTTAATTTTTTAACATGTGTCATCTATATAATAACTTAAAAGAAATATTAATACCTATAAAAAAATTGTCACATATACTTAAAAAATAAAAAATAAAAAATTACGAAGAGAAAGAATGAACTTAAATTACAAAGAAAATGAATTTAAAAAGTCAAAGAACCTAAGAAACCAAATGTCTAATGATTGATTTAATAAACGTGTTATTTTTATTTAGTCTACTTAAATTGTGTGAACTAAATATATAGATTAGATAATATTAAAGAATTAAAAAGTATTAAGTATTATTTGACAATATTATTATGAATTATTGTAATTTTTGATGGATATATATATATATATATATATATATATATATATATATATATATATATATATATATATTGAATTGTCATGTAATATCTATCAACCTAAGAATTATTTTTATAAAATTTGACATTAGTGATTAGTTTGATATAACTTTGATAACTGAAGTGAAAAATTAAATATTTAATTTATAATATAATTTTATATAAAAATGTCATTAATGAATTTTTCTCTTGATATTTAATATTTAATAGTATTAAATAATAATTATTATTATTATAAAAGAAGAGAATTTTTTGCATTAAGACTTAGTCCGATATACTTTTAAAACAAGGATGGAAAGTTAAGGGAATAATTTCAATATAAATTCATTTTTATTCCATATAAGAATCTTTTTATATGATAATACACTAAAATGACTATAAATGATAATATAATTTTTATATTATGGATCATTTTGGTACAATCTAAAGAAAATAGTTCTGATTGTACTACTTAGAAATATTGATTAAGAGTATGATTATATAATGAAATAAATTAATTGTAGATAAACAGGGGACTAATGTGAAAGGAGTAAGAATAATAACATGAAAACATGTTGGTGGCAAGATTTATATTCTTAGATTGGATTTAATTTCATCAAATCTTGAAAATTATAACAATCAATCTTTCATGAAAAATATGGACCAATACCTTAATGAAGAGAATCTATAGCGATTTATGAAGCACAGACACGGACACAGAAACGAGACACGACACGGACACAGTGACACACTAAATTTAAAAAATTATAGGATACACACACACACACACACACACACACATAAATGTCAAAGTAAATTAAAGAATTTGGTCTATGTATATATATAATTACAAATTTTAAGAAAAAAGATTCATAATTCATTAATATCATTTCTATAAACTTGAAGATTTACAATATCTTAATATATGTATATGTGCCAATATTTGTTAACTAGTAAGTTCCTTCCAAAAAATATGGAACATAATTTCTATTGAAATTTTCTAAAACATCTCTTAAACTATATTCTCTTAATAGAATTAATTATGTATAAGTACATATGTATCTAAAGAAATTAACTAGAGTGAATAGTGGTGTGAAGCAAGCTTCGGTGACGACGAAGTGGACGACTTGGTACGAGCAAAGGTAGAAGGAGCAGATGAAAATAATGGTGTGTGAAAAAATAAAACTTAAAAGTCTAATAGTGACGTGTGAAAAGATAAAACTTAAAATACTGTTATATGAAAATAGTAGCTTGGAACGTCAGTCATGTGATTGGGCTTTGGTGAGCTACGGGCTTACTAATTGGACGTTAGTCATGGAAACTATTTTTAAAAAAAAATATTAATGAAATGTGTCCTACACATGTCCAAGGCGCCCGAGTCGTGTCCAATGCGTGTCTAAGTCGAAAAAAATAATCTTTTTAATCGGACAAGTAGAACACGCGTATCATACATGTATCCTCATGTGTTTGACATGGACACATATCCGACAAGGACACATGTCCGACACGTGGACACGCCTAAAAAATGGTGTGTTTGTGCTTCAGAGATAGCAATAAACACTCAAATGAGTAAAAAAATATAAGGATTGATATCTTAACAATATGAACTAAAATTCAAATGAGTGATCCAAAAAAATAAATTCAAATGAGAAAAAATATAGTAAATGATATAAGAAATATATATATATATGGAGCATATCTAGTGAGAGAAGTGTTTATTATAAGAGGTGAGAGAAGCAAATCTTGACCATCAGATCTTACATGAATGTGGTCAAATGACTTTTAAAAAACTTTTAATCTTAATCATCTATGTATAGTTGTATAATTAATATTGACTCATATTCTCACAATAAAAACTTCTCTCATTATATATATATATATATATATATATATATAGCATTACTCGATACAGAGAATACCTTGTAACTAAATTAAATTAAATAAATGTAATTCCAAACAAGTTTCATAATATAAGACTTTATTTGTAAATCAAATGATTTTTTTTAGGTTCCTAACAAACACTAAAGGGCACAAAACAATGAATGCATCTATAATATTATACTAAAAAACAATAAAAGAACACAGAAGATACTAATAATAACTTATTTTCTTTATTTGGTTGATATTACACGTTTGCACGTAGATACCCATAACATCAAACACAAGCAATTTATTAGGAACACAACCTACGTGCATATACTAATATAACCTTTTAGATTTATTATGGATTAACAAAGTACTTAAATAGTTGGATAAGAAGCATTAGTAGCAATTCCGCATAAACCTTCCTTGGCATGTATGTCTCGCTTCATCCTTATGTATCCTTTTTCACTCCATTTAGTGCCCCATAAATTTTTTACTAGCCAATACTTGGTACCATCATGAGCTTTACCATAACCAACTACTGCAACAGCATGGTAAGGGCCAGTTCCACATTTTCCTGTATAAATCTCACTCGAGTAAAATTGGAAAACAGATCCTCCACCAATAGAATCGATATAAACTGACACTGGTTGATTTGCCATAGCTTTCAGTAGTGTCTCTTCACTATTAACAGGAACTTTCTCATAGCCCTTAATCTTAGCTACACGGTGGGTGTCCTTCTTAACCTTACAAGTCCTATCAACTCCTTTGTAGGGGTAGTGTGCATCACTAGCTATTCCTCCATTCTTCACGATAAATTCAAAGGCATCTTCCATATAACCACCATTACGTCCATTGCTCTCACCTTTAATACAATCTACTAGTTCTTGCTCTGAGAGGGACACTAGTTCACTTGTAGTTATTTGGTGCATACCCTTGATTGAGCCACAGTTGAAAATGCCCAACAACTACCTGTTTTCGCAAACAAAACCAAGTTGATATTAGCACAATTTTTATTAATAATATTTGTACATAAAAAAATCTTCATCTATTCTTACATTATTTCTTTTTTAGATAATAAAATTAAAAAAATACAAATTTTAACAAACGCTCGCTATTTTTATTTTCTCATACAAGTAACATGTAAAAATAATATTATAATTTTGATGTGTAAATATATTTTTTATTTTTAATTAAACACCAATGAAATTTAATTGAAGTGATGAACTTGGAAATCAGAAATATATGGTTATAATATTATATCTTTGGTTTACCACAATTGCTGCCTTGGTTCTTGATTGGAGTAACTCCTCTTTTCCTCCAGTCCATGATAAACTATGTTTCTGTTGTTGTCCCCAGCATATGTGACCTCTTCTGACCATTTAGTAATGAAGTTTTAAATTCTTCAATGGTTTGGTTAGCAAATTGATTAATGCTGAGCTTGAAAGGATTATCCCTAGCAGCATTGAATGATTCAATGAACTCTACGTTGTCCATGAATATTTGGAAACGTTTTTCCTTCTCTTCATCATCATTGTAAGATTTACCATACTGTGCCATCCATTGCTCATGTCTCTCCAATGAGTCAGCCTCAAGGAGCCAGTGAGACATTACATGGGATGTCCGTATAGTGAGAATGAGGAGCACAACTAAAATATAGTGGTTTTGGCTAAAGGAAGTCATCTGCTAATCAGAGTTAATGATTATAGAGTAGTTTTGTTGAAGTGTTTATGGTTATGCATTGTTAATACTCAATTTTGTCCATAAAATTAATTTCTAAATCTTGAAAAAAATCTAGAAAAATAAAATGAAAAAATAATAAAAGGAAAAAATTTGAAAAAAAATAAAGTGTCTAAGTCCCACATTGGAGAAATCATGCTCATTCTCCCTCCCTTCCTCCTATATATAGAGGCGATTGTCATTTGTTTTGATCCAAAAAATTTCACACTTGGGCTTAATATTAAGTATAAGAGTTTGAGAACTTTAGTAATTTTTTTACTTGGGCTTAATATTAAGTATAAAAGCCCAAGACTTTAGTAATTTTTTTTCCTCCTTACAAGTGGGTTGCTTTTCATGGTTTAATTTGAAGAGAACGCATGAGACTCTGTGTAGACTTCTTTGAGCATAGCATTTTTATACGTCTTGGAGGTAAGTTTTCTCTCTCCTTTTTTTTTGGTTTGTTTGTATTTTTATTTTTATTTTTTATTTTATTTTTATCTTTCATTTGGGCTTAAGTAAAAAATAAATTTGGGTCTTCCCTTTTTTTTTGCTTGAATCTTTAGTCATTTTAAATTTAAATTTTAATTTTATTTATTTATTTATTCTTTTGGATTGACATGTATTTACTAATTTGAGGTATACATTACTTGTATTTTAATTTAACACCCATTTTTTTGTATTAATGTATTAATCAAACAATTTAAAATGGCCGACGACAAAAAAATTGAGAGAGGATCGGAGCACCGATCAAATACACTTTTTTCGATAATCTTGAGATTTTATATTAGATTTTGCCAGGAGCACTGGCGAGGTCTAATTCCCACATAAAAATTAAAATAATTACGTAAACTAAAATACAACCTTTTTTATAAACTAAAGATAAATTTCTTTTTGTAAAATAAAATATTCAAATAAAAGCGAACAATTTCACATAGTCTCAACATTATGGTTGTGGTGAGTTCAAAACAAAAAATTCTTTTTTGTCATTTTTTAAAAAATAATTTATCATTTTATCCCATCAAAAATAAATATTTTGAATTTTTTTCCTTGCAAAATTAACACAATTTTAATTCATCACTTTTATATAATATGTTGCAGACTTAGAATTTGTTCCAAAATAATGACAATTTAGCCACCCATTCCATGTCTTAGTCATTTATCATCTTTGATAATATGCTCGACAAAATGGGACATATCAAAATAAAAACAAAAATAATTTTTTTTAATAAAGGACCAATTTAATTAATTTGTAAATAATATTAGATTAAATAGGTAACCGTTCTTAGAATGAATGGTGTAGGGTGCTAACACCTTCCCTACCCGTAATCAACCCCCGAACCACGAACTCTGAAATGCAAACTATCTTTTAGGTGCCCAATTGCACCATTCTATTTAATGGATAAAGCGATTGGTGCCGACTCCCAACACCCCAAGATCTTTTCCTCCCTATTCTTTTTATTTTTGCGACGCCTTTCGGGACGGTTGCGACATGCATTAAAGGCAATGACATCTATACTTTATACATAGTGGTGAGGGGCTCTTCAATTGGAGTTTCTTAGTGCATCAAATAGTAGTTATCACAACTTAAACTTTGGATTTCTACTCAGATTCTCACCAGCACTAATCCTCGTGCGCCATGCTTTATCCGAGTCAATCACTCAACTTGCTACTATTTTTGATGGATGATACTTTTTCAATCCAATTGTTTTAGATTTAGATGGCTTCATTTAGAATACTACTCAAATCAAATTATAACACATGTTATTTATAATTATACATGACATTGGATAAAAAAATTATTAAATTAAATATAAACAATTATAATACTACATAAAGAAATAGTATAAGCGTATGTTAAAAATTCTCCTCCTTCAACCCTCTAGAACGTGTTGCTATGTAGTCAAAACTATTTGTCGAAGTTGTTTGCTATCTGTCGTCTTCTAGAAAACAAAAATGTGCCTTATGACAATTTTTGCTGATGCCAGCGGCCAGCCCCAATTACGCCAATTGCCTTTGTGGAATGTGATGTTAGCTTATCATGAACAAGTTACATGATCAACCTATAGGTGCTATCTAATAATATACACCCTCCTTTGGATGGTGTATGGTGCACCCTGGGCATCTCAGCCATTGATTGTATTGAAAAAACACATCAATGGCTGAGATGAAAGACCTGCAACCTACACCACCTTCAACCATCGTCGGCCACCGTCCTTCGTCACCAGCCACCGCCCCTCTACCACAAAAATAAAATAAAATAAATAGCAACCCAAAAAAACCACCGTCACCCCCAAAGACAAAAAAACCACCGTTGGTCGCACTCCACCGGACGATCCATACGCAGCTAGTCATCGAACCTACGTTCACCCACAATCACACCTGTCGAGCTCGTCCCAATTGCTACCATGCCTCCCAAGTCCAGATCCATCACCCATCGAGCTCCATTACCGTTCTCATGATCTCACCCCAGAAAACCATCTATCCACTTTCCATGGCATCCCTCCCCTCCCTCTTCTCCTCCCCATTCCCCTCAATCCCACCGGCCAATCCATGGTGCTGCCTCGAGGTCCTCCATAACCACCCTCTCCTCCACCTTGTCTCCGCTTGCTGTCATAGCCCGAATCACCAACCCGGAACCCATAAACTAGACACCACCAACCCATAACCTCAAAACCACCATTATCGGCCAAACTCGAATCCCAACCTGTGAGCTCCACTGTGCCCTTCATGGCTGGATCTGCAATCACCGCCATCGAATCTCCATCACACTTCACCTCACCAGCACACAAGATCTGCAAACCAGGAGAATTGGTCACCCCAAACTGAGCCCCGCTGCGTGAATCCCAGCCGTCGTCCACCTCGACCAACGAACCCTACTTCCTCCGGTGAGTCACACACCGCCGCCGCTGGTGAGGGGCTCCATCGCATGCTCCACCTTTGAGATCTGTCATAGTTCTGACCCGAAGTCGCCTACATAGTCATCTTCGCCGTTGCTCGGCTCCATCGCGTGCATCGTTGTCTTTGTCGTTGCTCGCAGTCTCAAGAAAGTCTCACCATCTCTAGCGCGTTATCACCGCCGCTCGCGCGTTGTCATTGCCGCTCGCATGTCCTCGCTGCCTGGGCCATGTAGCGTCGTCTCCGCCGCCTAGGTTGGGTTGGGGTCGAAGAGGTAGAAAGAGGAAGGGAAGTGGTGGTGGCGGTAGGAATAGGAAGAAGATGAAGTGTGTAAGAGAAAAAAAAAACATTAAAAGAAAACTGGTCAACCGGTTATTTTCGGTAAAAAAAATTGATGCATGATACACCAAAACATATTGAGGTGTATCATAGCATTCGCCTCAACCTATATACATTGTTAATTAATAATTTAGTATGGTTAAATGGTGTAAAAATTATGTAAAATTTGATATGTAAGAATAATTTTTCTATTACTTACAAAAAAAAAAAAGAATGAGAAAATTATAAAACAAAAGGGACGAAAAAGAGTTGAGTTTTAATAATAATAATAATAATAATAATAATAATATTATTATTATTATTATTATTATATTATTATTATTATTATCTTGTAGAATGAAGTAGGACACACAAGCTGATACAATCAAAAGTTTAATGATCTATATACTTGTTTAAGACTTCAACTATAGCATACAATCAGAAACTTAATAGTAGATACAATTTAAATATACTTGTTTAAGACCTCAACTATATCATTAAAAGCATTAAAATGTAACAAGTAGGACACGTACAGTAATAATCTACATATACTTAAGATGATACACGTGACATAACCAATAATATAGAGTAAAAAATTACTATTCATATGAGCGCAGCTACAAATTTCCCCTCTCAGGCATCTGTTGAACTTTGATGCAATTAAAGAGGCAAATGGGCTCAAAGGATATGTGGATAAGAAACTCGTTATACCAGTTTGTGGCTGTAATGCTATACTCTTTAATGATAATGGAGTTTTCCATAGATAAAGTGATAGCTTTTCTGCAAAATTCATGTTTCAAATACTTCGATATGGGACTACAGATTAATGACAGTTCCAGTCCACCAATATTAGCTTTTCTATACCAAACGCAATAGCATTATTTTAAGCACACAGATATAATGAAGAATAAAAACCGTGGATAAAACATGGAAAAGTTGGCTTTTCTGCAATTTGGTAGACCAAGTCTTAAACGATATCCTAGACTTTCATATGATAACTGTTGAAGACAACATGTCCATTGCTTTGCATGAATTAGTAAAATATCAATGTAAACGATGGTGAACGAACCAAAACCAGAAAAAAGGAATCTGGTGGGATTGAGTGTATATATATTTCCTTTGCATGTAATGGATGAGAACTTGTTCAAGTTACCAATCTTGTCCTTAAATATTTTCTTCTCCATGTGAACCCAAGTTGGAGCGTCTCGCACCCATTGCATGGAGAACCCCCATTCTCCATAACATATTTGTTTTATTTATTTATTTTCATAAGATGGTAGGTAATATTAACTTTTAAACCTTAATTATTTTTTTAGATTTTTGTTATTAGACCTTATCAGTATTTTTCTTTTTCTCTTTTTTTAGCATTTCTTCTTCTTCCTGAGAATGTCGCACATGTCTTCGAAGTACTAGTTTTTCCGGTCAAACCATGGACATGGTAGTACACATGAATAGAACCACCCAAATAAGAAAACAACTTCAAAACCCAACCAGGAAATCAACATCCCATTGGACCCTCTAAACCCTCTCCTCCTTAAAACGATTCGAGAACTCTTTGAACCTCTCCATTTCTACCACCGACCACTTTGCCACACTCTCCCCCTAGGTGGCAGACTAATGGCGCTCCATCACCCTTTACACCGACTAGACCGGCATCAACATCTCTCGCATCGTCACCATCGCCGGCTAGTACTCTGACCTCTAATACTCCCACGAAACCCACTTTGCGCGGATCTACCCGATCCTTCTTGGTGGACCACTAAAAGATCAAATTAATGAGGATCTGGGAGAAAGGTGAGAAGCTAAATATTAGAACCAATTCAGATTCAGCGCATGACATGAAAGAGATAAGAGAGAAAATTAAAGATAAGAGGAGTACCTCACATTGGAAGCTTCACTCTTGTGCTCACATGGTGAACCTTTTTTTCTGTTTTCTTTGATACAACAAAACCAAGTAAGTGGAGTTTATGGAGAGTGTGTCAGAGAAATTGGGGAGTGTGAAGATTACGGAGGATGTGTAATAAAAAATGTCAATGTGATAGGGTTAAAAATGTTAATATGATATATCATGTTTTATCCATTAAAATAAATATATATTACAAAAATTGCTCATTACCGGTGAAAATTAGATAACATCAATGCTCTGCACCATTCTAAAATTCTCCTAAACCAATTACATATATAATATAAAGTGAATTTTTTTGCAGCTATTTAACTGTTTGTTGGGCTGAGAGAGATGAATTGTATTAAAATCACTAGAGTAAAGGGAAAGAACTATCTAAAAAACAATTGATTGTCCTTTTTCTCTATTTTTAATGGTTGTGCAGTGCTGTGCACATAGTTCATCCTTTTATGTTTGCTGCATGGTTATTTTTCTGATTCCCTATCTTTCAGCCCATCTAAAGCTTCCAGTTATAATTTGTTACTTCACATTGTAGGTCCACAAAAAAAAGAACTCGTACAACTCTTCAATTGTTAAAAATATGTGTTTAATTTTGATTGAACAATCATTATAATAGTTTTTTATAATATTATTCAATCATATATTATCACATCGGTAGAACAATATAACATTTTGAAAATAATTATTGTGAGAATCAATTTTTTTAGTAGTGTGATAATATATAATTGAATAATAGTATAATTTTTTTACACTAATAGTGTATTAAAATTAAATCATAAAAATATATGTTTGAATAATAACACCCCACAAGTTCTAGGGGAAAAAATAGCAAACTCTCACATAATTTGTGTATTTCAGGGAATTGTATTTCTGATTGTTAGTTTTAGATAATGCTATTCTAAAGTAAATAAATAAGAATGTACCTATCATTAAATTTTAGTATGTTAAGATTATAATACACCTTAGATTAAATCAAAAGTGGATACATCATTATTTATTCACTTTTGATAAGATTTTTCGATCAAAGCCATGAATTCAAAGTCGTTTTCCATGAGACATCCCTCACATCCATGATCCACGCTATCAATTTGTTATAATCCACTAGCTTTTGCTCTGACAATGAGACTAGTTTACCTGCACTTAATTGGTAATTGGTAGATACCATATGTTGCAGCAACAGTTAAAAATGCCCAGCAGCTACTTGATTTTGCAAACATTATTTACTTAATCCAATGGACGTGATATAATAATTGAGACACAGACATTAAAAAAAGAAAGCATAATAGTATTACTATTACTATTATTATTACTTATACATACATACATACACACACACACATATATATATATATATATGATTTTATTTATCTTACCACATTGGCATTAGTCTTTGATTAGAGTAACAACTCCTTTCTGCTTCCAGTCTACAGCAGTAAGAATAATAATAATATTTTCATACTTAAATGGTGTTTCTGCTGTCATTCTCAACCTATGTGATCTTAGTTGTATTCATTACGGGAAGTCTTAAATTCCTCATTGGTTTGGTCAGCTAGGTTATTGATGCTAAATTTGTAAGGTTTGTTACCAGTAACATTGAAGAACTCAATGAATTTAACATTGTCCTTGAATATCAGGAAACGTTTTTCCTTTTCTGCAGCATCCTTGTACACTTTACCATGTTTTGCCATCCAGTGCTCATGTCTTTCGAACATGGATGACTCGTGGAGCTTGCGGGACATTACATGGGAAGTCCAAACTGTGAGAAGAATCAGCAATAGAGCTATAACACGCTGGTTTTTGCCAATGGAAGCCATGCCTTTGTGAGCAATATATAATGACTATTGGTTGTTGGTAGAGAGACCTATAGAGGTGCGTGTTAGGAAATATGTAAATTGGTATGCTCCGAAGGTAATGACTTGAATGGTATATAGAGGAGTACTGTCTCTTGATGAGGAATTTTTTTAACCCAAATTTGAATGAAATTGTTTTCTAACTTATGACCCATGTTGTAGTAAATTGCTTTCTTTTAGAATTTAGACCTCTTTTGTATGCATTGTTTACATCTTTTTTAAGAGTGTGTGATTTAATAAAAGAAAGTGATAGAAAAAAATATGTATGATAAATAATATTAGAAGGAATATAAAAAATAATGTGAGAGAAAAATAGATAAAAATATCAGCGTTGTTATTATATCTATAAACGATAAAAAATCAGACCAATAAATCAGACCAAGAGTTTAAGGGTTTCAGTATGCCAAAAAAAAAAGAAAATTTTGAGGCCTTTTTTATTACTATTGATTTTACTATTGATTTACACGTGTCAAATGCGTATTCATAGTTTCAATCCATTTCGATTGATGGTTTGAAGTAATTTCATTTTTTTATTTTTTTATTTTCCTTTTTTACCTCTTACTTTTTTATCCTTTACGAGCTACATCTCTCCTTTTTAATTTTTTTTAATCCTTATCTTTTCCTCCTTCCCTCTTTTCTATGTGACTCTCCTTATTAGGATTTATGTGTAAAAAATGTGTAAAATGAGATGGTGAAAATGGCGTAAAAATGTGACTCAGTCTTTGTACGTGACAATGGCATGTACAACATTTTTGTATCTATATATGTTTATTTTGTTCAATATTGCAACAAATATATATATATAATTATTAATAATAAAGGAGATTGTTGATTTTGGTGTCCAATTTTATTCTTCCAAAAATGACCATTTAATTTTATCTTTTTTTCAAAGTTATATACAAGAGCAAAAGTGTAAACATATAATTCTAACCTCTCACATTAAAAGCAGTTGTAACTACTACAAATCACTTTATAATTCTAAATAACTAAATAACTTACATTAATTTTCTCATTTAAGTAATATTAAAAAATAATAATACAATATATATTAACAAATAAATAATATAATCAAATCAAATAACTGGAAAAAAAAAAGTGAATCGATCCAAGTATATATTAAAGCTATAACCCATGTTTAAGCACGTTCCATTATTCGTCCAATCAAAATACGTCTAATTTTATTTAATTCACTTACAAAATTATTTTGTATATCGCAATAATGTTACAGTTACATACAAAATAATTTGATATCTTTTTCATATTAATATATGATATAAATATAATGTACATATTTTGGTATATATAAATCATTTCCAGTTTAAGAAATATGTTTAGAGTGTCAAATATACAAGTACTCTAACAAATATCTCAAAAATGAGCTATTGCTTAGCTAAGCATTGTGTTTGTATGTATGTATGCATCGGCCCCTGACCCTTAAAAACCCTAGCTTAAATATGATTTTCCACTTTGAATTTATGGTGTTTGTTCTCTATTGTCTTCATGTTGGATGATGTTTTTCAATCATAGATTGCATACGTCTTCTCTCCATGGTTGGTATTTAAGGTCTACTGCCCTGTTGGATTTAAGCTTGGATTTGTTATCTTACATTTGGTTCATTTTAATGTAATTGTGCTTCGGTCGAAGGAATATGTTATCTTACCTTGGATTTGTTATCTTACCTTTGGTTCATTTTTTGTTATCTTACCTTTTGCTGTCTATTCTTTCAGTGGGTCTAAAATGTTGGGTGTTTATGTAGACATTACAGCACAGCGATTAACAACTAGAACAGCAGAAACTTATGCAAAAGAAAGTGTTTAATGGGTCTCACAAGAAATGTTTATTTTAATCTTAAAAAAAGGTTTCCTGTATTACTTAGAATCACTCATGTGCATATTTTTGTAAAAAATCATGAATCAGATAGAGTTATATAGTTGGTTATATAATCTTTGATATTTTTATACTTAAAGCTTTGTGACCACTTACAATTTTCTTTTGTGAATTGTGAATTTTGTACAAAGATCTCATATATGTTAGTTCGTTGGAAGAGTGATTTGGACCTAGACTAATTATTTTTGTTTTATGATTCTTCATTTATGTTTTGGCTTAATTAGTCATTATGAACACTACTTTTTATTTGTGTTGCTCAATACCATTCTTTTTATTTTTTAATGATAAGTTTTTGTGGTTGATGAAATAAAGTTAAAATCAATTTTCATGTTTATGTAACGTTTAAATTTTCTCGTGTTTATTAAAATAACAAACAGACACAAAGAAAATAAGTAGCACCCGTGCATTGCACGGGTCTCCTACTAGTTATATCTATACACGATACAAAATCAGACTAATAAATTCTACTGTTCCATTCCTATTCATATACACGCGTCAGCTTCATGGGTAAATTGCAATCTATTTCAATTGCTTTAGAAATTTCATTTTTACTTTTGTTTCTATTTCCCTTTTTTACCCCTTTGCTATCTGATGATGATATCATAAGCATAGGATTAGGGGGTGTCTTTGTCAAAAAAAAAATTTGCCAGCTATTCTTCCAAATTGTCACCTCTGCGTGACTTCAGATATGCTTTTCCTTTTTTTTTACCCTTTTCTCTTCTTCCTCATTTCCTCTCCATTCTCTCGAAGAACTCCGATTGGTTTCCCTTTCTCCCCTCCACCACCAAGTGTTGTAGTAGGAGGACGAACACATTTTAGAGTCCCCCTCCAAATGCTGCAACTTCAGCAATCTCACCCCAGAAGCCGTAAATAAATTTATGCTCTTTGCTATCCAAAAAACCCTAATCTCAACTTTTAGGGTTAGAGGTGGGTGAGATTCCTTTCCTTTTTTTTTTTCAAATTTCAAATGCTTCTTTGTCTCCTCAATCATGATTTGCATGTAAGTCTTCAATTTTCATCTCTACGCTGCCACTTATGCTTAGTTTCTAATATTTTAGGTTGGGTTGAGGCGCGGTGGTTCGTGAAGGTAGGGGCGATGGCCGGTCCCGTGGGTCTGGGTGGCGGTTGATGCGGTGTTTTATGAAACTGCTAGCATCTAATCTAATACAACTGGCTCATAAGCACCGATTGAGCAAGGTATAAACTTTATCATCTTATGAGTTTGAATCTTTATGTCCTTCTCCTTTTCTGATTGTCATTAGTGGCCTCATCGTACATTTCAAATGTTTGTGATATTAGTTATACATGTAAATTGATTTGTATTATCCATATATGCATTATGAAGATTTTCTATATTATATAATCCATTTATATAAATATCTAAGGACAGATTTAATAATCACAAATATGTTATTGGGGCTTTGTCTGCAATTAGGAGTAAGAAAACGTATGAAAAAGATGGCAAAACAACAAAAATGAGAATCATGGAACTATGTGTGGAGGGGTAAGCAGAATTCTTTATATGTTTGTATTGATTGCTGTGAGTATGTTTATGTATTCAGCAACCTATATGGTGTATTAATTATGTTTTTTCAATGTTTAGTCACTTATTATTAAGTACATTCAAGATGGAGTGTGCTCTTTTTGGTGGCTTATATGGATAGGTTAATGACTTTATTGCTAGAGGTGATCTTAAAAGTCTTATTGTTGTTATATAGTTTGGAAAAGTGAAGAGTTTTAAAGGTTTAAATATTCATTCATTTGTATGACTCTATTTTTTTAAAAATCAATACTATTTTATTATTTTCTTTCCTAAGCTTTTCTAGTTTGTTATTATTCTACGCTGAATTGTTTTTCAAAATGTGATGTTTGCCACCAAGATATTGTTCAATCCAGACATCTTCTAGACACTATACAAATAGTTCATGAAATAATTCTTGCCCCACAGTCAAGAATTCTTGATTGTTTTCTTTATGTGAAAGAGTAAAAGAATTTTTGATTAGTTTAGGAAAAAATTATTTATTATTTTCTTTGTGTGAAAGAATTCTTCCTTCCTAATGTTTTCTTTTATCTAAAATGAAAATAGTACCTAATTTTACCAATGAGCTTTGGGTGTAATCTATCATTAGAGTATAATATGTTAAACTAAAATCAGATATAAGCAAGGATTAATCTGCAAGCATAAACATTTAGGAACTATTGGTTATACAGTTGGTTGCTTTGCAATATTGATTCTTTCTAATAAAAAAAAAAGAATTCTAGAATCCATATTTCTCTCTAATAATATTAAATCAGATGTGAAACTTTTATAGGAAATTTGTAAGTACAAATATTTATCATGTGAGATTAATGCTCCATTAAAACTAATCATATTTTTGATCCATTAATATGTGTTTTCTACAAGTACTAACTGAGTATGACATATTAAGCACTGTACATCATACACCTGACTAGTATATGCTGCATGCATTGAAAAGCATCCTCCTGGTGCAATAACTATAATTTTAAATGCAAAAGTTGGTCTTATACTGCCCATTATATGCATCTTATACTGTGTAATGTTTAATATATGCATAATAAATCCAATTCCACTTATTATACATCATATTAGATATACTTATTTTTATGTCTTTTCACTCTTTCATGCTTTGGAGCCTGTCTTTAGATAATTTTCCTTTTTGTTTGGTTGAAACTCGATCTTTTCTTGGCTATAACTCAATGATAAATCAAATTGTTCATTAGTACTACTAATGAGTAACCACAGTTTGGTTCTTCCAGAAGAGCATCCCACAGTCGTGGATAGTTTGATAACATGTAGCCATCATATCCTTTACACTAATATAAAAGAAATGGGCGTAGGTGCCTTTCCATAATACTAATGAATGCAAGTTCCCATCTATCCTCACAACTCGGTCTTTAGCCGTGTTCTTCTCCATTTCCTTCTCTGAGCTTAAGGATTTAACCTACTAATTTATCAGTGTTTCTGCCAATGCCCTCAAGGTTTGATTCTTAATTACACTTTGGTGTAAAATTTTGTACACACCTAGGGATGGAAATAGTCACCGGCTTTGTCGTCAGGGCCTTTGTGGCTCTTTTTTAGGCCCGACCGGCCTAGCCTATTTAGAAAATGAAAGCTCTGGCCTTTTTAAAAGCTTTAAGGTTATTAGGCCGACTTGGCATCTCAATAAAGCCTCGTTAAGGTTAATAGTAAAATTGTTTATACTTACTTATATATATATTTAAAAAATATAAAATTTTGGTTAAACCGAAACTAAGAATCGAACTTGTAGTCTCGTGGTAGTTAAGTTAAATATTTCACTCACCACTAAGCCACGCTCAGTTATTATACCTATATTTACATATTTTATACTTTTATATTTAACTAATGTCATTTTGTGAACTAGGGTTCCTACTTACAATCTTCTCTCAGATTCAGACACAGTCCTCTCCTCTGCTTTCGGCCTCTCGCAGTCTCGCGCTCTCGCCTCTCCTTCTCTCGCCTTGCACTCTTCAAACTCCTCTCCTCACGCACGGCACCAACAAGGCAACAACGAAACTTCACCTTCTCTTCGGTCTTCGCCCAACCAACGACATTGATCCCTGTGAGTTTTTTATTTTTATTTTCCCCCTTCTTGTTTAATGTTTATTTTTCCCCCTTCTTGTTTAATCTTCTCTTTGTTGTGTTATGCTGTATGATTAATTTTTCTGGTGCTGTAATAATGAAATTTCTGGTGCTGTTCATTTTTCCAGCAATATTCTTTCCACTTCTTCTGCTTCATTATTTGACCGTGCAAAATATAATCCCTAGTTCAGGCCTCAACCTCTTTGTTTTACTGTGATATCTTGCATTCTTGTTGCGTGAGGACTGGTTTAGTGGTTTTGATTAAAGCAAACAGAAAAGAATATTGATCTGATTATGTTAACGTGATTCAGCTGGCATTACATATGTTGCTATGCCTATATGTACCTTATCTGTCTCCATATAAAAAAATTGAGGATCCCAACAATGAGTGCTCTTTAGGATTTTGAAAAGGTGATATAGGTTATGTTTTAGCTAGAAGCTCTCCAGATGAAGTTAGTTATCTAGTTTGGTGATTTTCTGAAACTTCTTTTCAAAGTTGGTTGATTTCCTTTCATTTTTGGGATTTCTCATTTTTCAAAGATTTGGAAAGAGGAATTAATCTGCTTTTTTGTCTAAACTTGATGTAGTAGTCTGTTGTGCTCAAATTTAAGCAAAGTGAAAGGCTGATTTTATTGCTTGTGAAAATAAGAGCTTAACATGAATCTTCTCACACATTGGTTTGATGTGAATCAAAGTAGATTATTATACTAATACCACATTCCTAGTAGAAATCAAATGGACAGCTTCAAGTATCTTATTCTTATGTCATACTTATTTATATTGACTTTTAGTGCTTTAATATAGATCGAGGGTCTACTAGACTACAAGTTTTCTTGGTAATGTCTATATTTTTATTTCTAGTTTCCTTTGCCCTGATGTTGGTCAGGTTTTTAAATTTAACTTATGGAGGCTCGTCTAAATAGTTATCTGATATTGAGATCTTGCTGGGAGAGTTCATTGTGAAATTATGTATAAGATCTCATTTCACCTTTACCTTCATAATTTGAAACAGCTTAAGCCTTATGCTATGGTACATGGATGGACACTCTCATTTAAATATTAAAATAATACTTTTTTTTTCTTATAGTTGTTAAATTGTGCTATGATCTAATAATATGATTAATTTGTTTTTTCAATGTGTTTGAACAAGAAGAAGAGATTACCTTGAAGATTTGACACTTTGTGGGCTGGTTGCACGTTGATACTTTATTGATTGGTTGTACTTTGCTATTTAGATTTAGTTATTGTGTTGTGTTGTTGAATTTGATCATGTGATAATTGAATAATTTGGATTTATCATTATTGAGATGTATTATTGATCTTGAGACTATGATGTTGATGATGAGTGATGACCAATTGGTTATGAATGTGATGTGAGAACAAGCTTGAAAGAGGTGTTTTATGTACTTGAAAGAGTCCTATTTTTTATATGCTCAAGTGACTTGAAAAGGGTCTTTGAATTTGATGAATTTTGTGTGTTATGGTTGTGTATGATTTAATTGTGTAATTATATTTTATTTAGTCGTGATTAGTAATGGTATTTATAAACAAGAGTTGTATTTGAATGTTAATTTTTTTTAATGGCCTTTCAAGGCCTGTTTGAAGGCTTAGGCCTATTTCAGGCCTATATGAAGGCCTTGGCCTGTTAGCCTATTTAGAGGCCTTAATATAAATCAGGCTTTCTAAATAGGCTTCAGGTCAGGCCAGGCTTCTTAAACAGGCCAGGCCAAGCCCAAAAAAAAGCCTTTGATAAGTAACAGGCCAGGCTCAGGCCAGGTATTTGTAACACAGGCCTGGTCTGGCCTGTTTCCATCCCTATACACACCCAAGCCATGTTGATAATCAAATTTTAGCCTGCCAAACTAGTCTCTTGAAAAGCCTAACAAATCAATATCTTTCTATGACATGCACTTTCATTAATTGAGGTTTTTCAGAGATCTATTTCTTTATTTGTGTGAAGGTTCTACTAATATCTTTTTTTCTTTCTACAACAAATATTGTCTTCTCATATGAGAATATGCACCAGTCCAGCAATATTATTTATTTTATTTGATCAACAAAATAGACATCTGTAAATTGGAATGTTTGTTTTGTGGGAAAAGGTGTCAAGTATATTCTTTCAAAAATTATGAAGCATCAAATTATAAAGCCTGTTTTCAATGCCAGGTTTGTGTTTCATATTAAAACTTGCTTCTCAAGTTGTATGAATAAATTAAATGAACTTTTTACTTGCTGCATTTGTTTTACCAACAGAATGGGGGATTTGGGAAAAAGGTTATGAAGTTCAATGGTGACTTTGTAAGTGTCATATCTTATCTTCATTTTTTTTTCTTGACATGCTCATTGCATTGTTAATTTTTTACTTTTATCAAATAGGGCAATGCTTGAAATGTCAAATGGGTTTATATTTAGTGGTGCAACAACTTCAAGTACAACATTTCCTTTGAGTAAAACATGTTGGGGTATGTTGTTCTTTTAATTTTATAGTGTTTTATTGAATGATTATTTTATACTCTCCAATTTGTTTGCACATGGCTGTTGACAGGGTGAGTGTAGTGAATACTCTTTGTGATGTCCTTTGTATAACGATCATTCAAACTTAGCTATTGTTATGTTCTCTTTCCTAACACTACTTAGATAATGTAGACTGGTGTTCATTTGAGCATTTAATCCTAGAAGTGCATGATGTCAAATGTTGATTCATTTTTAATTATCACTTGGTTATGATTGTTGCCTTTTGTTTATGGGGTTGACGCTAGCTTTTAAATCATTTTTCATATTATTACCAAGTACGACAAAGTAGTGTGTGGGATTTGTGGGGTACACTTTAGTGTCATGGATTCAAATCCATTCCTAAATCTGTGGCTTATGGTTTCATTACTTCAGGATATGCGTTTGTTGAAGATAAGTCTTATGCCTACCATCATGAATAAACTAAAACGTTCGTGGCTAGGAAGATTTTATGATTTAGAGGTGGATATACAAGTCTTTGGCGTAAGATTTCTTAATCACTTCCATGAATGATTATTCTTTGGGTTTCTAATTTAAATTTCATAGCAATGCACTGGGACTTTTTATTCTTTGGGTAGCTTTTGAATGACTTTGATTATGTTGTAGCATGTATAATTTTTGTCAGATATGTGACTTATTCAAGTTAAGAATGAAGTTTAAATTTTGAATTAGCTGTTACATTTCAAATCACTTGGTTAATTTTAAATATTTATATTACATGGAAGTGATAACTTTATATGAATTAAAAATATTAATAGCATTGTAATTGATATTCCTGGATAATAAATGAATTAATAATATTGTTATTCCAAAATTATTGGAGCCTACTGATTTGATATTAATTGTACCAAAGAACAATTTATATTTTTAATAAATTCAATTTTCATTTTGGTATTTTTTTAATCTAGTCATTTTAGTGATTGTAATAACTGAAGAAAATATATTTTTTGCATTTTTAACAAAGTTTTTGGTCTATTTTAAATAATAATAATTATTATTATTATCTATAAATTATATAATTGAAAATTCCTTTCCAGAACCCATATATGTTCCATATGAATTTCACCTTATTGTTTTATCTGATTTTATATTGTAATAATTCTTTTTATATTTTGAAAGTTTATTTTAGTGGATGCTACTTATATAATATTTAATTTTTTAACATTATACACGAGTAAAAAATTATATAAAAATATTATGAAATTTATTAAGTAAATTAATTAAACATATTTATATGTCAAAATATTTTTAGATCAGTTTAAATATATTTTTAGTCTCTAAATATATTAGTTTTTTTTCTAAATCACAAAGGATATGGAGCTTTTAATTTGACATTCAGGCACAAGAGGTAATGACTCGCCGCAACCCCTAGCTTCGAATATCACTTTCAAGTTTTATCTCTTCTTCTTTAGTGGATGATGTTTTCACTTATTTTGGTTGTGCTACACTTGATTATTTGTATTTGTGGTTCAACTTTTTCCTAATTTTTCTAGGTAATATTGTTGTTGAGTTTTTTTGTCCTTTGCTTTTCAGCTTTAATGTAGCTCATTCTTTAATCAGCATTAAAGGAGGTATTTTTACGCCATATTTTTTTTTATTAAATCACAATTAATTTTTTCCTTTAAC
The DNA here is from genome assembly GCA_029884595.1 of Ormosia semicastrata. Lineage (NCBI taxonomy): Eukaryota > Viridiplantae > Streptophyta > Magnoliopsida > Fabales > Fabaceae > Ormosia > Ormosia semicastrata. The sequence goes on along the minus strand of JAQQTO010000038.1, from coordinate 2,915,384 downwards.
AAAATTAGTTATGACAATTGCGTGGTCTATTGTGATGAGTTTAAGGATGTTATCGTTTGTGTAATGTGTTGTCTTGTGGTTTCCTCCCCCATTTATTTTTTCCTTTTCTCTACCTGGGGAGCATCTTTGGAGCCTAACAAATGGGGTATCTCCATTTACTTTTTTTGGGTGCTTTCGATTTGAGTTATGGTTACATTTGTTGCACATGACTGACATTCCTTTGATTAAATTTTTTATCTAATGAACTATTTTTCGGTTCTACGTGATTGAATACTACAATTTTCAATTGCACTACAATAGTATCACTCTACTTTTTTTTCAAAAAAAGAAAAAAAAAACATATCAAAGCTTTTACTTCGTGCATTTGCTAATATTGTAGTTAAAATCTCATATATGATGTGTTTAATTTGTCTGTAGGTAAATGAGATCTTTTTTAATCCTTGGATTTTCTTTCAACTTCGTTCTAATAAGCAAATGAACATGATGGAATCAAGAAATTCTCATGGTGGTGGGATAGTCACATTAGTCTGAAGATTCTAAGTGGCTTTTAGAAAACCTTAAAAGGTCAATAACTCTTTCAATGTTGTTTGTTTAAAACTCAATGGTGGAAGCAAATGTTGTGTTAGTGCATACAGTAATATTATTGTTATTCAGAATATTACACTATTCTTATTTTAAAAAACATGTATTTGTTTTTGTGCGTTACAATAAAGTGGATTTTAAATGCTATTGCTCAACAATACATTCTATTATTTGTTCAATTTTCTTACCATCTATTGCTTCATTAACGTCTGTAATTGAACTCTATCATACTATATTTTTTGTTAAACTAACGTTTTGGTGCTTATATGTTACACTCAGACAATTCAGTCCCAATAATTTTTTCTTTTCAAATTAGTCTTTATACTTACAAAAAATTTTAAAATAACCCCCGCCATTAATTTATGCTATAACGCTATTATAATACTGTCAATTTGCTAACAAAGTAAGCGTTTACACTCATTTTTTCCCTTCCCATTCTTTTCCTTTTTTATTTTGTAGTGTTCATCTTTCTCCCCATTTTGTATCCATTGCTTCAGAGTGCATAACCTCAGTTACTTTCTACGTGATTTTCTTTCTTAGTTGGTCATTTCCTCTCTTAGAGAATGTGGAGCTCAGGAAGGGTTTGTGATTGTTCACTCTATGATTGTTTCTTTACTACCATCTTTGATTTCTTATATGCAAGGTGATTTGAAGCTGAAGAGGATAACTTCAGAGACTAATCCATCGATCTGATCCCACTTATCTCCCAATTAAAGATTGAGTAGCATACAACTACCTGCTTTGCTTGGGTGAGGAAATTCTTATTTCTCTCTCCACTAGGACAATCTTAGTAATAAAATTGTTCTTCCTCCTCAACAGCGTTGAGTTTCATGTAAGTAAACTACGCCCCTCCACTTCCAAGCACTGTACACCCGTAAGCATGTTCATTTATAGTTGCGAGTCTTCATCTATCTCATTTTTTCTTCAACTGAGTTGGGTTTTTCCTTGTAATGCGTTTGGAAAATCAACTTGAGTTTGAAAACTAGAATGCAGAATCTGTCAGAATGATGATTGAGTCTGAAGTTTGGAGTCTGTAGTATAAATCGAAGTTTAGAATCTACAATGAAAACGGAGTCTGAAATGGAATCCTGCCATCAGAACGAAGTCTGGAATCTAGGATGGAGTCTGAAACAGGATCTTGCCATCAAAATGAAGTCTGAAATCTAGGACAGAATCTAAAATAGAGTCTTGCCATCAAAACGAAGTCTGAAATTTAGGACGGAGTTTGAAACAAAATCCTACCATCAGAACGAAATCTAAACGAAGCAGAGGAGCACAGCGGAGATGCGCAATAGAAGAGCGGAAGGATTGGACCTGAGTAGACAAAGATGAAGAGAACAAGGAAACTGAATCTAGATTTGATGGTGATTAATAACAATTTTAACGAGTTCTGCAAACTCTACGTAGCAAAAAGGAAAAACTCTCCCTAAAGTGAATATCATGACTCTGATACCATGTTAAAAATATAAAAATAAGTAATGATAATTTGTGTATATATCTGAATGAATGTATTAAGGAGAATTAGTCTCTATTTATAGAAGAAGACTGTTGTACAAAAAAATATATATATATATAATTATGTATTAAATCAATCTAATTATGTACTAAATCAATTACAATCATTTCTAAAATCAATCGTTATCAATCATAATCTTAATTATAATTAATCACGCTAACACATCCAATTATATATTGGTATATTATTAAAAAAGTTAGATTTTTGCAGTAGTAATTTTGGTAGTCAAACTTTTTTAATGATTTAAAACTTTAAAAATGAATCTAAATTAATCCTATTTACAATATGGAGCCAAAATCTGTTAATTATGGAGCCAAAATCTGTTAATACCTATGTTGAGGTTAGAAATTACAAATATAAATTCTCCCTCTATATTCATGAATTACTGAAATAAAGTTCTGAAACAATACAACTCCTAAAAAAGAAAACATTTGGCAGATTAATATTATAATTTCCAGTAATTAAAAGTGTACACCATTTTTGTATTTTCACATCCCCATACCTGAACTTCGGTAGTCTTTTGGCTTTCCCCAAAGATTGTCCCAGTATGAATCTATTTTATCAAAACCTTTCTGCTTCATCATTCTCAATTTTGCTTGTTCCTGCAAGAAACTCATCAGTGTTTACTTGTGCTTGAAACCAAACTAATCATACGCATAACATGTTTTATACTGTGAAACTATCAATAGCAGCAAAAATTTCTACACCATGAAAGAGTGTAGAATGTGTGAAATTTCTGTCATAAAACGATTCACACATTAGTTTAAGGCATCCCTCATTAATGTAAAATTTAGTAGTTGCTTTGTATGCGTTTAACTAGCTTGGGTCCAAGCAAGTACTAAAAATTTTCAAAAAGAGTTATGTACTATTCAGCAAATAAAATTTTTTTTTTGATAGAATACTATTCAGCAAATATTGCGTTATCTTAAACTGCAGAGCCTCTCATTTCTCATAAAAGAATAAGCATTCTAGATGTTAAAACTTTCTGTTACTTGTGGACAAGGATGGATTGGAATGCCTAGATTACTCTCGGTCTATATCAAATCTAACAAAAGTCTATTCACATAATCATTTTCTGAGCAATTGATTTACATTTATGCTTGGAATAATTAGTTACAGTGACTTGTAGGAAACAATCATATCATCACAATCAAGGACCAATGAGAAATGTTTAATATTTTAGACAGGGAAACTTGCACAGACTATCTTTATTCCCTAAGAACCCATACACTTTCCAGAAAATAGCAGGACAAACCATGACAATTCCCATAAGATTAACCGCATGTAAATAAGTGATTATTCATTATTCAACTATTAAGTGAAAAAAATAAGGTGAATCAGAGTATAAGAGTTCTTACCAAGACTTTTGCCTGCCTCTTTTCCCATCGGGAACTTACCTGTCATTGGTATGGTTAGATCATGTTAGAGTACAACACTTAAATAGTACAAATATGCTAAAAGACTAAAATCCCAGCCCTCAGGCATACTGTCATTAGTATCTATAGGATGGAATGATGAAAGTGCTACTATGAAGTATAATATTATGAAAAACTGCTTTCTTAATCCATGTTATGATGACTTTTTAACCATTGGGTCAAGAGTCAGGATGAAGGAAGTTCGAAATTCAAGGTCTTTCAGCCAAGTTATAGGGCATGCAGAATATGACAATTTCAACCTTATTCCAAACTAAGAAAAGTGTTGGGAATGACCCAAATTCCTAATTTGAAGATTGCCATAGATAGTTTTCTATTTTATTGGTAGATTCATATCTTATAATTATTACTGAGATATGTAATAAATATGAATGATATGTGAGAAATATGCAGGATATGAGAGAGATTTATTTTTAATAGGAAACTAAGAAAGACCTTGATAAGGATAAAGGTAAGGATAGAATTGGAATGATTGATTGCCATGAAAATTATTTGTGGGCAATAAATACTTGTATTGGAGAATTAGTAGAGTTATGAGAAGGGGTGTGAAGATTGAGAATGGTGAGGAGTTGTGGGATAGAGGAGGTTGAGAGTGCTGACAAACATTATCTTGTAATCTTGTTATGATAGTAGACTTTTCTCATTCGTAGATGTAGACATGGTGATTCGACCCACATTAAATTATGCGTGATTTGTATGATGTTTTTCCCTAATTACTAGTATTTATGCAAAACACGTGAAGAAGGAGATTATGTATTCTCCCAACAAAAAGATCATCAACCCCCAAAATATCCAAAAATTGTAGATAAAATCATTAGAAGAAAACCTATGAACATTTAAATAACCTAGTAGTCAATGAGTTAATCTTACCATTCTGAAAACATCATTTGATGCTGATCCCATACCTGAAAGCATTAGGGCAACCTGCTCATATTTAAGAGGCTCAGTAAATATATAAATGTTATACAAAAAGCATAACTACATTATAAGCATTTGCATATTCCGAATCCATTTGGTGAAAGGATTACACCATTTGGAGAAAAAAAAAGCCACCTTACTTAACAGAAGAAACTTCCTTCTCAAATGCCTATGGCAACAATTTCCCCCTCAAATCAACAATTGGCTTACTAAAATTTCATATAGTAGTGTTGAATGTCTTTTCTCCATTTAAAAAACAGATTATAAGTTATAACTAAGAAAGGTGAGCTTCATGTTTTGAGAATAAAGAAATAGTAGAAGCTTAAAGACTTCAAATTCATATTAAGAAACATTGAGGCTATCCTAAACATGGTCAGAAAACCATCAAAAAATTCAAGTTTGAAAACTTAAAAATCATACGCTGCTTGATCAAAATTATTTCTCGCGTATCAGTAGCCATCTAACAGAGAGGGAAAGAAAAAGAGGTGATTACATTATCTTAGGAATAGGGATCATAAGAAAACATAAAGGGGGAAGAAATAGAGTTTATGACTAAGGCCTTACATTGACTCTTTCTATACGGCGCATTTCGTCTTCAAGTAATGATAGTTGTGCAGCTGATGTCCAATGAATGCAGTCAACAGGGCTAAAATACAAAAAAAATTGGCAAATTAATTTCAACAATCTCCATTAGCTTAGTTATTTCACAATCAATGCCTTTGTCATAGCAAAAGTTCTAAAACTCAAGTATCTAGTAGCATAAAAAGAAAACTTAAAAATATATATTGTATAGAAGTTAAGAAAGAAGAAGGCTTATTCCTACATTCATCTATGATGAACCAACATGCCTAGGGAAGCCTTAGGAGTATATTTACCTCTAACAGTTTTTAACTATTTTTTTAGTTTCTAGAAATTTGATACCTTGTCACCTTAGGTCTCAACACAAGTTTCAACATGCTGGAAGTCAAAAGGCTTCACAAATTGTAGATCATGCCATCAAGATCAAGACTAGTCCACAGAAGGGAAAGAAAGATAACCATAATAGCTGCAGAAGCATGTGCTAATTCAGGAGGATTCTGAATTTGGAATGAAGATCAGTTGACTTAACCCTTGGCTGGTTTGATATATTTGTATGCAGTTGGCAAAGGGTGAATATAGTAAAAAGTCACTAGCATGATTGCATGAAAGTTAAATTGATTATAGTTGTCCATAACACGATCAGATAATCAATTAACCTATATGTTTATATAATGCAGCCCATAACTAAGAATTTTTTATTTTATTTTGGTAAAATGCGGGACCAAAGCCCAAACTAAGAACAGTTAAATCCTAATCTTATATAATAAAAACGGGAAAAGGGCAATAAGGGATTTTACAAAACAACAATGGCACTTAAGACAATGTCATCACCATTAAAAAATACATCAGGAACACAGAATGGCAGTAAAAGTAAAATTAAAACCTATTCTTAGAAGCAAAACTTAGTGATAGTCAGACAATAGTGAAGAGTTGAGGCGGGTTTAATTACACTTCTGTTATACTTTAATTAATTACAATATAATCATGGAAACTACTGATAAAAACGGGTGATTAGAGTGATGCACATAGATATACCAACTATCAATCGCCGGTTGAACTAATTCAGGTTTCCCGAATTGGCTGTATACTCTGGCTCTGCCAAAGTCTTCCTCTATTGCAAACACATCAGGGGCTACATTGGCACAATATTTGCAGCATGTTCAAGGATTTGCAAAATAATTATGTAATATGCCTGGTAATTGTTCATGCAGAGCTTTCTAGATATATCAGTGACATCTAACAAAGACAATGAAGCATCATCTAAGTCTATCAAGAAATGAAGCTTATCATTTAGCTTTTAAGTACTTAGGATTGCAAATCATAGATGTCTGTATTTGTCTCTTTCGCATGATTTCACAGAATCCCAGTAGATTCAAAAACTATTTTTCGATAAAGCAAGTATTATTACATAGAACCATAGTTGTTCTTTTTTCCAAAAGAGGTGAAAGATGGGGACATCAAATGTGCTTGACAAGAATATATAAGGTAACATTGTAAGAGTGATTAAAAGTACCTATGCAGCTGAAATCATCAACAAAAGCATGATCCTTTAGGCCAGAATCATCCAGGAAAGGAAAGATTGAAGTCAAAGAATACCCATGAATTTCATCATAAACCATGCATTGAACAGGATCACTGAGCACCTGCACTACAATAGTCAATTTACAATAATAATAAAAACACAGGATAAAACTTGAATCACATTTTTCTCAAGCTTCATATTGAAGATATCCAAAATGGAACCCACCGCATAGACTTCATTGATGAAGGTGCAGAAATTTGTGGTCTCAGGATCATTGCCACTCAAGTCCGGGTGGCAAGCTTTCATGCAATTATAATAGGCCTTCTTGATCTGCGCAGGTGTGGCATCTGGAAGCTAGTTAAAAAAAGGAGCAACCAAAAACTAGACATACTAATATATCTCATCATACACTTGATATAGAAAAATCCACCTAATTTATCATCTGAAAATTACTCAAACGTGAAAGTCCCACCATAAAAAATTATGCTTCCCTTTAGAAAAATCAGTCATATGGATGAAATGAAATGAAGTTTGAAAGTTCTATAAAGCATATATTATCATTCATTTCACAAGACTTCTTCTATTTCTTTTTTTCCAATGTTTGAACATTTTTTTCAGCAGTAAGTAAACAGAGGCAAGATCAGAGTTTGATGCATTACCAAACCCAAAACAGCATAATAGTCATCTGCAACAGTGTCACTTGGAGAAAATGAGTACTCAGCAGTAACTCTCACCCTGCCACAGCCTCTTCGCTTGCCATTGTGTGTTACAAAAGTCCAAGGACTTGCAGTCTTTGGTAGCATCCGCCATGAGCTTCTGGAACACAAACTCAGTGATGGATTGTAGACTTTGAGAGCTTCTGTGTACACTGGAGACAGTAACACAGCCATTGAAAATTCCAATTCTAGTCAAAAGAAGCTTGTTTCAAACAGGATGGTGAAGTTGAACAAAGAAATGAAATTAAAAAAATAAAAATATTGATAAATGTTGGATATTCTTATGAGTGGAAATTTGTGTATTTCATATTTTTTGAGGAGGAAGAAATTTTGGCATTGAAGGTAGAGTCGCTGACATGGCAGTGTCACAGCCAAAGACAACCACAGAATCTAGACGAACCTAAGATGAATCTAGGAGTGGGGAAAACGATGCAAAGTGGGTTTTAAATGAGGGTGGCACATGTCATCTCATGTACACATGATGTTTCATGTGTTCCAACTTCCAAGTGTTTTTTTTCCAGAATTATGTTATTTTTCCAACATAAAGAAAATAAAGAAATAAATAGAGTATATTAGCATGTATATTTGTTTTATTTTATTAATTAAAAAAAGTAATAATAGAATATAATAAAAAAGGAAATAATATAAAAAAAACAATGTACAAATATCATTATTATTTTGTTTGGAATTCACACTTGTTTACCTGCTTCAAGCAAGAGATAATTGCTACCTATGTTTGATAGAAGTTAGAAGTGGGCAATCTTATAGTACTTTTTTTTCTGGTATGGTATTCATCTTTTTATTGGGCCTAAGATTTGAGGTTGGATCTAGATTAGAATTTCGTCGGGCTGAAGTTTGACAAAAGTTATTTGGCTTACAGTTTGGACTTCCCATGTAATGTCCTGCAAGCTCCACGAGTCATCCATGTCCAAAAGACATGAGCAGTGGATGGCAAAACATGATAAAGTGTATAAGGATGCTACAGAGAGAAAAATGTTTCCTGATATTCAAGGGCAATGTTGAATTCATTGAATCTTTTAATTTTGTTGGTAACAAACCTTATAAGCTACTATTGGGCTTTGCAAAGCATTCTCCTTGATGATTTCTCTTTCTTTTGACCAATTTGTCCATCATTTTGAGAAATTTTCTGCAAAATTTAAACACTAGGAAGACATTTTGGTACCCACTTCATTTTGGATCCTTGAATGTTAGTACTAAGGCCTTTAAGATTTTTAGGAACCTATACCATACAATTTCTCATATAAGGATTTTTCTAATAATTGCATAAATGAGAAATATGTCTTAGATGACCACAAAATTACAAACAATTGAATTTAATGATGACTTGATCCTTTGAATATTATTTTTGAAAAACTTAAGCCTTTTGTTATTTTTATATTCTAAATTATTTTTGTCATAAGCCTTGCTTGAATTTTCACGTGAAATAACATTAATTTTATTCTCATTAACAAGTATGGAATGTAAGTAATTAGAATCATTAGCTTTGGTGAATTTGGAATATAAGCCCTTAACTTGATTTTCTAAATCAATGCACTTTTCACAAGAAATTGAGATTTCACATTTCAAAGGCATGTCATCATTAAGAAAAATATATTCATTTTTCAAAGTCTCAATTTCATTTTAAATAAAGGAAATGTTTTCCAAATAAGATAAGTTTTTCTTCTCTAAATTCAACAAACTATCACACAATTCATCATATGCACATTGTAGTTCATAATAGGAAGGATCATAATTAAGATAAGTATCATTTACCTCAAGGTTCTTTGGAGTCAAGTGAGAGGTTGTAGCTGACCAAACCAATGAGGAATTTAAGACTTCCCGTAATGGATACAACTACAAAGGGTCACATGGGATAAGAATGATAGCAGAAACACCATTCAAGTATGAAAATATTACTGTTATTTTCACTGTTGTGGACTGGAGGCAGAAAGGAGCTGCTACACCAATCAAGGACCAAGGCCAAAGTGGTAAGATAAACAAAACTATATAAGTAATACTATTATACTTTCTTTTTTCAGTGTTTGTCTCAGTTATTATATCACTTCCATTGGATTAAGTAAATTTTGTTTGTAAAATCAGGTAGCTGTTTGGCATTTTCAACTGTTGCTGCAACAGAGGGTATCTACCAATTAACTACAGTTAAGTTAGTCTCCCTATCAGAGCAAGTGCTAGTGGATTGTGACAGTGTGAATCATGGACGTGAGAAAGGTCTCTTGGAAAACGACTTTGAATTCATTATAAAAAATGGTGGAATCACTAGTGAGGCAAACTACCCCTACAAGGCAATTGAAGGGACTTGTGACACAAACAAAGAAGCCTCTCCTGCAGCTCAGATTAAGGGATATGAGAAAGTACCTACAAATAGTGAGGAGACTTAGATTAAGTTTACATGTACTTACAAGCGGAAATTAAGTAGAATAAATGTGAAACGCAATTTACATAGCATAACTTTTTTAAGCAATTAGGAAATAGGCATCCATGACAATGCCGCGTAAGCCTTCTTTGGCATCAATGTCTCTCTTCGTCCTTATGTATCCTTCTTCATCCCATCCTGTGTCCCGTAAATTCTTCATCAGCCAATACCAAGTACCATCATCTGCAGTACCATAACCAAAAAATGGTACCAAATACCGGCTGGTGAAGAATTCATGGGGCACAGGATGGGGTGAGGAAGGATACATAAAGATGAAGAAAGGCATTGATGCCAAAGAAAGCCTACGCGGCATTGTCATGGATGCCTCTTACCTAATTGCTTAAAAAAGTTATGTTATGTAAATTGCGTTTCACATTTACTCTACTTAATTTCCACTTGTAAGTACATGTAAACTTGATCTAAGTCTAATCACTATTTTGTAGGTACTTTCTCATATCCCTTAATCTGAGCTGCAGGAGAGGCTTCTTTGTTTGTGTCACAAGTCCCCTCAATTGCCTTGTAAGGATAGATTGTCTCACTAGTGATTCCACCATTTTTTATAATGAATTCAAAGTCGTTTTCCAAGAGACCTTTCTCAAGTCCACGATTCACACTGTCACAATCCACTAGCACTTGCTCTGATAGGGAGACTAGCTTACCTGTAGTTAATTAGTAGATACCCTCTGTTGCAGCAACAGTTGAAAATGCCAAGCAGCTACCTGATTTTACAAATAAAATTTATTTAATACAATGAAAGTGATATAATAACTGAGACAAACACTGAAAAAAGAAAGCATAATAGTATTATTTATATATATATATATGGTTTTGTTTATCTTACCACATTGGCCTTAGTCCTTGATTGGTGTAACAGTTCCTTTCTTCCTCTAGTCCACAGCAGTAAAAATAACAGTAACATTTTCATACTTGAATGGTGTTTCTGCTATCATTCTTAACCCATGTGACCCTTTGTAGTTGTATCCATTACGGGAAGTCTTAAATTCCTCTTTGGTTTGGTCAGCTAGGTGATTGATGCCAAGCTTACAAGGTTTGTCACCAGCAGCATTAAAGGACTCAATACATTGTCCTTGAATATCACGAAACATTTTTCCTTCTCTGTAGCATCCTTATACATTTTACCATGTTTTGCCATCCACTGCTCATGTCTTTCAGACATGGATGACTCGTGGAGCTTGCTGGACATTACATGGGAAGTCCAAACTGTAAGAAGAATAAGCAATAGAGCTATAAGAGACAATATGCATTTGCGCGCTCTTGCTTCACAAATTTAGTAAGGAAAAAAGCTATCAATATGGTGAACAAAATTAATTGGGGAAAAAGATCAGTTCATTACTAGCAATCTCCTCAATAAGCTCTTTACCACCAACTATATCAGCTCCTGCAACTCTAACTTCCTCTGCTTCTGTCCCTTCTGCAAAAACAGCCACACTGATGGCCTGGAAGATATGAATAATTAGATGACAAACCTACCATTATATCAATTGCTTAGCACTCATAAGTTACCTTAGGATCACCATGAGGCAGATTCACAGTACCACGAACTGCTTGCCAGAGTTAAAACGGTTATCTTTAAATATAAAGGATTAACAAAACAGCATATAACACTTATATAAAAAACAAAGCAACAACAACAAAGTCTTTTCCCACAAAGCGGGGTCGGCTAATAAATCAAATGATGCCATTGAATTCTTTAATAAACCACGTCTACAAAAAGGCCATTTAAATTTAAGTCTTTTTTAATGGTTTCACCTATAATTTTTCTTGATCTCCCTCTACCTTTAACAATTGGACTATCCTTCACCTGACCTACTCTTCTTACTAGGGCTTCTAATGGTCTTCTCTTCACATGGCCAAATCACCTAAGGCGAAATTCTACCTTCTTTTCCTTAATAGGTATTGCCCCTACTTTCTTTCTAATTCATTCATTCTTAATCCTATCTTGTCTTGTATGTCCAATCATCCAATGCAATGTCCTCATTTGTGCAACCCTGAGCTTATGCTCTTGTTGGTTTTTTACCACCTAGCATTTAGTACCATAAAACAAAACAAAACAAAAATGAAAAAACAGCATATAACAATGATATGGGATGTACAAGCACAAAAGGTTTATAAAAGACAGAATTATGAAAATTTTGTAGATCCTGTTTGATCGCAATCTTAGGAGAAATTTTCCGAAATAATCCATTCAACATAATAATAATAATAAATTCAAAGCATGCAATGCTTAGAGCATTTAAAAAGGCTATGTCAGTCAAAGATATAATTAGATATTTATCAAAAACATGTCCTAAGCAAAGCTAATGCTATTCAGCAGTTTCTGAAAAGAACATAGAGATGTTCCATGTTTGCTGAATATATCAAACAACAGGACCTCTTTCTCTAACTAAGAATTCAAAGCATATATAAAGATATAGAATAGGTGATTTGAGGTGGGATAATTCAAAGTCCTTGTAGACAAGGCAAAGTTTTCCAGCACACGGCAGTTATATAGATGAAAACTTATTTGTTTAGTAAGTAGAAAGAGAACTACTAGGTATCAATCTTCAAAGAGAATATGTATCCCCAGTTTTGAGAGTACCACTGATAGTATACAACTTTTTGAACACGTCAAACATACCAAGCTTAAGTCAATATGTCAAATTTAAAATTTATAGAATATTCAAAGAATCACTCAAGCACACACACAAACAAACACATGCAAAATAGGGAAAAGGATAATAAAAATAAAATAAAATATATTGACATATACCAGTTCTGTTCGCTTTGAATCAATACCCAATCTTACATGTGCTTCAACAGTTTCATCAAACTTCGCCTTGGCGTTGGCCTGAACAATATTTAACCATATCAAATAACAGTAACCAATGGAACATTTCAGGTAAAAAGTGAAAAACATTATTGCTAAGGATGTGTGCAGTACCCCCAATCCAATTGATGGGACTAAAACTTATATATAGATGAATATTACATAAATCACCATACATTCGAAATTGTTTTTTGTTTCTGAATTTTAGCTATCCTAAGAATTTGTTAATTTAGCACTATTTGTTACATGGAAAATGTTACAGGTCAGATAGAGTGTATGGGATATGCCAATAGAGTTGTTCCAAATGACGAAGATTTGAATTTCAAAACTCAACAGGGGAAGCAGCTTCAGAATACATCTGTAACACATACAAACACATTTACATGTATGAGTATATATAGAGTCAAAAAAAAAAAAAGCTTGTTGTTATTAAAATCCCTTCATAATTTCTATACTCTCTAAATTGGTCTCCCTAACAAGAAAAAAAGTAGCCTAAGAAAACTCCACATAGTTTTCCATCCATATATCTATGAGACTATGACTTGTGACTGTAGTTTTTAGAGCTTCATTGCAATAGGTACTCAAATTGCCTTTCCAGGAAGACACACATGTGTATGTATTATATACCTAATTACAGACTTGCAGTATTCATTCTTAGTCCCCTTAAATGTAAAATTTAAGTGTAGATTGCTGTTTGACAAGGTGTTGTAACTTTTTTAGACAGCAAAAGTGACAAACTAGTGTTTCGCATAGTCTCATAAAAGGAGTTTTCTATAAAGTTTTTAATAAGACACAACTTACAAGCGCTTTAAAAAAGCACTATCTTATCTTAGATGCTCTATAGAAGTTACAAAGGCGGCCACAAATATCCTAATAATTTTTACAAATTTTGAGCATGTCTTTCTTATTGGGTTATCCAAAACTCCTTTTTTCACCTCTTATTTCTCGTACAGTAACTTATTTCTAATAAGAAATAATCCAACTATGGTACTATTACCCAACATTTTAACAAAACTGTTAAATAGATGTTTTAACAAATGTAATCTAACTCTAGAGTATGCAGCACTAATAATTCTTGCACAAAAAACACCGGCCTAAGTCTTTGTTATTTCTATCCAAAATCTTAACATATATGCTCAAAGAAGAAAATCCACCATTATACACCCATTACTCTTGTTCTCCATTACCACCAATGACCTACACTAAATTTGGGCCCTGAACTAACAACTTCATTCTGCTGAAGAAAAATGAGTAACAGAAAAAATCAACACAACTCAACCGCCACTAAATCTTCAGAAAGAAAAAAATGAACATAAACTTCAAATTACTAACACCATTTTTCAGATAATCTCTCTGCAACAAACAAACAAACCTTAACTTGCCGTATCGCCTCGGTCAAATCAAAGACGGGGGTTCTCGTTTTGTTTGGGCTTGATCAGCATTGGAAAAGGGACCTTCATCCTCTCCTCTTCCGCAGCCCTCACGATTCTCCTCTTCAGATGATCCTCCACCTCAATCCTCCTCCTCTCTTTCTCCATTTCCTCATTCGCCTCCGCCGTCACATCACCCTCTCTTTTTTTCCTCAGCCGGGACCTTATCCTCGGGGAGTGGCGCCACCCTTAGGGAATTCGACACCGGCGTGATTGACGGCGCTTCCTTGACGTAGCGAATGTCTTCGCGGGTCCAAGCCCGCCCAGATTCCGGGCCCTCCGACGATAATGCCGGGTTTGGCGGCCGGCGAGGAGGGACTGGCGGAGGCGATTGGTGGAGGGACTGAGCTCCGGAGGGCACGGTGTCTTCGGGCGGGGGGTCTTCGGGTTTGAGGGGTAGGAAATGGGCTGGATTGGAAGGGGTTGGAAGGGTCTCCTTGCAGGGTCTTCTTGTGGGGGAGGGTGAGTCTGATTCATGTGAAGGTGATGAAGATGAAGATGAAGATGAAAGGGATCTATGAGAAGTGAGAGAAAGGGAAGAGTGAAAGTGTGAAGTGTATTTGAGAGGAGAAGCTTCAGTGCCGCCATGGTAGTGTGAGAGAGAGATAGGGGTAGGGGTTTTGGGGGGTTTCGGCAAGCGGGTAAGGAGCAAGAGGGAAGCACGTTGGTTCGGGTTTTTGAAAACCCGCACTACAGAACATGGGTTGTTATTTGTTACCCTAGTTTTGATTTATTTGGATCCATTTTGACCCTTTTTTTTTTGGGCTAGGACTCATTCTCTTGAGTGGCTTCCAATGGGACCAAGATCCAGAGCTTGTATGGAGATTAAATTATGCTGCTCTCTTTACATGTCTCAAATTCTTTTGAATTAAGCTGTTAATATATGATAATTTTGACTGATTTAGTGTAAGTTTGTCTAAGATTTTTTTCAACATAACATAACATTCAATACAATTTGGATGATGAATGAGATTAAAAGAGGCACACATCACAAACACGTTGAATTGAAACAAATATTTATTCTCTTCCCTGAACGTCTATTTATGTTTAGTAAAATCTAAAACCAACAAAGTCTTAAAATGGTTTGATTGTTAATTCATTTATGAGACTAAGGGTGTGTTTGGTATAAATTATAATTAATATTTTTTGAAAAAAAATTGTTATAATAGTATTTAATTATTTTAGTAAAATTAGTTTTAGCTTTTACATTAAATTTAATGTAAAATAAAAAAAATTAAAGTTAATTTTCATAACATTAAAGATTGAAACTTATAATTTTAACTTATAAATTATTTCTTACATTTTGATATGTAAATAACATTTTATCCTTAATCAAATAATTTTTTAATCATTTTATGTCTATTTTAATAATTTAATATATAAAAATAATTTTTTTTATATCATCTAAATAAATCATATTAGTTTAAAATCGATTTACAGCTAATGCATCTAAATATAAAAATGAATCAATTATAACAAAAAAAAAAAAATTATACAATAATCAATTATTAAATATAATTAAATTTTTACTAACTTTTCCAAACACACACTAAATCATAACTAATTAAGTATCCGATTTATAATTAGACCAATCAAATCATCACGTCCAATCCTTCTTAACAACACTACACGAAAACAATCAGTCAAAGCAATTTGCTAAAGAAGATCAACTTTTTATCATAAGTAATTTCAATTTTATTTCCTTCATGGACACGTCTCTAAATATTATGACATCTAAATCTAGTTCATTGATAGTGTGTTTGAATAAATAATTTAAAAAGAGTAATATATTTGTTGAAAAGAATTAAAATACCATATATTAAAATATTCTATTTAGATGTTAAGTGAGATAATTTTAAGAATGATGAGAATTTTTATTAGGTATTCTTTATAACTTAAGAAAGAGAATTTGAAATGACACCAATAGAGAGAAAATTTAGAAAATCCTTCACCCGATAATGTTGGCATCAACAGGATCACCAACAACTCGAGGCACGGCAAGACTAGCGACAAGATGTTGTAGCATTTCTTGGCACAAGCCCAACAGATATATAAATCGCACCCAGAAGATTGAGGCAGGCGATGTGGGACTTTTAACACTCTCCTCCACAAATGCCTGACGGAACAGGCGAGCCTAACAGAATAGGTGACACAGGAAGATGGGATCTTGACTCTGATACCATGTTAGATTCCAACTTAAAACCAATTGGCATTAAGAGGAGTGGCCCAACAGATATATAAACCACACCCGGAAGATTGAGGCAGGCGATGTGGAACTCTTAACACTGACGTGATCGATCCTATTATGAGTCGGTGATACAAGGCCGGTGGCAAACCTGCCGATGGTGTGTCTCGATGTTGTGGGAGAGGACATGGCCAGATCCAGATCTAGATAATGTACTAAAACCAAAATTTTCTAAATGTGATATTCATAAGGAAATTGAGCAATATCCACAACATTTTTACATGATATACTTCGGTGCTAAGTGCAAAAAATCATGCACCTCCTTGCCAACTACCAAGGTCTAATTAAGTACACATTGACTTCTCTGACAATCAAGATAATGGTCACTGTCTGCCATGCTAGTACGAAGAATTTCATTACTACCAAAATTTAGGCTCATGGTGTCTTCCTTTTCCTTTCTCGAGAATGTCATTTCGATTGTTAATTCATTTACAAGTTGAAAACAATTTGTGAAATCCTGAATTTGTAGGAAATATATATTTTTTTAAAGGATTTCTCTGAGTTTTACATCAAATCTAATACTTCTTCAATTCTAAAAAATTTATAGCAATTGAAATAAGCTCACACACATGCACACACATGTCAATCATCTCAGCATTTGATTATTCAATGAATATATCTTCTAGCATTAATTGGCATTTGTAGAATATTAGTAGATAATCCAGAACAATCATGTCTACATTTCTTCTTTAATGAAAAATGGTATAGTGACTAGTACGTTTTATATAGGTAATTAACAGGAAAGTCTAAGCTCATATGCAAATTAGCTTGCAAGTTTGTGCAATTTGGGCTTACTTTGGTTTACTGTGGAGTCCCGTAGGTGTTCTATCTTCCCACAACCGCCGTGGATCTAGTACACCTGAATTCCTGTCATCCTGCTAATATAAACCAAAATTATATACAAGCTGTTATCCTCAAACAATGATAGTTTTATTTTCTGCTATGAACATTAATTTAATTTGGCTTTCTTTTCTCTGCTATGTCCTAAAAATCTTGGTGCTAAAACAATAACTGAATATACTTACAGTGGCATGAGTAGAGTGAAATCTGTGAAACACAGGCACCTCATTGGAGTCAATATCATTGAAAGTATGGTCTCTAACACCTGTCCGCCAAGCCCCTCGGAAAGATATTAGTAAATACATTAATATTTTGATATGTAATAAATATATTACTTAATTTTTTATCAAAAATTATTTTGATGTAACAACTTAAAAAGAATATTAACATATGTAAAAAAAATTGTCACATATACTTCAATATAATCAATCAATAAATACAATCAATTAATCAATATAATTAATAATAATTATAATTAATATATAAAAAAATACATTACCTAAAATTTTGTTGTACTTCATCTAAATCAATTAGTAAATACATTAAATTTTTGACATGTCGAATATACATTACTTAATTTTTTAACATGTGTCATCTGATGTAATAACTTAAAAGAAATATTAATACGTGTAAAAAAAATTGTCCCATATACTTAAAAAAAATAGAAAATTATGAAGAGAAAGAATGAACTTAAATTACAAAGAAAATGAATTAAAAAAGTCAAAGAACCTAAGAAACCAAATGTCAAATGATTGATTTAATAAACGTGTTGTTTTTATTTAGCCTACTTAAATTATGTGAACTAAATGTATAGATTAGAGAATATTAACGAATTAAAAAGTATTGAGTGTTATTTGACAATATTGTTATGGATTATTATAATTTTTGACAGATATATATATTTTAAATTGTCACTGTAATATCTATTAACCTAAAAAAAATTTTTTGATAGAATTTGACATTAGTAATTAATTTGATATAACTTTGATAACTGAAGTGAAAAATTAAATATTTAATTTATAATATAATTTTATATGAAAATGTCATTAATGAATTTTTCTCTTGATATTTAATATTTAATAGTATTAAATAATTATTATTATTATTATAAAAGAAGAGAAATTTTTTGCATTAAGACTTAGTCCGATATACTTTTTAAAACAAGGATGGAAAGTTAAGGGAATAATTTCAATATAAATTCATTTTTATTCCTTCTATGAATCTTTTTATATGATAATACACTAAAATGACTATAAATGATAATATAATTTTTATATTATGGATCATTTTGGTACAACCTAAAGAAAAGAGTTCTGATTCTACTACTTAGAAATATTGATTAAGAGTATGATTATATAATGAGATAAATTAATTGTAGATAAATAGGGGACTAATGTGATAGGAGCAAGAATAATAACATGGAAACATGTTGGTGGCAAGATTTATATTCTTAGATTGGATTTAATTTCATCAAATCTTGAAAATTATAACAATCAATCTTTCATGAAAAATATGAACTAATACCTTAATGAAGAGAATCTATAGCGATCTATGAAGCACGAACACGGACACATAGACATACTAAATTCAAAAAATTGTAGGATACACACACACACATATAAAATGTCAAAGTAAATTAAAGAACTTGGTTTATGTATATATATAATTAAAATTTTTAAGAAAAAAGATTTATAATTCATTAATATCATTTCTATAAATTTGAAGATTTACAATATCTTAATATATATATATATATGTGTGCTAATATTTGTTAACTAGTAAATCCCTTCCAAAAAATATGGAACATAATTTCTTTTGAAATTTTCTAAAACATCTCTTAAACTATATTCTCTTAATAGAACTAACCATGTATAAGTACATGTGTATCTAAAGAAATTAATTAGAGTGAATAGTAGTGTGAGGCAAGTTTCGGTGACGACGAAGTGGACGACTTGGTACGAGTAGAGGTAGAAGGAGCAGATGAAAATAATTATGTGTGAAAAAATAAAATTTAAAAGTCTAATAGTATCATGTGAAAAGATAAAACTTAAAGTATTGTTATGTGAAAATAGTAGTTTGGAACGTCGGTCATGTGATTGGGTTTGGGTGAGCTATGGGCTCACTAATTGGACGTTAGTCATGAAAACTATTTTTTTAAAAAAAATATTAATGAACTGTGTCCTACACATGTCCAAGGCGCTCGAGCCGTGTCTAATGCATGTCCAAGCCGAAAAAAATAATCTTTTTAATCAGACACATAGGATACGCGTGTCGTACGCGTGTCCTCATGTGTTCGACATGGACACATATCTGACAAGGACACATGTTCAACACGTGGACACGCCTAAAAAATGGTGTGTCTGTGCTTCAGAGATAGCGATAAACACTCAAATGAGTAAAAAATATAAGAATTGATATCTTAACAGTATGAACTAAAATCCAAATGAGTGATCCAAAAAAAAAAATTCAAATGAGCAAAAATATAGTAAATGATATAAGAAATATATATATGGAGCATATCTAATGAGAGAAATGTTTATTGTAAGAGGTGAGAAAAGCGAATCTTGACCATTAGATCTTACATGAATGTGGTCAAATGACTTTTAAGAAACTTTTAATCTTAATCATCTATGTATAGTTGTATAATTAATATTGACTCATCTCACATTCTTACAATAAAAATTTCTCTCATTATATATATATATATAGCATTGTTGATACTGAGAATACCTTGTAACCAAATTAAATTAAATAAATGTAATTCCAAACAAGTTTCATATAATATAATACTTTATTTGTAAATCAAACGATTTTTTTTTAGGTTCCTAACAAACACTAAAGGGCACAAAACATTGAATGCATCTATAATATTATACTAAAAAACAATAAAAGAACACATAAGATACTAATAATAACTTATTTTCTCTATTTGGTTGATATTACACGTTTACACGTACATACCCATAACTTCAAACACAAGCAATTTATTAGGAACACAACCTACGTGCATATACTAATGTAACCTTTTAGATTTATTATGGATTAACAAAGTACTTAAACAGTTGGATAAGAAGCATTAGTAGCAATTCCGCATAAACCTTCCTTGGCATGTATGTCTCGCTTCATCTTTATGTATCATTCTTCACCCCATTCAATGCCCCATGAATTTTTTACTAGCCAATACTTGGTATCATCATGAGCTTTACCATAACCAACTACCGCAACAGCAGGGTAAGGGCTAGTTCCACATTTTCCTGTATAAATCTCACTCGAGTAAAATTAGAAAGTAGATCCTCCACCAACAGAATCGATATAAACTAACACTGGTTGATTTGCCACAGCTTTCAGTTGTGCCTCTTCACTATTAACAGGAACTTTCTCATAGCCCTTAATCTTAGCTACACGGTGGGTGTCCTTCTTAACCTTACAAGTCCTATCAACTCCTTTGTAGGGGTAGTGTGCATCACTTGCTATTCCTCCTTTCTTCACGATAAATTCAAAGGCATCTTCCATATAACCACCATTACATCCATCGCTCTCACCTTTAACACAATCTACTAGTTCTTGCTCTGAGAGGGACACTAGTTCACCTGTAGTTATTTGGTGGATACCCTCAATTGAGCCAGAGTTTAAAATGCCCAACAACTACCTGTTTTCGCAAACAAAACCAAGTTGATATTAGCACAATTTTTATTAATAATATTTGTACATAAAAAAATCTTCATCTATTCTTACATTATTTCTTTTTTAGATAATAAAATTAAAAAAATACAAATTTTAACAAACGCTCATTATTTTTATTTTCTCATACAAGTAACATGTAAAAATAATATTATAATTTTGATGTGTAAATATATTTTTTATTTTTAATTAAACACCAATGAAATTTAATTGAAGTGATGAAGTTGGAAATCAGAAATATATGGTTATAATATTATATCTTTGGTTTATCACAATTGCTGCCTTGGTTCTTCATTGGAGTAACTCCTCTTTTCCTCCAGTCCATGATAAACGATGTTTCTATTGTTGTCCCCAGCATATGTAACCTCTTCTGACCATTTAGTAATGAAGTTTTAAATTCTTCATTGGTTTGGTCAGCAAATTGATTAATGCTGAGCTTGAAAGGATTGTCCCCAGCAGCATTGAATGATTCAATGAACTCTACGTTGTCCATGAATATTTGGAAACATTTTTCCTTCTCTTCATCATCATTGTAAGATTTACCATATTGTGCCATCCATTGCTCATGTCTCTCCAATGAGTCAGCCTCAAGGAGCCAGCGAGACATTACATAGGATGTCCATATGGTGAGAATGAGGAACACAGCTAAAATATAGTGGTTTTGGCTAAAGGAAGTCATCTGCTAATCAGAGTTAATGATTATAGAGTAGTTTTGTTGAAGTGTTTATGGTTATGCATCAAAGGCAATGACATCTATACTTTATACATAGTGGTGAGGGGCTCTTCAATTGGAGTTTCTTAGTGCATCAAATAGTAGTTATCACAACTTAAACTTTGGATTTCTACTCAGATTCTCACCAGCACTAATCCTCGTGTGCCATGCTTTATCCGAGTCAATCACTCAACTTGCTACTATTTTTGATGGATGATACTTTTTCAATCCAATTGTTTTAGATTTAGATGGCTTCATTTAGAATACTACTCGAATCAAATTATAACACATGTTATTTATAATTATACATGACATTGGATAAAAAAATTATTAAATTAAATATAAACGATTATAATACTGCATAAAGAAAGAGTATAAGCGTATGTTAAAAATTCTCCTCCTTCAACCCTCTAGAACGTGTTGCTATGTAGTCAAAACTATTTGTCGGAGTTGTTTACTATCTGTCGTCTTCTAGAAAACAAAAATGTGGCTTATGACAATTTTTGCTGATGCCAGCGGCCAGCCCCAATTACGCCAGTTGCCTTTGTGGAATGTGATGTTAGCTTATCATGAACAAGTTACATGATCAACCTATAGGTGCTGTCTAATAATATAAACCCTCCTTTGGAGGGTGTATGGTGCACCCTGGGCATCTCAGCTATTGATTGTGTTGAAAAACCTGCAACCTGCACCACCTTCAACCGTTGTCGGCCACCGTCCTTCACCGCCAGCCGCCCCCAGCTGCCACCCCTCTGCTACAAAATAAAATAAAATAAACAGTAACCCAAAAAAAATCACCATCACCCCCAAAAACAAAAAAAAAAATCATTGGTCGCGCTCCACTAGACGAACCATGGGCAGCCAGTCACCGAACCTGCGTCCACCCACAACCACACCTGTCGAGCTCGTCCCACTGCCGTGCCTCCCAAGTCCAGATCCATCACCCATCGAGCTCCATTACCGTTCTCATGGTCTCACCCCAGAAAACCATTTATCCACTTTCCATGGCATCCCTCCCTCCCTCTTCTCCTCCCCACTCCCCTCAACCCCACCGCCAATCCATGGTGCTGCCTCGAGGTCCTCCGCAACCACCCTCTCCTCCATCTTGTCTCTCGCTGCTTTGCCATAGCCCGAATCACCAACCCAGAACCCATAAACTAGACACTTCCAACCCATAACCTCTAAACCACCATTACTGACCAAACTCGAATCCCAACCTGTGAGCTCCACCGTGCCCTTCATGGCTGGATCTGCAATCACTGCCACTGAATCTTCATCACACTTCACCTCACCAGCACACAAGATCTGCAAACCAGGAGAATCGGTCACCCCAAACCAAGCCCTACTGTGTGAATCCCAACCATCGTCCACCTCTACCAACGAACCCTACTTCCTCCGGTGAGTCACACACCGCCGTCGCTGGTGAGAGGCTCCATCACATGCTCCACCTTTGAGATTTGTCGTAGTTTAGACCCGAAGTCGCCTACATAGTCATCTTCGTCCCTGCTCGGCTCCATCGCGGGCATCGTCGTCTCTGTCGCTACTCGCAGTCTCAAGAAAGCCTGCCACCTTTGGCGCGTTATCGTCGTCGCTCGCACATTATCATCGGCGCTCACACGTCCTCGCTACTTGGGCCATGTAGCGTCGTCTCCGTCGCCTAGGTTGGGTTGGGGTCAAAGAGGTAGAAGGAGGAAGGGAAGTGGTGGTGGCGGTGGGAATAGGGAGAAGACGAAGTGTGTAAGAGAAAAAAAAAACATAAAAAGAAAACCGATCAACCAGTTATTTTTGATAAAAAAAATTGATGCATGATACACCAAAACATATTGAGGTGTATCATAGCATTCGCCTCAACCTATATACATTGTTAATTAATAATTGAGTTATGGTTAAATGGTGTAAAAATTATGTAAAATTTGATGTGTAAGAATAATTTTTCTATTACTTACAAAAAAAAAAAGAATGAGAAAAGTATAAAACAAAAGGGACGAAAAAGAGTTAAGTTTTAATAATAATAATAATGATAATAATAATAATAATAATAATAATATTATTATTATTATTATTATTATTATCTTGTAGAATGAAGTAGGACACACAAGATGATACAATCAAAAGTTTAATGATCTATATATTTGTTTAAGACTTCAACTATAGCATACAATCAGAAACTTAATAGTAGATGTTAAGAGTCCCACATCGCCTGCCTCAATCTTCCGGGTGCGGTTTATATATCTGTTGGGTCACTCCTCTTAATGTCAATTGGTTTTAAGTTGGAATCTAACATGGTATCAGAGCCAAGATCTCATCTTCCTGTGTCGCCTATTCCGCTAGGCTCGCCTGTTCCGTCAGGCATCTGTGGAGGGGGGTGTTAAGAGTCCCACATCGCCTGCCTCAATCTTCCGGGTGCGGTTTATATATCTGTTGGGCCACTCCTCTTAATGCCAATTGGTTTTAAGTTAGAATCTAACAGTAGATACAATCTAAATATACTTGTTTAGGACCTCAACTATATCATTAAAAGCATTAAAATGTAACAAGTAGGACACGCACAGTAATAATCTACATATACTTAAGATGATACACGTGATATAACCAATAATATAGAGTAAAAAATTACTATTCATATGAGCGCAGCTACAAATTTCCCCTCTCAGCCATCTGTTAAACTTTGATGCAATTAAAGAGGCAAATGGGCTGTATTCATGTTTCAAATAATTTGATATGGGACTACAGATTAATGACAGTGCCAGTCAACCAATATTAGCTTTTCTGTACCAAACGCAATAGCATTATTTTAAGCACACAGATATAATGAAGAATAAAAATCGTGGATAAAACATATGGTTTTTCTGCAATTTGGTAGACCAAGTCTTAAACGATATCCCAGACTTTCATATGATAACTGTTGAAGACAACATGTCCATTGCTTTGCATGAATTAGTAAAATATCAATTTAAACGATGGTGAACCAACCAAAACCAGAAAAAAGGAATCTGGTGGGATTGAGTGTATATATATTTCCTTTGCATGTAATGGATGAGAACTTGTTCAAGTTACCAATCTTGTCCTTAAATATTTTCTTCTCCATGTGAACCCAAGTTGGAGCGTCTCGCACCCATTGCATGGAGAGCCCCCATTCTCTATAACATATTTGTTTTATTTATTTATTTTCATAAGATGGTAGGTAATATTAACTTTTAAACCTTAATTATTTTTTTAGATTTTTGTTATTAGGCCTTATCAGTATTTTTCTTTTTCTCTTTTTTTGGCATTTCTTCTTCTTCCTGAGAATGTCACACATGTCTTCGAAGTACCAGTTTTTCTGGTCAAGCCATGGAAATGGTAGTACACATGAATAGAACCACCCAAATGAGAAAACAGCTTCAAAACTCAACCAGGAAATCAACATCCCATTGGACCCTCTAAACCCTCTCCTCCTTAAAACGATTTGAGAACTCTTTGAACCTCTCCATTTCTACCACCGACCACTTTGCCACACTCTCCCCCTAGGTGGCAGACTAATGGCGCTCCATCACCCTTTACACCGACTAGACCGGCATCAACATCTCTCGCATTGTCACCATCGCTGGCTAGTACTCTGATCTCTAATACTCCCACGGAACCCACTTTGCGCGGATCTACCCGATTCTTTCTGGTGGACCACCAAAAAGATCAAATTAATGAGGATCTGGGAGAAAGGTGATAAGCTAGATATTAGAACCAATTCAGATTCAGCACATGACATGAAAGAGATTAGAGAGAAAATTAAAGATAAGAGGAGTGACCTCACATTGGAAGCTTCACCCTTGCGATCACATGGTGAACCTTTTTTCCTGTTTTCTTTGATACAACAAAACCAAGTAAGTGGAGTTTATGGAATGTGCCAGAGAAATTGGGGAGTGTGAAGATTACAGAGGATGTGCAATAAAAAATGTCAATGTGATAGGGTTAAAAATGTCAATATGATATATCATGTTTTATCCATTAAAATAAATATATATTACAAAAATTGCTCATGACCGGTGAAAATTAGATAACATCAATGCTCTGCACCATTCTAGAATTCTCCTAAACCAATTACATATATAATATGAAGTGAATTTTTTTGCAGCTATTTAACTGTTTGTTGGGCTGAGAGAGATGAATTGTATTAAAATCACTAGAGTAAAGGGAAAGAACTATCTAAAAAACAACTGATAGTCCTTTTTCTCTATTTTTAATGGTTGTGTAGTGCTGTGCACATAGTTCATCCTTTTATGTTTGCTACATGGTTATTTTTCTGACTCCCCATCTTTCAGCCCATCTAAAGCTTCTAGTTAGAATTTGTTACTTCACATTGTAGGTCCACAAAAAAAAAAAAAAACTCGTACAACTCTTCAATTGTTAAAAATATGTGTTTAATTTTGATTGAACAATCATTGTAATAGTTTTTTATAATATTATTCAATCATATATTATCACATCGGTAGAACAATATAACATTTTGAAGTAATTATTGTAAGAATCAATTTTTTTAGTAGTGTGATAATATATAATTGAATAACAGTATAATTTTTTTTTACACTAATAGTGTATTAAAATTAAATCATAAAAATATATGTTTGAATAATAATACCCCACAAGTTCTAGGGAAAAAAATAGCAAACTCTCACATGATTTGTGTATTTCAAGGAATTGCATTTCTGATTGTTAGTTTTAGATAATGCTATTCTAAAGTAAATAAATAAGAATGTATCTATCATTAAATTTTAGTATGTTAAGATTATAATACACTTTAGATTAAATCAAAAGTGGATACATCATTATTTACTCACTTTTGATAAGATTTTTCGATCAAAGCCATGAATTCAAAGTCATTTTTCATGAGACCTCCCTCATTTCCATGATCCACACTGTCAATTTGTCATAATCCACTGGCTCTTGCTCTGACAGGGAGACTAGCTTTTCTGCACTTAATTGGTAATTGGTAGATACCATTTATTGCAGCAACAGTTGAAAATGCTCAGCAGCTACTTGATTTTGCAAACATTATTTACTTAATCCAATGGACGTGATATAATAATTGAGACACAGACATTAAAAAAGAAAGCATAATAGTATTACTATTACTATTATTATTACTTATACATACATATACATACATATATATATATATATATATATATATATATATATATATATATATATATATATATATATATTTTTTGTTTATCTTACCACATTGGCCTTGGTCCTTGATTGGAGTAACAACTCCTTTCTGCTTCTAGTCCATAGCAGTAAGAATAATAGTAACATTTTCATACTTGAATGATGTTTCTGCTATCATTCTCAGCCTATGTGACCTTAGTTGTATTCATTACGAGAAGTCTTAAATTCCTCATTGGTTTTGTCAGCTAGGTGATTGATGCTAAACTTGTAAGGTTTGTTACAAGCAACATTGAAGGACTCAATGAATTTAACATTGTCCTTGAATATCAGGAAACGTTTTTCCTTTTCTGCAGCATCCTTATACACTTTACCATGTTTTGCCATCCAGTGCTCATGTCTTTCGAACATGGATGACTCGTGGAGCTTACGGGACATTACATGGGAAGTCCAAATTGTGAGAAGAATCAGCAATAGAGCTATAACATGCTGGTTTTTGCCAATGGAAGCCATGCCTTTGTGAGTAATATATAATGACTATTGGTTGTTGGTAGAGAGACCTATAGAGGTGCATGTTAGGAAATATGTAAATTGGTATGCTCCAAAGGCAATGGCTTGAATGGTATATAGAGGAGTACTGTCTCTTGATGAGGAATTTTTTTAACCCAAATCCGAATGAAATTGTTTTCTAACTTATGACCCATGTTGTAGTAAATTGCTTTCTTTTAGAATTTAGACCTCTTTTGTATGCATTGTTTACATCCTTTTTAAGAGTGTGTGATTTAATGAAAGAAAGTGATAGAAAAAAATATGTATGATAAATAATATTAGAAGGAATATAAAAAGTAATGTGAGAGAAAAATAGATAAAAATATCAGCATTGTTATTATATCTATACATGATACAAAATCAGACCAAGAGTTTAAGGGTTTCTGATATGCTAAAAAGAAAAAAGAAAATTTTGAGGCCCTTTTTATTATTGTTGATTTTACTATTGATTTACACATGTCAAACACGTATTCATAGTTTCAATATATTTCGGTTAATGGTTTGAAGTAATTTCATTTTTTTTTATTTTCTTTTTTTGCCTCTTACTTTTTTATCCTTTACGAGTTGCATCTCTCCCTTTTAATTTTTTTTAATCCTTATCTTTTCATCTTTCCCTCTTTTCTATGTGACTCTCCCTATTAAGATTTGTGTAAAAAATGTGTAAAATGAGATGGTGAAAAATGGCGTAAAAATGTGATTCAGTCTTTGTACGTGACAGTGGCGTGTACAACATTTATGTATCTATATATGTTTATTTTGTTCAATATTGCAACAGATATACATATTAGTTATTAATAATAAAGGAGATTGTTGATTTTGGTGTCCAATTTTATACTTCCAAAAATGACCATTTAATTTTATCTTTTTTTCAAAGTTATATACAAGAGCAAAAGTGTAAACATATAATTCTAACCTTTCACATTAAAAGCAGTTGTAACTACTACAAATCACTTTATAATTCTAAAAAACTATATAACTTACATTAATTTTCTCATTTAAGTAATATTAAAAAAAATAATACCATATATATTGACAAATAAATAATATAATCAAATCAAATAACTGGAAAAAAAAAGTGAATCGATCTGCAAGTATATATTAAAGCTATAACCCATGTTTAAGCATAGTTCCATTATTCGTCCAACCAAAATACACCTAATTTTATCTAATTCACTTATAAAATTATTTTGTATATCATGAGAATGTTACAGTTACATATAAAATAATTTGATATCTTTTTCACATTAATATATGATATAAATATAATGTACATATTTTGGTATATATAAATCATTCCAGTTTAAGAAATATGTTTAGAGTGTCAAATATACAAGTACTCTAACAAATATCTCAAAAATGAGTTATTGCTTATGTAGACATTACAGCACAACGATTAACAACTAGAACAGCAGAAACTTATGCAAAAGAAAGTGTTTAATGGGTCTCACAAAAAATGTTTATTTTAATCTTAAAAAAAGGTTTCCTGTATTACTTGGAATCATTCATGTGCATATTTTTGTAAAAAATCATGAATCAAATAGAGTTATGCAGCTGGTTATATAATCTTTGATATTTTTATACTTAAAGCTTTGTGACCACTTACAATTTTCTTTTGTGAATTGTGGATTTTGTACAAAGATCTTATATATGTTGGTTCGTTGGGAGAGTGTTTTGTACCTAGACTAATTATTTTTGTTTTATGATTCTTCATTTATGTTTTGGTTTAATTAGTTATTATGAACACTACTTTTTATTTGTGTTGCTCAATACCATTCTTTTTATTTTTTAATGATAAATTTTTGTGGTTGATGAAATAAAGTTAAAATCAATTTTCATGTTTATGTAACGTTTAAATTTTCTCATGTTTATTAAAATAACAAACAAACACAAAGAAAATGAGTAGCATTCGTGCATTGCACGGGTCTCCTACTAGTTATATCTATACACGATACAAAATCAAACCAATAAATTCCACTATTCCATTCTTATTCATATACATGCGCCAGCTTCATGGGTAAATTGCAATCTATTTCAATTGCTTTAGACATTTCATTTTTACTTTTGTTTCTATTTCCCTTTTTTACCCCTTTGCTATCTGATGATGATATCATAAGCATAGGATTAGGGGGTGTCTTTGTCAAAAAACAAATTTGCCAGCTATTCTTCCAAATTGTCACCTCTGCGTGACTTCAGATATGCTTTTCCTTTTTTTTTTACCCTTTTCTCTTCTTCCTCATTTCCTCTCCATTCTCTCGAAGAACTCCGATTGGTTTCCCTTTCTCCCCTCCACCACCAAGTGTTGTAGTAGGAGGACAAACACATTTTAGAGTCCCCCTCCAAATGCTGCAACTTCAGCAATCTCACCCCAGAAGCCGTAAATAAATTTATGCTCTTTGCTATCTAAAAAACCCTAATCTCAACTTTTAGGGTTAGAAGTGGGTGAGATTCCTTTCCTTTTTTTTTTTCAAATTTCAAATGTTTCTTTGTCTCCTCAATCATGATTTGCATGTAAGTCTTCAATTTTCATCTCTACGCTGCCACTTATGCTTAGTTTCTAATGTTTTAGGTTAGGTTGAGGCGCAATGGTTCGTGAAGGTAGGGGCGATGGCCGGTCCCGTGGGTCTGGGTGGCGGTTGATGCGGTGCTTTATGAAACTGCTAGCATCTAATCTAATACAACCGGCTCAGAAGCACCAATTGAGCAAGATATAAACTTTATCATCTTATGGGTTTGAATCTTTATGTCCCTCTCCTTTTCTGATTGTCATTGGTGGCCTCACCGTACATTTCAAATGTTTGTGATATTAGTTATACATGTAAATTGATTTGTATTATCCATATATGCATTATGAAGATTTTATATATTATATAATCCATTTATATAAATATCTAAGGACAGATTTAATAATCACAAATATGTTATTGGGGCTTTGTCTGCAATTAGGAGTAAGAAAATGTATGAAAAAGATGGCAAAACACCAAAAATGAGAATCATGGAACTATGTGTGGAGGGGTAAGCAGAATTCTTTATATGTTTGTATTGATTGCTGCGAGTATGTTTATGTATTCAGCAACCTATATGGTGTATTAATTATGTTTTTTCAATGTTTAGTCACTTATTATTAAGTACATTCAAGATGGAGTGTGCTCTTTTTGGTGGCCTATATGGATGGGTTAATGACTTTATTGCTAGAGGTGATCTTAAAAGTCTTATTGTTGTTATATAGTTTGGAAAAGTGAAGAGTTTTAAAGGTTTAAATATTCATTCATTTGTATGACTCTATTTTTTTAAAAATCAATACTATTTTATTATTTTCTTTCCTAAGCTTTTCTAGTTTGTTATTATTCTACGCTGAATTGTTCTTCAAAATGTGATGTTTGCCACCAAGATATTGTTCAATCCAGGCATCTTCTAGACACTATACAAATAGTTCATGAAATAATTCTTGCCCCACAGTCAAGAATTCTTGATTGTTTTCTTTATGTGAAAGAGTAAAAGAATTGTTGATTAGTTTAGGAAAAAATTATTTATTATTTTCTTTGTGTGAAAGAATTCTTCCTTTCTAATGTTTTCTTTTATCTAAAATGAAAATAGTACCTAATTTTACCAATGAGCTTTGGGTGTAATCTATCATTAGAGTATAATATGTTAAACTAAAATCAGATATAAGCAAGGATTAATCTGCAAGCATAAACATTTAGGAACTATTGGTTATACAGTTGGTTGCTTTGCAATATTGATTCTTTCTAATAAAAAAAAAAGAATTCTAGAATCCATATTTCTCTCTAATAATATTAAATCAGATGTGAAACTTTTATAGGAAATTTGTAAGTACAAATATTTATCATGTGAGATTAATGCTCCATTAAAACTAATCATATTTTTGATCCATTAATATGTGTTTTCTACAAGTACTAACTGAGTATGACATATTAAGCACTGTACATCATACACCTGACTAGTATATGCTGCATGCATTGAAAAGCATCCTCCTGGTGCAATGACTATAATTTTTAAGTCCAAAAGTTAGTCTTATACTGCCCATTATATGCATCTTATACTATGTAATGTTTAATATATGCATAATAAATCCAATTCCACTTATTATACATCATATTAGATATACTTATTTTTATGTCTTTCCACTCTTTCATGCTTTGGAGCCTGTCTTTAGATAATTTTCCTTTTTGTTTGGTTGAAACTCGATCTTTTCTGGGCTATAACTCAATGATAAATCAAATTGTTCATTAATACTACTAATGAGTAACCACAGTTTGGTTCTTCCAGAAGAGCATCCCACCGTCGTGGATAGTTTGATAACATGTAGCCATCATATCCTTTACACTAATATAAATGAAATGGGCGTAGGTGCCTTTCCATAATACTAACGAATGCAAGTTCCCATCTATCCTCACAACTCGGTCTTTAGCCGTGTTCTTCTCCATTTCCTTCTCTGAGCTCAAGGATTTAACCTACTAATTTATCAGTGTTTCTGCCAATGCCCTCAAGGTTTGATTCTTAATTACACTTTGGTGTAAAATTTTGTACACACCTAGGGATGGAAATAGGCCAGCTGGCCTGTCAGGGGCCTGTGGCCTGGCCTGTTTTAGGCCTGGCCTGGCCTAGCCTATTTAGAAAATAAGCCAGACTCAGGCCTTTTTAAAAGCCTGTTAAGGTTATTAGGCCAGGCTTGACCTCTCAATAAAGCCTGTTAAGGTTAATAGGCCGGCCTGTTTATACTTACTTATATATATATTTAAAAAAATATAAAATTTTGGTTAAACCGAAACTAAGAATCGAACTCGTAGTCTCGTGGTAGCTGGTAAGTTAAATATTTCACTCACCACTAAGCCACGCTCAGTTATTATACCTATATTTACATATTTTATACTTTTATATTTAACTAATGTCATTTTGTGAACTAGGGTTCCTACTTACAATCTTCTCTCAGATTCAGACACAGTCCTCTCCTCTGCTCTCGGCCTCTCGCAGTCTCGCGCTCTCGCCTCTCCTTCTCTCGCCTTGCACTCTGTCAAACTCCTCTCCTCACGCACGGCACCAACAAGGCAACAACGAAACTTCACCTTCTCTTCGGTCTTCGCCCAACCAACGACATTGATCCCTGTGAGTTTTTTATTTTTATTTTTCCCCCTTCTTGTTTAATGTTTATTTTTCCCCTTCTTGTTTAATCTTCTCTTTGTTGTGTTATGCTGTATGATTAATTTTTCTGGTGCTGTAATAATGAAATTTCTGGTGCTGTTCATTTTTCCAGCAATATTCTTTCCACTTCTTCTGCTTCATTATTTGACCGTGCAAAATATAATCCCTAGTTCAGGCCTCAACTTCTTTGTTTTACTGTGATATCTTGCATTCTTGTTGCGTGAGGACTGGTTTAGTGGTTTTGATTAAAGCAAACAGAAAAGAATATTGATCTGATTATGTTAACGTGATTCAGCTGGCATTACATATGTTGCTATGCCTATGTGTACCTTATCTGTCTCCATATAAAAAAATTGAGGATCCCAATAATGAGTGCTCTTTAGGATTTTGAAAAGGTGATATAGGTTATGTTTTAGCTAGAAGCTCTCCAGATGAAGTTAGTTATCTAGTTTGGTGATTTTCTGAAACTTCTTTTCAAAGTTGGTTGATTTCCTTTCATTTTTGGGATTTCTCATTTTTCAAAGATTTGGAAAGAGGAATTAATCTGCTTTTAATGCGAACTTGATGTAGTAGTCTGTTGTGCTCAAATTTAAGCAAAGTGAAAGGCTGATTTTATTGCTTGTGAAAATAAGAGCTTAACATGAATCTTCTCACACATTGATTTGATGTGAATCAGCAAAAGTAGATTATTATACGGAATACCACATTCCTAGTAGAAATCTGAAATGGACAGCTTCAAGTATCTTATTCTTATGTCATACTTATTTATATTGACTTTTAGTGCTTTAATATAGATCGAGGGTCTACTAGACTACTAGTTTTCTTGGTAATGTCTATATTTTTATTTCTAGTTTCCTTTGCCCTGATGTTGGTCAGGTTTTTAAATTTAACTTATGGAGGCTCGTCTAAATAGTTATCTGATATTGAGATCTTGCTGGGAGAGTTCATTGTGAAATTATGTATAAGATCTCATTTCACCTTTACCTTCATAATTTGAAACAGCTTAAGCCTTATGCTATGGTACATGGATGGTCACTCTCATTTAAATATTAAAATAACACTTCTTTTTTCTTATAGTTGTTAAATTGTGCTATGATCTAATAATATAATTAATTTGTTTTTTCAAGGTGTTTGAACAAGAAGAAGAGATCACCTTGAAGATTTGACACTTTGTGGGCTGGTTGCACGTTGACACTTTGTTGATTGGTTGTACTTTGCTATTTAGATTTAGTTATTGTGTTGTGTTGTTGAATTTGATCATGTGATAATTGGATAATTTGGATTTATCATTATTGAGATGTATTATTGATCTTGAGACTATGATGTTGATGATACTATGATGTTAATGATGAGTGATGACCAATTGGTTATGAATGTGATGTGAGAACAAGCTTGAAAGAGGTGTTTTATATGCTTGAAAGAGTCCCATTTTTTATATGCTCAAGTGACTTGAAAAGGGTCTTTGAATTTGATGAATTTTGTGTGTTATGGTTGTGTATGATTTAATTGTGTAATTATATTTTATTTAGTCGTGATTAGTAATGGTATTTATAAACAGGAGTTGTACTTGAATGTTAATTTTTTTAATGGCCTTTCAAGGCTGTTTGAAGGCTTAGGCCTATTTCGAGGCCTATATGAAGGCCTTGACCTGTTGGCTTATTTAGAGGCCTTAATATAAATCAGGCTTTCTAAATAGGCTTCAGGCCAGGCCAGGCTTCTTAAACAGGTCAGGCCAGGCCCAAAAAAAAGCCTTTGATAAGTAACAGGCCAGGCTCAGGCCAGGTATTTGTAACACAGGCCTGGCCTGGCCTGTTTCCATCCCTATACACACCCAAGCCATGTTGATAAACAAATTTTAGCCTGCCAAACTAGTCTCTTGAAAAGCCTAACAAATCAATATCTTTCTATGACATGCACTTTCATTAATTGAGGTTTTTTAGAGATCTATTTTCTTTATTTGTGTGAAGTTTCTACTAATATCTTTTTTTCTTTCTACAACAAACATTGTCTTCTCATATGAGAATATGCACCAGTCCAGCAATATTATTTAT
Source organism: Ormosia semicastrata (assembly GCA_029884595.1). NCBI lineage: Eukaryota > Viridiplantae > Streptophyta > Magnoliopsida > Fabales > Fabaceae > Ormosia > Ormosia semicastrata. Next base: position 2,881,044 of record JAQQTO010000038.1, on the reverse strand, counting down.
TTTATTTGATCAACAAAATAGACATCTGTAAATTGGAATGTTTGTTTTGTGGGAAAAAGGTGTCAAGTATATTCTTTCAAAAATTATGAAGCATCAAATTATAAAGCCTGTTTTCAATGCCAGGTTTGTGTTTCATATTAAAACTTGCTTCTCAAGTTGTATGAATAAATTAAATGAACTTTTTACTTGCTGCATTTGTTTTACCGACAGAATGGGGGATTTGGGAAAAAGGTTATGAAGTTCAATGGTGACTTTGTAAGTGTCATATCTTATCTTCATTTTTTTTTCTTGACATGCTCATTGCATTGTTAATTTTTTGCTTTTATCAAATAGGGCAATGCTTGAAATGTCAAATGGGTTTATATTTAGTGGTGCAACAACTTCAAGTACAACATTTCCTATGAGTAAAACACGTTGGGGTATGTTGTTCTTTTAATTTTATAGTGTTTTATTGAATGATTATTTTATACTCTCCAATTTGTTTGCACATGGCTGTTGACAGGGTGAGTGCAATGAATAGTCTTTGTGATGTCCTTTGTATAACGATCATTCAAATTTACCTATTATTATGTTCTCTTTCCTAACACTATTTAGATAATGTAGACTGGTGTTCATTTGAGCATTTAATCCTAGAAGTGCATGATGTCAAATGTTGATTCATTTTTAATTGTCACTTGGTTATGATTGTTGCTTTTTGTTTATGGGGTCAACGCTAGCTTTTAAATCATTTTTCATATTATTACCAAGTACGACAATGTGGGATTTGTGGGGGACACTTTAGTGTCATGGATTCAAATCCATTCCTAAATCTATGGCTTATGGTTTCATTGCTTCAGGATATGAGTTTGTTGAAGACAAGTCTTATGCCTACCATCATGAATTAACTAAAACGTTCATGGCTAGGAAGATTTTATGATTTAGAGGTGGATATACAAGTCTTTGGCGTAAGATTTCTTAATCACTTCCATGAATGATTATTCTTTGGGTTTCTAATTTAAATGTCATAGCAATGCACTGGGACTTTTTATTCTTTGGGTGGCTTTTGAATGACTTTGATTATATTGTAGCATGTATAATTTTTGTCAGATATGTGACTTTTTCAAATTAAGAATGAAGTTTAAATTTTGAATTTGCTGTTACATTTCAAATCACTTTGTTAATTTTAAATATTTATATTACATGGGAGTGATAACTTTATATGAATTAAAAATATTAATAGCATTGTAATTGATATTCCTGGATAATAAATGAATTAATAATATTTTTATTCCAAAATTATTGGAGCCTACTGATTTGATATTAATTTTACCAAAGAACAATTTATATTTTTAATAAATTCAATTTTCATTTTGGTATTTTTTTAATCTAGTCATTTTAGTGATTGTAATAACTGAAGAAAATATATTTTTTTGCATTTTTAACAAAGTTTTTGGTCTATTTTAAATAATAATAATAATTATTATTATCTATAAATTATATAATTGAAAATTCCTTTCCAGAACCCATATATGTTCCATATGAATTTCACCTTATTGTTTTATCTGATTTTATATTGTAATAATTCTTTTTATATTTTGAAAGTTTATTTTAGTCGATGCTACTTATATAATATTTAATTTTAACATTATACACGAGTAAAAAATTATATAAAAATATTATGAAATTTATTAAGTAAATTAATTAAACATATTTATATGTCAAAATATTTTTAGATCAGTTTAAATATATTTTTAGTCTTTCTAAATATATTAGTTTTTTTCTAAATCATAAAGGATATGGACAAGAGGTAATGACTCGCCGCAACCCCTAGCTTCGAATATCACTTTCAAGTTTTATCTCTTCTTCTTTAGTGGATGATGTTTTCGCTTATTTTGGTTGTGCTACACTTGATTATTTGTATTTGTGGTTCAAAATTTTCCTAATTTTTGTAGGTAATATTGTTGTTATGGGTTTTTTTGTCCTTTGCTTTTCAGCTTTAATGTAGCTCATTCTTTAATCAGCATTAAAGGAGGTATTTTTACGCCATATTTTTTTATTAAATCACAATTAATTTTTTCCTTTAACAAAATTAGTTATGACAATTGCGTGGTCTATTGTGATGAGTTTAAGGATGTTATCGTTTGTGTAATGTGTTGTCTTGTGGTTTCCTCCCCCATTTACTTTTTCCTTTTCTCTACATTGGAGCATCTTCTTTGGAGCCTAAGAAATGGGGTATCTCCATTTACTTTTTTTGGGTGCTTTCGATTTGAGTTATGGTTACATTTGTTGCACATGACTGACATTCCTTTGATTAAAATTTTTATGTAATGAACTATTTTTCGGTTCTACGTGATTGAATACTACAATTTTCAATTGCACTACAATAATATCACTCTACTTTTTTTTTCAAAAAAAAGTAAAAAAAAACATATCAAAGCTTTTACTTCGTGCATTTGCTAATATTGTAGTTAAAATTTCATATATGATGTGTTTAATTTGTCTGTAGGTAAATGAGATCTTTTTTAATCCTTGGATTTTCTTTCAACTTCGTTCTAATAAGCAAATGAACATGATGGAATCAAGAAATTCTCATGGTGGTGGGATAATCACATTAGTCTGAAGATTCTAAGTGGCTTTTAGAAAACCTTAAAAGGTCAATAACTCTTTCAATGTTGTTTGTTTAAAACTCAATGGTGGAAGCAAATGTTGTGTTAGTGCACACAGTAATGTTATTATGTTATTCAGAATATTACACTATTCTTATTTTAAAAACATGTATTTGTTTTTGTGCGTTACAATAAAGTGGATTTTAAATGCTATTGCTCAACAATACATTCTATTATTTGTTCAATTTTCTTACCATCTATTGCTTCATTAACGTCTGTAATTGAACTCTATCATACTATATTTTTTGTTAAACTAACGTTTTGGTGCTTATATGTTACACTCATAGGCAATTCAGTCCCAATAGTTTTTTCTTTTCAAATTAGTCTTTATACTTACAAAAGTTTTTACAATAACCCCCGCCATTAATTTATGCTATAAGGCTATTATAATATCGTCAGTTTGCTAACAAAGCAAGCGTTTACACTCATTTTTTCCCTTCCCATTCTTTTCCTTTTTTATTTTGTAGTGTTCATCTTTCTCCCCATTTTGTATCCATTGCTTCAGAGTGCATAACCTCAGTTACTTTCTACATTATTTTCTTTCTTAGTTGGTCATTTCCTCTCTTAAAGAATGTGGAGCTCAGGAAGCGTTTGTGATTGTTCACTCTATGATTGTTTCTTTACTATCATCTTTGATTTCTTATACACAGGGTGATTTGAAGCTGAAGAGGATGACTTTGGAGACTAATCCATCGATCCGATCCCACTTATCTCCGAATTAAAGATTGAGTAGCATACAACTAGCTGCTTGGGTGAGGAAATTCTTATTTCTCTATCCACTAGGACAATCTTAGTAATAAAATTGTTCTTCCTCCTCAACAACGTTGAGTTTCATGTAAGTAAACTACGCCCCTCCACTTCCAAGCACTGTACACCCGTAAGCATGTTCATTTATAGTTGCGAGTCTTCATCTATCTTATTTTTTCTTCAACTGAGTTGGGTTTTTCTTTGTAATGCATTTGGAAAATCTGCTCTAAGTTTGGCATTTATAATGTGTCAGCTTTGTTGTGCCTTTTTCATATTCTTTTTAAAAATCCTTATTTCTCTTCCTCTCCTCTACTATCCATTTGTCATGGAGGAGCTCATCCCGGGCTTCAAGTTCTCATCCTCCAGCTACCTCCTCAGCCTCCTATGTCCTCACATTATCAGGTATGCACACCTCTTTGTGTTTCCTCTGATTTTTTATTTGGGTTGCTGCACAACAAGAGAATCTCTTCAATTCCATGAATTTACTTTTCCATTTATGGTCTCAAAATGTCTTCTTTTTTAGCTTAAGTAATCCAAATTGTTGAGAGGTTTTGGTGGGGTTGGCTTTGATTTTTCCATGACTGTGGTTGTTGAGATTTCTACTGATGCCACCAGTAAAATGGACTCAAAGCCTAAGCCAGAAGAGCATTTCATCGGAGAGGTCAAAGAGCATCTCATCGGAGTGGTCTGAAGCAAGTGGTTAGTCACCACGTGTTAGTCAACTACATACACCTCCTCTGCTCTGCATCTAGGGTTTTGCTTCAATGATACTTGATTTCTAGATCTGAATGAACCTAATTAATGCTTGGAGGTGGTGGTAATATTTTTGATGTACTAATTTTGAATGTAGGGGAAGGGGACAAGGCGTTTGGTAAGAGGATGAAGAAGACCCACTCTCTCTGTGTGAGATGCGACCGCCACAACTTTCACCTCCAGAAGAGTCGTTGCACTGCCTTCGCTTTCCCTCTGGATGGGGAGCATCTTCTTTGGAGCATGACAAATGAGGTTCCCTCTCCACTTACATTTTTTTTTGAATGCTTTTGATTTGAGTTATGGTTATGTTTGTTACAAATTACTGACCTTCCTTATAGTTAAGACTTCCTTATTTTACTCTTTTTTAATAGGCTTAAATTAGGAAAATCAAATTTGTCAAGTTCATAAAGTGGCTTCCTGTATTGTTTCTTCTCTTCTGTTCCCTTTTCTAGATTCTTGAAGAGAGAGCACATAAGCTAAGTTACCCTTGGATTGGTGTTGTTAATATCTCCCAAGCTAATGTCAACAAAAATGTTGATATGATTGTTGCTTGGCGTAAAGAGAATGAGCATTTTGCTTAAACCCGAGAATATAGAGTATAGACGTCTTACTAACAGAATGAGCTTTGTGCATCTAAGAAATGTGCTAAGGTAATGTTGAATTGTGATCCTATTCATGATGTAATACTTGAAATTGTGACAAATTAATTTTGGAGGTACACTTGATTGTTTCCAAAATTGTTGAGTTGATTATTGTCCTTTTTTTATATTTTTTTTGTAAAATATGCATTTAAATTTTCAGCATTTTGAAACTTTTGTCAACTTTCGGATCCCAAGCCTTTAGTCACTTATTAGCAAGACTATTATTGATTTGGAGTAAGAACTGAGCCGTATTGGGAAACCTATTGCAGCTGATGGTGGAGTAAGCCACTTCCTCCAACACCCCCTCTAACAATCAAAGAAATAAAGGATTTCTAATTTGTAATTTGTTTGCAAGTACTAATTGCTCTGCATAGTTAAGTTATCTCTTTTTTACTGGGTTGTCCCCCTTCCCATTTATTTGCATTTATAAATGCCTGAAAAATTATGTTCTTTCTCCATTTGTATGGGAAGTTGTGCATGATAATAAAAATTTGTTGAACTTTTGATCAGATTTTTAAAGATCATCTTAATGGCATGTATGTCCTTTTTCCCTGTTATTAGTCTATATAATGAGTTAGCATGTAATTCTTTCATCTAAGACATCTAATTTGATGTTGGAAATGATTGAATGTCTACAAACGGTCTAGTGGTGAGAAAATTCTACCAAGTATTTGATAATCAATTTCTAACAGCTCTAAAAAGGTTGTATTTTGACAAACATCTATCAATGATCACTGTGTGAAAGCTACTAACTGAAGCAAATGGATATCAACCTCATCTCATTGCTCTTGAGCAAGGATACTGCCATCTTATTGAATCGTGCTTAGCATCAATTACAGGCCCTGCTAAAGCAGCTGCTAATGCGGTATATATTTATATACACAAATAGTAAATTCTTTTCCATGAGTTGCAATTTGCAACACGTTCTTTTAAAGAAATAATGTTTGAGAAATTTGTTGCTGACCTATTCCTCTATTTTTTTTTACATGAGTAATTGAAAAATCAAATTGACACTGATATTACTTAAGCTTAAGGAAAATTTGTATTTCTTTGCCTGGCAAAGTTTACATCTCTGACATTTTAGTTTGGACTACTTTATTATAAGGCAAATACAAAGTCAATTTTGGAAAATTATCTTGATATGAATTTCTCTTTTGTGTTATGAGTTATTCACTTAATATCTTACTTTTATAATGTTTCAGATTCATGGAATTTTGAAGGATTTGATTATGAAGTCTATGAGGGAGACACTGGCAAGTAGCAAATTGCTTATTTTATCTTTTGTGTATATAGTTCTCTACATGTTTAAGCCTGCAAGTGAGTAGACAATATGGGTTGCAAACAATGTATTTTTACGTGGATTCCACCTCACGGCACTATAGACGATGTATTTTTATGTGGATTCCACCTTATCACAACTTATTTTATTTTATGTGGATTCCACCTCATGACACTGTAGACAATGTATTTTTCTATGCTCTATTTTCTCTCTCTATCTCTCTTTTTGGCTTTTTATTGTTCCAGGTGGATTTCTTATCTTATTTGTACTTTTCCTATTTCATAAAAAAATTGCACAAAAGTTATTCCATATTTGATATTTAGATGGGAGTTATTATTTCATTAACAAAATTTAGCATGAGTTATTTGTTATTTTTACTACTGTATTTGTGATGAAGGAAGGGCGATGCTCAGTAAATGACTGTAATATGGGTTGTTTATAGATTTGATATTCAGAAAGAATGCAGAGTTAGTATATTGAGTTCTTTGACTCTTATATTTCGTATTTGATTTAGAGGATGTCCTGTTCTATTTTCAGAAAACTCAGGCTATAATAAATGATTGCTTAAATGGAAATTCACAAGTCATGCATTTAAGTTTTGTCTTTGGTGTCTTAGAATGATGCTCCTATATGTATACACACCTATTTCTGATTCATCTTGATTTGTTTCATGCAATTTTAACTTTGAGATTAGAGACTTCTCCATCTCTACTAGCCTATAGGTATCTTTTGTTCTTCTATTAAACCAAAGACCATGAATTTCTTGTGTTCTCTTCTGTGCTCTTTTTTAAATAGTAGACTGTATAGGTGTGAAGATGTAGGATCCAATAATATGAACAGAGGATGTCTTGTCCTCTCAGTTTTATGTGCAACACCATCAAATGTGAATTGGTATTCTATTATTTATGACACCTCCCTAAACAAAACTAATAAAAATGAGTTATTGTTTTTTATGATCTCTTTTGGTGGAAGTATATTTTACATGGCTTTATATCTACCTTAATATTAGTGTGTAGAGTGCTTCACATTTTCATGTTTGTAAAATGGGCAATAATTTTAATGGTATAGCATATTATTGGTCTATAAACTAGCAACCATATAATACGGATGTCTTCCTTAATGCCATATTAAGATAGTAATAAGAGAATCAGTCAAAACAGTCTTCGTGTTTACTTGGTGTGTTGCTCTATCTTCAATAAACTCTTTTCTAACTTTCAATCTATTCTATATCACTATCAACTTATTTACTTCATGTTTCTGGAATCATTGTATAAACGGTTGCTTTGGAGATCCTTGAGCTTTTGAGAGATGCTAATGCTATGGGTTGTGATGTGGATTGCACCATGTGCATAGATGAAGGTGTTGATGAGCTCACTGAATTCTTTTACAAACTATTGATAAGCTCACCTCTAACTTATTTGTGTTATCGATAATCTTTCGAATAAAATTAAATATCTAGATTTAGAACCATATGTCTCTACAGTTGCTAGACAATTGGGAGTATTGTATGACATGAATCAATTTAGTTTGAAAGTATTGTAAATTTGTACCATTTGAAGGAAATCGAATTTAGTAAGCCATTGTAAGACTACTGGGACTGACTCTGAATTTTGGGTGCTGTACTTTATCAATTTTGAGAAAAATGAAATCACCTTTTCTTTCGTTGCTGCTTTTCAATTAATTTTGGGTGTTGTACTTTGTCAATTTTGGAAATACGTTTAAATTACATTCAGGTACATATATTCTCTTATCTTATAGAATGTCCACGTGCAAATTATTTGGAGGGACTCCAGCTGATTGTACGTCTCTGGGAATTTCCAAAGCACTCTTTCCTACAATAGCTGATCTGGTACCTCTGCCATTTGAGTTTTTAGTTTTGCTTTCTGTTATTGCATTGCTGTGAGTGTACTTTTTTCCCCCTAATTTGTTGTCATCTTGGGTATTTTTCCTTATTACATGATTGCAAGCATTTTTTATTTTTTGGGTTTATTTTTTACATAATCTTTGAAAGGTGTTTGTTTATAAATTTTCTAGGGTATATGGATTTGTCTCACATTTGCACTATTTCTGGTCTTTGACTTTAATTATTTTGTTTTGTAGATTCTTTTCGGCCAAAAAATTCCTCACATTTAAGACCTTTTTGATTATGCCATACCATATAAATAAACACATTAGCAGGTAATCAATGGCATAAACATGGGTAATCATTGTGTTAAGAAAAGAGTAATTTGTGGTTTGGGGGTGGGGGGCTCTGTTGTCAGTGTGTTGGACTTTGAACTGCCTGTAACTTGACCAAGGGATTAATGAGTTGCATGCATAGATGAAATTGTTTTGCTACAGTCAATAGACTTCCTGCTATTGTTAATTTGGGAACTATAGTTTTTTAGAGATGTCAAGTTACATGGATGCCTGGGGACAAAGTTCCATTGATATGGCTTCGATGTTGATCTATAAATTCTGAGGTAGTATATCATGTTGTGTGATAATATAAATTTCATAGGATGAGTTAATCTATAGTGACTTACATAATTGGCAAAACAATGTTAGTTATTAATTATTTGCTAGGTGCTTCACCCAAGCTTAGGATTTAAGCTTCCATAATGATATGGAACAGGAAGGTGAACAACAAGGATAGAAAGTCTTATTGGGGTTCAGCATTGAGCATGGAGAATAGGGAACTCTCTAAGGAGAGAGCACAAACAATATTGCTGAACCTCAAACAGCAGTTCGTAGGACTTCCATAATCTACATTTTGCATTAGCGAAATCCAATATAACAAGGTGAAAACAACATGCTAACTAATTATGTCACATATCTACACACTCTGCGAAACAAGAGTAATATAAATTAATATAAAGCTTGGTTTTCAAAGTTTTGTCAATGATTGAGGATGCCTTATATGCTAATTCATTGACAAAAAACCCATCATCACAGTATGCAACAGCAGATTTTCAATGGATTCTTTACCAGTTGTAGAGTAGAGGTCAGCAAACATTGGGGAATAGATGGACAGCTTGCATCCTACAAAGACACCAACCTCAATAACGAACTCAATTTTCATGGGTTGGAGTTCAAACAAGGGAGGGAATGATTTTAAGAATACTAACTCTGAATGAAACTTAAAAGACTACTTGTCAGAAAGATGTACCAGTCAATGAATGTACCTATTCCTCAACTCTTCCCTCCTTAGTGGATCTTATGAATTCATTTAAACGTGCCAAGAGGGGAACTAATTGTTAGTCATGTTTTTTCTCAAATTACTTTGTTTTACCAATTACACGTGCATAATTTTGTAAAGAATAATGAATCAGATAGAGTTTTGTAGATATAATCTTTGATATTTTTATACTTACAGCTTTTGTGTTCATTTACTATTTTCTTCTTGAATTGTGAGTTTTGTACAATGATTTCATATATGATGGTTCTTTTGGAAGAGTGTTTTGGACTTGGACTAATTATTTTTGTTTTTTAATACTTTTATTTATGTTTTGACTTAATTAGTCATTACGAACATTATTTTTAATTTATTTTTTTGGTAGCAAAAGGTTAGGCTAGAAAGCATAATATCACCAACATATCACTTCTAGCAAGACACTATTTATATCTTGCTCAGTACCATTTCATTTCTTTTTAACGATAATTTTTTGTGGTTGATGAGATAAAGTAAATTAATTTTTATATTTATGTAACGTGTGATTTTCTCATAATTTATTTCTCAAATATACTTTATTAAAAAAAGAAATAGAATTTCAACTATTATTTTATATATTCTAAATCTATTAATTTAAATAAACTAATTTTTACAATAAAAAATAATGCATAGTAATTTTTTTTTTATTGTAATCGTAATTATTATAAAAAAAACACATTAAATTAAATGCACCCATACATCGCACGGGTCTCCCAATAGTTAGACTACAAAAGAGGTGCTAACCCAACGTGGGGGGAGTTTATTCCAAATAGTAGAAGATCTGATATTGAGGTTTGGCTAGCTATAAGTCTAAATAATAATTAAGGGTGGAAATAGGTCAGTTCTGTTGTTAGGGGCTATAAATATACTTTGCTTACTGTTAGTACTGACCGACCTATCCTGTTTATTAAATAAGATAGGCACAGGCTTTTTTAAAATCTTGTTTAACTAAAAAGGTTAGACCTCAGGTCATCTAATAGGCCTTTTAAGCCTGGAAGGTTGGCTTGACCTATTTAATTATATATAATATAATATATATTATTATAATAATTATAAATTATAATTATAATTATTAATTTATCATAATATATTAATATATATTTTAATCAAATTTTATTAAAAGTCAATAATTAAAACTTAAGTTAGTAAGTTAGAATAGAAATAACATATTTATTAATATATTTAATGTAATATATTTATTAGTATAAAAATAATAAGTTAACACTCACTCCTACTTTTATAGATACTCACTACTTTTTTACTCTGATCTTTGGTCGATGTGGGACTTGAAAGACTAAAGTAATAAAGTGAGCAACTTGGTATATCTCTAAGTCTCACATCGACCAAAGATTAGAGTAAGAAAGTGATGAGCATCTATAAAATTAGAAGGTGAGTGTTAAATTATAACAAAGGCCTATTGGCTTTGAGTAGGCCCGTTGACTTATTTCAAGGCTTAGGCCTGTTAGCTTATGTAAAGACATATTGACTTATTTAAAGGCAAGTATGTTAGCATATATAAGACATATTGACCTATTTAAAGGTAGATCTGTTAGCCTATGTAAAGACTTGTTGGCCTGTTTAAAGGTAGGCCTGTTAGCCTATTTAAAGGCCTCATTGCAAAAGTAGGCCTTTGAATAGGCTTTTAGGTCAGACTAGGCTTTTAAAAAGGTCAGGTCAGACCTTAAAAATCAACCTACTTCAGGCTCACAGGCCAGGCTCAAGCCTTATAATTGGGATACAGGCCAGGCCTGTGTAAGACAAAGCTTGGCCTGACCCGGCCTGTTTCCACCCTAATAATAATAAAGAAACAAAATAAAACAAAAGAATAAGAAAAGAAGGATGACAGACATCATTTCTGACAAATAATCAGATAAGCCTTGTACAAAAAAAAAGTAAAAAGAGAAAAGTCCTTGGCTACTGTTCTCTGCATTGAACAATCAAATAACTAGAATAACAATCATGATTTTCTTACATTATTTTTCTCTCATATTACTTTTTATATTACTCTTTATACCATTGATTATATCATTTTTTTCTATCACTTTCTCTCACTTAATTTCAACCATTAAAAAATAATGTGAAAAGTGGTGTGTAAAGAAAAATGATGTAAAAACATCATTTGTAAAAACATCATTTTTCCTAGAAAGATTTTTTATTGAAAAATGAACATCATTTTTCTTCATATACCCCTTTTCACATCATTTTTGAATGGTTGTGATTAAGTGATAAAAAGTGATGGGGAGAAAATAATGTAATGAATAGTATGAAGAGTAGTGTAAAAAGTAATGTAAGAAAAAAATGATGTAAGAAAATCAGAGTTATTTTTTTATTGAAAAAATGATGTTCCTACATCATTTTTCTTCATACACCACTTTTCATACTATTTTTTAATGATTGTGATTAAGTGAGAGAAAATGATAGTTAAAAAGTGATATGATTAATAGTATGAAGAGTAGTGTAAAAAATGATGTGAGAAAAAAATGATGTAAAAAAATCATGATTGTTTTTTATTTGAGATGCCACAACTTGTACTATTTGTAACGGAAAATAATGTTCATATATCATTTTTCTCCACACACCCCTTTTCACACCCATTTTAAATGAGTGTGATTAAGTAAAAGAAAATGATAGAAAAAAGTAAGTATGATGAATGGTATTAGGAAGAGTATAAAAAGAGAAGTATACACTATTTGTGATAAGAATATCAGAGTTAATTTATAATGAGAGAACTTTGCTATGTTTTAATGTGGAGAAATTTTTTGATGTTTTAGGAATTATAATTTTTTTTATCTATATATCACTTCAATTATAACATTAAAAATATTATTAAAATTTAAGAGAGAGATAGTCCAAAACAAGAATTTGCTTATCCTTTAGCACAAAAAAACTTATGTGTGATAAGTTGCACCTTAGGCAATTATTTTAAAATATGTGAGAATACTTTATTCCCAAATAAATTGTATGATGAATTTTTTAATTAACATACCAATTTTATCCTTTCATTGCATACGTCTAAAATTAAAAGTGAATTTTAATTTATAATACAAAGTATAAAGGATCTTGAATATTCATGTATCTATTATACCGTGGTATTGTTCACCCAACTTTCTCATATCTTTAGCCCAGTCGAAAAAAATAAATAAATCTCACATCTTGAGAATGAAAGAGATTAGTGCACTAAACAATTCTAGAAAATAAAAATAGAGCTGGCATCCATCATCCATATTGTTATGTTTTGCTACCGCATAATAATCATGTTTGCATTACTGTGCATTTTCATTCTATATTGTAGGAAGTATTTTTTGCGTATTTTGGGTTACAAATGATGTTTAGCCCTCAAGCTAAAAACAATTTTAGTATTTATTAGTCAACTAATTGATGTAACAAATTTGTCTACATTTATAACATTTAAATAATTTAATTTTGCTACTAATTTTATAGTTAAAAATCATTACTTAAGGCTATCTAAACAAATTTGTTATTGCAATATTACTTTTAGGTTTATCTTTTAATCTTCTACATAATTTGGATATAAGTATATAGAAGCTTCACAAAAATAGAAAATGAAGATGTGGTTGTCTTGAATCATTTAGCTTAGTCATCCCCTTGATTTAGATTGTTTACAACTTGAATCAATCTTATATTTAGAAGAGAGATATCCCAACCTTACAACAATGATCGGAGATTGAGCCGGCAAGACATTTGTCTCATGATTTGATTGATTCAACCAGTCAAATTTGTAGTTAAATCATGATTAAATTGTAGTTGAACCAGAAAATATTCAAATTGAAGACATGACAGATTCGTGGCTGATTCGATCTGTTTTTAAAACATTGTCCTACACTAAACCTCCAATTTACCATCCAAGATATTGTTAAAATTTAAGACAAATTACACTAATTTTCCCTAAAGATTGGTCTAATTACACCTGACACTCATTTGTTTGCACCCTACACTGACCTCCCCTAAAATAGATTGATAGGGGAGGTAAGTTTAGTGACAATATAAACATTAATGAGATGTCAGTGTAATGATAATATAAACCTCAAAGGAGGTCGATATAATTTCTAAAAGAATGAGATGTTTGGTGTAATTAGGCTAAACCTATGAAAACGTCAGTGTAATTTCCCCTAAAATTTATGAATAATAAATACTCAAATTAATCTTCTAAAAGATATACACGGCATAAAGACATTTTGTATATTATTTGGTCATACTCATTCATATTATAAAATAAACATTAGTTTATGGACTAAATTGATGTCCAAAGATACATTGTGGGACTAAATTAATATCTATTTTTAACATTGAGGTATTAAATTAATGTTCAAAATCTTTGGTTGTCCAAGTTGATGTCTCAAGTATTTTTAGGGGAGTAAATTTTCATTTTGATCCTTGAAATAGTTATCACTGGTCATATTAGTTCTTAACTTGAAGAAATTAGCATAATGTTCCTAAAATTTTAATCCGTACAATCAACTTGGTCAGTATGTCCCTAATAAGGACTAAATTGATTGAAAAACAATTTATGTGAAGGACTAATATAACCTATTTTTTCATATTTAAGGACAAATATGTTAATTTTTTCAAGTCAAGAACATATAATCAGTGCTAACAACTTCAGAGAATAAAATGAAGGTTAACTTATTTTTAGGGGACCAATCTGAGTAATTAATCTAAAATTTATCTTCTTGAGAGTTCTTTATTCGTACTCTGCAGTGGGATTGGATATGATTAATTCTACGACAGAAAAATTACAAATGTACCTTGTGGTGTAAGCTGTTAAGGGGATGGGGAGAGATAGCTAACTACGATGAAGTTACCTTCTTTGCATTTGTTTGAAGTTTGAACATATAAGCTGCCGTTCAGTAAAACTGAAAATAGGTACCATTTAAATCAGCTGCAAACCTTTTCAATACATTAACCACTTACAAATTTTAAAGTAGAGTCTAAGTTGTATTGTCAAACAAAAATTTACGTATTTGTAAAAAGTAATAGTTAAAAGGAAAACGCTTTACTGAAAGGGGTTTCCACTTGAATCACTTGAGTTTCTAGTCGTAATATATCAAAGGTTGATGAACTGGTAGAGACGTGATTATCACATAGAAGTGGAGGACGAACTGGAGGACTTCGGTGTAAAATATACGATGTTATATTCCTAGCATTGTTGGAAACTGGAAAGAAAGAAGAAAAAATGGATAAGGCTAGAAAAAGGTCTTTAAGATGTAACAATAATGTTTTGTGAAATATCTCCTCTTTCTTGCTTTTAAAAGCTCGTACAAGTATATAGGCGGGTGCTATTATACACCCTGCCAGCTTTGAGTGTATAATACACCTTGCCTTATACCTATAATAAAAGATTTTTTTCTTTTTTTTTATTATTTTTTTTCAAGTTAATTTTTTTTTCAAGTTAATTTTTTTATAATTATTTTTTGCACATCATCACCATAACTATTGCCAAGAATCGTTCATCAAGCTAGTCGACCACCGTCTATTGACCACCACCTTTTTCAGTCATACTATTTATTTTTTTTCGTTGTATAAGCGTGTAAATAATACAAGTAAAAATAATACTAATTAAAATTATATTAATCCTTATATTTTTTCATAAATAATCGTGCATACTAAAAACTCTACAACTTTTAACTGATAATATTTATACACAATAAAATCTATAAGATTTTTAATATGCACAATTATTTATGAAAAAATATAAAGACTAGTATAATTTTAACTGATATTATTTTAAAAAATTTTTTTTACACAGTTATGTAACTTAAAAATAAAATAGTAACTGCATGAACAGTAACTCCGACTATGAATAGTATAATTTTTTGGCAATGAACAATATTTTTTTTGGCAATGAACAATATTTTTCTGGCATGAACAGTATTTTTTCTGACGTTAAACAATATTTTTTTGGGTATAAACAGTATTTTTTCTGACATAAAATAATATTTCTGACTAGACAATGAACAATGATGATGAATAGTGCAACAAGTTACAGATCGTTGATCATAGCCGTTGATGTGTGTTTTTTTAACACAATCAACGGTTGAGATGCATCAGGTGCACCATACACCCTGCATAGCAGGGTGTATATTAGAAATGGCCCAAGTATATAATATTTAAGTGGTTGAACATGTAAGTTTACATATAGCACAAGTTCAAATAAAATAGCAAACTTAGAGACACAATTTACATAATAGAACTATTTAAGCTGTTGGATAAGAGGCCTCCTTGGCAATTCCACATAAACCCTCCTTGCACCGCAAGCATCCATTAAGGGAAGCATTATATTCCTCACTGGTCAAGTCAGCAAGGTGATTAACGCCAAGCTTGTAAGGTTTGTTTCTTCATTAGATAACATGCATTAGTTACACTATAACTTTCTTCAATTGGTCCATATGGGTTTATTTTAAAGTTTGTGAAAATTTTCCAAGGATAATGAGTAAATTTGTATATTGGGATTTAGAAGATGGTGTATTCTCATTATTTATTTTGGTCTTGTCGTGCAAAGTGCAAAGGTGACAGACATAAAGAATCACCACTACATAGGAAAATGCTCATTTAAAGTAAATTTGTCTCTAAAGTGAGTAAATAAAAGTGTATCCACCCTGAGATTATTTAGTGGGTTGAGATTTCTATGCAGTTTATCGAATCAAAGGTCATTCCACTCTTACTTGTTCATTTTAGAGACAAACTCACTTTAGAGGAGTTTTATCCATGCCAATATTACATATGCACACTTGCACACATATTATCTCTTATTTGTAGAGTTTTTGTTATTTATTATAGCTAGTCTCATTCTATTTTACATTCAGATACTTTGACTTTGTCACATAGCTCAAATATGAGGTGATTTGAGTAGGTTTAATATGTACCAAACATTATCCTCATTAAAAACATGAACATGCAAAAATTTATATTTTTACGGTTTATTATTTTGAGTTTTTCATTCTCTTTAATCTTTTTAATTGGGTCTGTTCTTTAGTTTTGTTCTATTTTTAGTATTTTAAATTATTTTTTAATTACGTGTTTTTAATTATTTTTTGTAGGTAATTACAAATGAAAAAAGACTGGGTTTTTGAAGAGCAGAAAAAGAAGAAAAAATCATTCAGAAGTCCAGCGTCGGCAACGCTTAAGGGCGCAACGGGCGCTAGGCCACCAGCGCCTGAGTGCTGAGGACGTAAACTATAGCGTTGTTTTAATAGGCCAGTGCTTGAGCGCTGGTCGCATAACAGAACCTGTTAATTTGTTTTATATTCATAAGTTACGCTAGATGCAACCAATGCACTTACACAATGTCGCATACAGAGACAGTTTTCAGCAGAGACAAGTCCTAGTTTGGTGTGGGTGCATTCAGGAGTGAAGATTAGAGATTTTCTTCTTCCTTTTCATTAGCCTTCTATGGAGTTTGTCATATTCTTCTCTCTGTTTTATTCTTTTTCCATGTGTAACTAACTTCTTCCCCTCGTTAGGGGGACGATGAATCTTGTTCTTTGATGATGTGAATTGATTAATGAGTTTAATTTAAGTTCATATTTTGTACTTTATGTGTTTATCTCTATTGTTAATACTTTCTAAACTTGGTCTATTTGATAATGATTTTTGAGTTTATGTATGATTTGAAAAAATTTGCATGAACTTAGAATACGTGATAAACACCATAATTTCTGTAATCGCTAGGAATAGACATTGTAAGTTGTGTGATCTTTCTTTTAATTCCTTCGTTCTTGATAATGCCTTTCTATTTGGGGTTAGACTAAGGGATTAGTTAATTCCAAACACTGTAAGTGGATTAATAAACCAAGGGGTTGTGTATTTATTAAATTTGGGGAATTGATCTTAAATCATAAAATAAAACTTAATTAAATCATTATTTTGATTTGCATCTCACAAATTCAAGTGAAGTCTGAGCCCTAATACTTTTCCATCATTGTTTCCAACCCTTGCTTAATTGTTTCGATTTACTTTGTTTAATTTTAATTAATTTTTCTTTAATTATTTTATTCTTACTGTTGTAAAATCTCTCCTTTTGTAAAGCCTAAATAGTGTTATTTTAACGAAATTAGTAATTGGCAATATAATCATCATGGAATGATACTCTTTTTACTACTTTATTACTTGTTGCGATTCGGCACTTGCCGATTTACACATCAAAAAACACAAAAAATTGTAAGGCTAAAGGAAGAAAAGTGTCAGTAAGAAATTAAAAAAAAAATCTTTTATTAGATATCTACCGTTCAAATGAAAAAAATCAATAATTAAGATTATTGTCGAAAGAAAAGGTGATAATGTACTCTGGACCATGATCTGAGATCATGTCCCATGGCTCGATCAGGCATCATAAAATCTGACATATAATCAAATAAGCCTTGCATTGAGAAAAAAAAAAGTAAAAAGAGAAAAGTCATTGGCTATTGTTCTCTGTGTTGAACAATCAAATAACTAAAATAACTTTTTATTAGAAATGCTACAACTTGTACTATTTATAACGGGAGAACTTTGCTATGGTTTAATGTGGAGAATTTTTTAGATGTTTTAAGAATTAATTTTTTTTATCTATATAATACCTCAATTATAACATTGAAAATATTATTAAAATTTAAGAAAGAGATAATCCAAAACAAGAACTTTCTTATCCTTTAGCGCATAAAAACTTATGTGTGACGAATTGTACTTTAGGCGATTATTTTAAAATATGCGGAAATACTTTTTTTCCCAAATAAATTGTATGACAAATTTTTTAATTATTATACTAATATTATCCTTTCATTGCATACGTCTAAAATTAAAAGCAAATTTTAATTTATAATACAAAGTATAAGGATCTTGAATATTCACATATCTATTATACCATCGTAGTTCACCCAAATTTCTCATATCTTGAACCCAGTCGAAAAAAAAATATCATATCTTGAGAATGAAAGAGATTAGTGCACTAAACAATTCTAGAAAATAAAAATAGAGCTGGCATCCATCATCCATGTTGTTATGTTTTGATACCGCATAATAATCATGTTTGCATTACTGTGCATTTTCATTTTATATTGTAGGAAGTATTTTTTGTATATTTTGGGTTACAAATAACGTTTAGCCCTACTTTGAGCTAAATACAAGTTTAGTATTTGTTAGTCAACTAGTTGATGTAACAAATTTGTCTACATTTATAACATTTAAATAATTTAATTTTGTAACTAATTTTATAGTTAAAAATCATTACTTAACGTTATCTAAACAAATTTGTTAGTGCAAAATTACTTTAAGGTTTATCTTTTAATATTCTACATAATTTGGATATAAGTATATAGAAGCTTAAAAAAAATAGAAAATGAAGATGTGGTTGTCTTGAATCATTTAGCTTAGTCATCCCCTTGATTTAGATTGTTTACAACTTGAATCAATCCTATATTTAGAAGAGAGATATCCCAACCTTACAACAATAATCAAAGATTAAACCGACAAGGCATTTGGCTCATGATTTGATTTGTTCAACCGATCAAATTTGTAGTTAAACCATAATTAAATTGTAGTTGAACCAAAAAATGTTCGATCGAAGACATGACCGATTCATAGTCCAACAGGTTCAAACGGACTAGTTCAATCTTGTTTTCAAAACATTGCCCTACACTGAACCTCCAATTTGCCATCCAATATATTCTTAAAATTTAGGACAAATTACACTTACCTCCCTTGAAGTTTGGCCTAATTACACCTAACACCCCTTTGTTTACACCCTACACTGACCTCTCCTAAAATAGATGGATAGGGGAGGTAAGTGTAGTGACAATATAAACCTCAATGAGAGGTCAGTATAATGACAATATAAACTTCAAATGAGGTCAATAAAATTTCTAAAAGAATGGGGATGTTGGGTGTATTTAGGCTAAACCTATGAAAAAGTCAGTGTAATTTTTTCTAAAATTAATGAATAATAAATACTCAAATTAATCTTCTAAAAGATATACATGGCATAAAGACATTTTGTATATTATTTGGTCATACTCATTCATATTATAAAATAAGCATTAATTTATGAACTAAATTGATGTCTAAAGATACATTGTGGGACTAAATTAATATCTAATTTTAACATTTAGGTATTAAATTGATGTTCAAAATCTTTGGTTATCCAAGTCAATGTCTCAAGTATTTTTAGGAGAGTGAACCCTCATTTTAATCCTTCAAATAGTTAGCATTGGTCATATTAGTTTCTAACTTGAGAAAATTAGCATATTAATCCCTAAAATTGTAATCCGTACAATCAAATTAGTCATTATGTCCCTAATAAGGATTAAATTGACTGAAAAACGATTTATGTGAGAGGTTAATATGACCTATTTTTTCATAATTAAAGACTAATATGTTAATTTCTTAAAGTCAAGAACTTATGATCAATGCTAACAATTTCAGAGAATAAAATGAGGATTAACTCATTTTTAGGAGACCAATCTGAATATTTAATCTAAAATTTATCTTCTCGAGAGTTCTTTATTCGTACTCTGCAATGAGATTAGATATGATTAATTGTACGACAGAAGAACTGCAAATGTATCTTGTGGGTGTAAGCTATTAAGGGGGTGGGGGTAGATAGCTAACTACGATGAAGTTACCTTTTTTGCATTTTCAGTAAACTGAAAATTAAGTACCATTTAAATCAGCTGCAAACCTTTTCAATACATTAACCATTTACAAATTTTAAAGTAGAGTTTAAGTTGTATTGTCAAACAAAAATATACGTATTTGTAAAAAGTAAAAGTTAAAAGGAAAACGATTTACTGAAATGTGTTTCCACTTGAATCACTTAAGTTTCTAGTCGTAATATATCAAAGGTTGATGAACTGGTAGAGACGTTATCATCACATAGAACTGGAGGACTTTGGCGTAAAATACACCATGTTATATTCCTAGCGTTGTTGCAAACTGGAAAGAAAGAAGAAAAAATGGATAAGGCTAGAAAAGGGTCTGTAAGATGTAACAATAATGTTTTGTGAGGTATCTCCTCTTTCTTGCTTTTAAAAGCTCGTATAAGCATATAATATTTGAAGTGGTTGAACATGTAAGTTTAAATATAACTCAAGTTCAAACAAAATAGCAAACTTAGAGACACAATTTAAATAATAGAACTATTTAAGCTGTTGGATAAGAGGCATCCTTAGCAATTCCACATAAACCCTACTTGCGCCTCAAGCATCCCTTAAGGTAAGCACTATATTCCTCAGTGGTCAAGTCAGCAAAGTGATTAACGCCAAGCGTGTAAGATTTGTTGCCATCAGCATTGGATGATTCAATATACTCCACATTGTCCTTGAATATCAGGAAACGTTTTTCCTTCTCTGCAGCATCCTTATAAACTTTGCCATATTCTGCCATCCATTGCTCATATCTTTCTCTTAAGGATGCTTCCTCACGGAGCTTGCGAGACTTGTCCTGGGAAATCCCATCTGCAAGCAGGAGGAACAAAGTGAAAATGAACTGTTTTTTTCTAATGGATTTCAGTAGAGAAGCTTTGCTGAGGTGTGTGTTATTTAAATTTCTATTTGAACTTCTCTGCCAATTCAAATAGAAGAGTCTTAACTTTAGACTCTTACGGTGTGTTTTCTTGTTAATCATTCCTTTAGTTTCTCACTCATTAATCATTCCTTCAGTTTCTCAAACTCATTCTTTTAATGACCAAAGCTTCCGTCTTCACAAACCAATTTGGAAATTGAAAGCTCCTTCTAAGGACAAGTATTTTGTACCTAACAGGATTAATAAAAACTACTTGTTGCAGATTCATAGGCCTCACATTGGTCTTTCTCCAAACATGTGTCATATGTGCAGATCTGTCTTAGAAATAGTACCTTGCTTATCTTTGCATTGTAAGGGCAAATGAAAGTGTTGTGTGTGTTCGTTGGGGGGGGGGGGGGGAGGTTGAGTCATAACAGGGTTGAAGAAACAAGGAAAAGAATATACATTAATACAAGACAGTAACTCACCTGTTCTAAATATTCTAAATGTCAACGTATGAAGAAAAATAGATTGAAATATAGGAAAAGCTTAATCCATTAAAATTAGCAGCCTCAGGAAAGAAGAAATCCAACAGATATTTTAGAGTTTCTTTTGTTTGGAAATTCAGAATCATAAATAAGAGTAATAGAAAAGGAAGCACGGACACGACACGGGACACGGATACGACACGACACGAACACGGCGACACGGCACATTTCAAAAAATATAAGACACGACACGGTTAGAACACGTTATATAATAAAATATAAAATAAATATATTATAATCATAAAAAAACATATTCTTAACATAAAAATTCAAAACCTTAACATAATATAAAAAATATATATATATGGCTTCCAAAAAATTATCAATACAAAAAATTAAACATATAAACATTTATACATTATAAAATAAATTTAAAAATTAAATTTTAAGATATAAATACTCACATAATTAAATATTATTATCTTATTCTAAATCATAGGCCACAACTTCAAGATCACAATTTTGAAGATAACAATGAGTCAATAATTATTAATTACAAAATATAAGTACTATAATGACAGAAGAAAAAATATCTAAAAAATTATAAAAAACTAAAATAGTAAACCACAAAAAGATAAAATTAAAATAATATTAATTTTTTTTCAATTTTTACCTTTTTAATAAAATATTATTATAACATAATTAACAGAGTGTTTCAGTTACCGTCTCACTTCCCGTAAAAGTTACACTTTATGATTAAAAAAGTTTAGATACAATAGAATATTTTATTATACAATATACAAATATAATAGAAGAACTTCTCACTCACCGTAAAGTTATATTTGTGATAGAAAAAGTTCAGCTACAGTAAAATATTTTATTATACAATATACAAATACAATAGAAGAACTTCTTCTTTTAAAAGCTTATGCAATTGCAATTATTAGCCTTACCCGTCGTGCAGATACAGTGCTGGTCTAGTGGCTGTCTAGCAGAAAGATATAGTGGAGCGTTGCTGCGTTGGTGATCGAAAAAAGAAAACTATCGTCGTGAAGTGAACGTTGCGTCGCTGCTCACCTGCGTGAGGAAGAAGACTTTGCTGTGATGCTGCTGGCCACTGGGAGAGAAGAAAGATGAAGGAGGCGGTGGTGTTTCGGTGGAGGATGAAGGAGAGCTACAGGAAGTCAGGAACTTTAAACCTGGCCTTTTAGAGGTGGGCCGTTGTTGGTCGAGTCCGATCTGTGTCAGGCCGTGTCCGGCCGTGTCGGAGTGCTGAGAAAATGGGGAAATGGAAAAATGGGACCAGACACCGTTCGGACACGTGTCCGACCGTGTCGTCGGCGTTCCGGTGTCGGAAACGTGTCCGACACCGGTACGGCAAGCATTTTGCCGTGTCCGTACTTCAACCAATGAGTGGAAATGGCATCCCAAATCAAATGAGAACATATCAAAATATCCACAACTATATCAAAATTTACATATTCAATAACCTAGAGAATCATTAATTCCATGTCACCATATCATTTTCTGGTCAGCTATTAAACCATATCAATCTCGTACCTGGACAAAACAACTACATACAAATACAAGTCCCAAGTCTAATAGAATATTTTATTAATGTTAAAACCCATGACAGATCCAAACATACACAAATAGATTCACAAAGCAAGACAGCAGAAAAGCAAGATACCAGTTCACTTTCTATTGCTGTTAAATCAATAAACAAAAAGGATTTCACTAATTCGCAAGGAAAATTATAAAAATACAATCTCGTGGGAAAAAAAATGAGAAGTGATAGAGGAAAACAGACTAGAGACGAAGAGGTTAGTGCTGGGCTCCGCCATCTGTTCCGAAGGCGGAGGAGGAACAAACGGGAAAGTCGAAGATGAGGTCGAATTCGTGCAGAAAAGCCGCCGCAAACCGCGAGGTGCCGCCAATGCTGCAATCATCGCCATCACCGCGAGATAAAGCTAAACCCTTGTGTTTGGTGAGACAGAAAGATGTATAGAGAATGCACAGTTGAGCCCGTCGGCTTTTATAAGAAAACTGGACCAGGTTGAATTACCGAGATGGGCCTCTGTCTTTATATTGATTGAATTTGGCAAATGTATGAATTAGTGGGCTTTTCAGTTTCAGTGGGGGTATTACTATTTTCGGAATTTACCCAAACCAAACCTTATATTTGTTACGGGTTCGGACGCTTGATTCGGTTCCAAACCAACATAGGGTTGTTATCATCTTGGGCATTTTTTTTTTTTGGGCTCGTTGTTACTTGTTTGATTGTTCGATTGGACCATCTTTGGCTTTTTGGCTGATCCATTTTGTTTGGATTTGGCTATTGGACCAATTTGGCAAATGTATGAATTAGTGGGCTTTTCAGTTTCAGTGGGGGTATTACTATTTTCGGAATTTACCCAAACCAAACCTTATATTTGTTACGGGTTCGGACGCTTGATTCGGTTCCAAACCAAACATAGGGTTGTTATCATCTTGGGCATTTATTTTTTTTTTGTCTCGTTGTTACTTGTTTGATTGTTCGATTGGACCATCTTTGGCTTTTTGGCTGATCCATTTTGTTTGGATTTGGCTATTGGACCATTTATGAGCTGTTTTCCCTCATTTTTCTTAAACCACTTATTCCTTTTGCTTTTATTTGTTTTATGTAAAGGTTAATATTGAGAATACATTTAATCTTAAAAATTGTCCATGTAATGGCCAACAATGTTATTTGACTGGCCTCTTTGTCATCTCTAATGTTGTTAGGATCTGTAGGGTTTATTGAATGGTTTGGTGTCTGTCTTAGACCCTATACAAAATGGACCTTTAATAATTTTTTTATGTAATAGTCATTGATGTTGTTTGAATTGCCATGTGTTATTTTTAGTGTTTAAATGGTCATTGTGTTGTTTGAGTGTTTAGGCAAGTCATTAGATAACATGCATTAGTCACACTATAACTTTCTTCAAATGGTCCATATGAGTTTATTTTAAAGTTTGTGAAAAGTTTGCAAGGATAATGAGTAAATTTGTATTTTGGGATTTAGAAGATGGTGTATTCTCATTATTTATTTTGGTCTTGCCGTGCAAACTGCAGAGGTGATAGACATAAAGAATCGCCACTACATTGGAAAAGGTTCATTTAAAGAAGATTTATCTCTAAAATGAGTAAATAAAAATATATTTATCCTTAAATTATTTAATGAGTTAAGATTTTATGCACTTTATCAAATCGAAGATAATTTTACTCTTACTTACTCATTTTAATGACAAACTTACTTTAAAAGAGTCTTATCTATATCAATATTATATATGCACATTTACACACATATTATCTCATATTTGTAGAATTTTTATTATTAATTATAGCTAATCTCATTTCATTTTACATTAATATACTTTGATTCTATTACATACTTTAAGTATGAAGTGATTTGAGCATGTTTAATATGTATCTGTTAGGTGATAAATTTTAATTTTGGATTCAACGGAGAAAATGTCTCAAGTATGCAAATGTGAGGTTACCTTTCGACGAAAAATGACATAACATAGAATGATGAAAGATGTTAGTCATAATGTGACTTGGTGACGAAAATGACTAAGTTACAATTTGACAGAATCAATGCTGACAGGAGACATCATTTGACAAGAATGACTAAGAGTAAAGTTCTGTTGAAAGATATATAAAACTGTCGAAGGAAATGGAAGAATGAAAAATGCCAAGTTACGATTCAACAGTGTTGACAAGGGGGTGTGGCTCGACAAATTGTTAGAAACCAAGTTCCGTCAAATAAGTTGTACAAAGCTATCGAAGATACTAGAAGATCTGCAGAAATGACTAAAATGATGGAATTGCTACTTGACTTGTCAAGAAAGAGGCAAAAAATGTTGTCGAGTATATAGAAGAGTCAAGGCCCCTACTTTGATGTCAAATTAGGCTGTTATGCCTAAATATTTCAATTTAGACATAATATAACTGTTATAGACGTGACTTATAAAAATAACTACTACCTACGTGTTAAGTTCTAAAGTAGTAAGTTACTTTCATAGTTTTCCTATAAATATTAGGATTTATGATGTACAAATGGTTGGATACTTGATTGAAATCCTAAACATCTCACTCAAGCAGATACACGGATACAGATCAAGTATGCCTTCTACTCTTTACTTTCAAGCAAGTTCAATTTCAATACAATTTATATTCAACATTTTTACATTTCTGCACTTGTCCTTCAATTTCCTTTACTTTTCCTACGCTTTAAATTCACGTTTTTTACTTTCACTGCACATTTAAATTTTCTGCACTTTACATTTCTGCACTTTAATTTTCCTTGCACTTTAGATTCTATTGTCATTTACATGCTTTCTTTTACTGTTTTCTTTTAAACTTTTACTCTTTAATTTTTTGCATCAATTTCTTTAATTTATCAAAACTTGTTTTATTTATTTTAAGTTAATTCTCAAATCTTACGAGATTATCGCATAACTCCAAACCCACATTCCTCTGATTTTCATTATTTGTTTGTCAAACATGGTCTTAACCAAAAAATGCCGTAAATAGTACCAAATATTATCTTTATTTAAAACATAAAAAATTGTAAGACTAAAGAAAGAGAAGTGTCACTAAGAAATTAAAAAAATGAAAAATCTCATTATATCTACCATTCAAATGAAAAAAAACCCAATGATTAAGATTGTTGTCGAAAGAAAAAGTGATAATGGGATAATTTTGGATAAGAAAAAACACTGTTAATTGAGATTGGACACTGTTTTAATATGTAGATAGATGAATATAAATAGAGAGATGATTATCCCGTCAAAAAAAAAAAATAGATGATTAAAATAGAAGATACTTTGATTACTCAGAAAGAATCCTTATTCTTTATTGCATATATGGTAACCTTATCCATTAGGTGCACCCAAGAACTTTCCATACTTGAACAGTGGGCATAAGGAAAATTTTCTGCCTATAATTATGTGGGAAATTGCAGGTTAATTCTTCTACCGTACCGCATACATTGCTTTAGCTTGCATATATGGTGAAACAACAGCTCACTGCACGACTTGTTTAAAATTGTTATGCTGAACTTAGCAATTTAAATGGAAAACAGCTGAAAAATTGGAATTCCATCACCTCTTCGACTTTGTACGCTTATGTAAAACTAAAAAAATAATAAACCCCCGAATAAAGCACACTGAACTAGCTTTCTTTTACTTTCCCCAGTATTTACTATAAATCATGTGTTATATTTACCTTAATTAGAGTTGCTGCATATACAATTATGGATTGTTAATGAGAAATAGACTTATGAGAT
Organism: Ormosia semicastrata; assembly: GCA_029884595.1. Taxonomy (NCBI): domain Eukaryota; kingdom Viridiplantae; phylum Streptophyta; class Magnoliopsida; order Fabales; family Fabaceae; genus Ormosia; species Ormosia semicastrata. The sequence goes on along the minus strand of JAQQTO010000038.1, from coordinate 2,854,497 downwards.
TCATTGACAGGCTAGGGATGAATTAATTACATGGAACTAAATGTTATAGAAGGTATAAGGAAAATACTAGTCAGTGGTTACTTGTCCTTGCTGGAAGCTGCCTGTGGAAGTTTAAATGTGGGAGGCTTATCAACACCCCTCCTTGAGTACTCCCTCCATCTTCGAGCAGCAGCAGCAGCTCTTATCGCTCTTTCTTTGACTTCCTCCTCTGCAAGATGATTACCTTGAAAGACTACGTAGCAAACAATATAACCTTCATATTACAGTAATTGCCACACTGAAATAATCAGGTATACTTAAGCATACATACTAGATTTTAAATTTGATGCATTATCGGTGTGAAGTTTTTTACAATATCTTACTGTTAAAAAGATAGAAACAGGTAATGATAATTTGTATATATATCTGAATAAATGTATACAGGAAAATTAACATCTATTTATAGAAGAAGGTTGTTGTACAGAAAAAAAAATATAATTATATACTAAATCAATTACAATCATCTCTAAAATCAATCGTGATCAATCATAATTTGAATTATAATTATTCATGTTAATATCCCCCCTCAAACTCAAGTGGATATAGAAGAAACCAACTTGAGTTTGAAAATCAGAGTGCGGAATCTGTTAGGATGATGATTGAGTCTGAAGTTTGAAGTCTGTAGTCTATATCGAAGTTTAGAGTCTACAATGGGAACGGAGTCTGAAACGGAGTCCTGCCATCAGAACAAAGTCTGAAATCTAGTACGGAGTCTAAAACAGAATCCTGACATCAAAATGAAGTCTGGAATTTAAGACGAAGTTTGAAACAAAATCCTGTCATCAGAACGAAATCTGAACGAAGCAGAGGAGCACAACGGAGATGCGCAATGGAAGAGCGGAAGGATTGGACCTGAGTAGACAAAGATGAAGAGAACAACGAAACTAAATTTAGATTTGATGGTGATTAGTAACAATTCTAACAAGTTTTGCAAACTCTACGTAGCGAAAAGGAGAAACTCTCCTCAAGGTGGATACCATGACTCTGATACCATGTTAAAAATATAGAAACAAGTAATGACAATTTGTATATATATCTGAATGAATGTATACAAGAGAATTAGTCTCTATTTATAGAAGAAGGTTATTGTACAAAAAAGAAAATTAATAAAATATAATTATGTACTAAATCAATCTAATTATGTACTAAATCAATTACAATCATTTCTAAAATCAATCTTGATCAATCATAATCTCAATTATAATTAATCACGCTAACACATCTAATTATATATTGGTATATTATTAAAAAAGTTAGATTTTCGCAGTAGTGATTGTGGTAGTCAAACTTTTTTAATGATTTAGCAATACATAATTGGATGATAGTGTAAAGAAACTTTAAAAATGAATCTAAATTAATCCTATTTACAATATGGAGCCAAAATCTGTTAATGCCTATGTTGAGGTCAGAAATTACAAATATAAATTCTCCCTCTATATTCATGAATTACTGAAATAAAGTTCTGAAACAATACAACTCCTAAAAAAGAAAACATTTGGCAGATTAATATTATAATTTCCAGTAATTAAAAGTGTACACCATTTTTGTACTTTCACATCCCCATACCTGAACTTCGGTAGTCTTTTGGCTTTCCCCAAAGATTGTCCCAGTATGAATCTATTTTATCAGAACCTTTCTGCTTCATCATTCTCAATTTTACTTGTTCCTGCAAGAAACTCATCAGTGTTTACTTGTGCTTGAAACCAAACTAATCATACGCATAACATGTTTTATACTGTGAAACTATTCAATAACAGCAAAAATTTCTACACCATGAAAGAGTGTAGATGGTGTGAAATTTCTGTCATAAAACGATTCACACATTAGTTTAAGGCATCCCTCATTAATGTAAAATTTAGTAGTTGCTTTGTATGTGTTTAACCAGCTTGGGTCCAAGCAAGTACTAAAATTTTTCAAAAAGAGTTATGTACTATTCAGCAAATAAATTTTTTTTTTTTTGATAGAAGACAATTCAGCAAATATTGCGTTATCTTAAACTGCAGAGCCTCTCATTTCTCATAAAAGAATAAACATTCTAGATGTTAAAACTTTCTGTTACTTGTGGACAAGGATGGATTGGATTGCCTAGATTATTCTCGGTCTATATCAAATCTAACAAAAGTCTATTCACATAATCATTTTCTGAGCCATTGATTTACATTTATGCTTGGAATAATTAGTTACAGTGACTTGTAGGAAACAATCATATCATCACAATCAAGGACCAATGAGAAATGTTTAATATTTTAGACAGGGAAACTTGCACAGACTATCTTTATTCCTTAAGAACCCATACACTTTCCAGAAAATAGCAGGACAAACCATGACAATTCCCATAAGATTAACCGCATGTAAATAAGTGATTATTCATTATTCAACTATTAAGTGAAAAAAATAAGGTGAATCAGAGTATAAGAGTTCTTACCAAGACTTTTGCCTGCCTCTTTTCCCATCGGGAACTTGCCTGTCATTAGTATGGTTAGATCATGTTAGAGGAGTACAACACTTAAATAGTACAAATATGCTAAAAGACTAAAATCCCAGCCCTCAGGCATACTGATTACAAGATTTTCCCTGAAATAAGCTTGAAACTCAAGAGGCATCAAATCTATAGGATGGAATGATGAAAGTGCTACTATGAAGTATAATATTATGAAAAACTGCTTTCTTAACCATTGTTTCAAGAGTCAGGATGAAGGAAGTTCGAAATTCAAGGTCTTTCAGCCAAGTTATAGGGCATGCAGAATATGACGATTTCAACCTTATTCCAAACTAAGAAAAGTGTTGGGATTGACCCAAATTCCTAATTTGAAGATTGCCATAGATAGTTTTCTATTTTATTGGTAGATTCATATCTTATAATTATTATTGAGATATGTAATAAATATGAATGATATGTGAGAGATATGCAGGATATGAGAGATTTATTTTTAATAGGAAACTAAGAAAGACCTTGATAAGGATAAAGGTAAGGATAGAATTGGAATGATTGATTGCCATGAAAATTATTTGTGGGCAATAAATACTTGTATTGGGGAATTGGTAGAGTTATGAGAAGGGGTGTGAAGATTGAGAATGGTGAGGAGTTGTGGGATAGAGGAGGTTAAGAGTGCCGACAAACATTATCTTGTAATCTTGTTTTGATAGTAGACTTTTTTCATCCGTAGATGTAGGCATGTTGATTCGAACCACATTAAATTATGCGTGATTTGTGTGATGTTTTTTCCTAATTACTAGTATTTATGCAAAGCACGTGAAGAAGGAGATTATGTATTTCTCCCAACAAAAAGATCATCAACTCCCAAAATATCCAAAAAATGTAGATAAAATCATTAGAAGAAAACCTATGAACATTTAAATAACCTAGTAGTCTATGAGTTAATCTTACCATCCTGAAAACATCATTTGATGCTGATCCCATACCTGAAAGCATTAGTGCAACCTGCTCATATTTAAGAGGCTCAGTAAATATATAAATGTTATACAGAAAGCTTAACTACATTATAAGCATTTGCATATTCCGAATCCATTTGGTGAAAGGATTACACCATTTGGAGAAAAAAAAAAGCCACCTTACTTAACAGAAGAAACTTCCTTCTCAAATGCCTATGGCAACAATTTCCCCCTCAAATCAACAATTGGCTTACTAAAATTTCATATAGTAGTGTTGAATGTCTTTTCTCCATTTAAAAAACAGATTATAAGTTATAAGTAAGAAAGGTGAGCTTCATGTTTTGAGAATAAAGAAATAGTAGAAGCTTAAAGACTTCAAATTCATATTAAGAAACATTGAGGCTATCCTAAACATGGTCAGAAAACCATAAAAAAATTCAAGTTTGAAAACTTAAAAATCATACGCTGCTTGATCAAAATTATTTCTCGTGTATCAGTAGCCATCTAACAGAGAGGGAAAGAAAAAGAGGTGATTACATTATCTTAGGAATAGGGATCATAAGAAAAAATAAAGGGGGAAGAAATAGAGTTTATGACTAAGGCCTTACATTGACTCTTTCTATACGGCGCATTTCGTCTTCAAGTAATGATAGTTGTGCAGCTGATGTCCAATGAATGCAGTCAACAGGGCTAAAATACAAAAAAAATTGGCAAATTAATTTCAACAATCTCCATTAGCTTAGTTATTTCACAATCAATGCCTTTGTCATAGCAAAAGTTCTAAAACTCAAGTATCTAGTAGCATCAAAGGAAACTTAAAAATATATATTGTATAGAAGTTAAGAAAGAAGGCTTATTCCTACATTCATCTATGATGAACCAACATGCCTAGGGAAGCCTTAGGAGTATATTTACCTCTAGCAGTTTTTAACTATTTTTTTAGTTTCTAGAAATTTGATACCTTGTCACCTTAGGTCTCAACACAAGTTTCAACATGCTGGAAGTCAAAGGCTTCACAAATTGTAGATCATGCCATCAAGATCAAGACTAGTCCACAGAAGGGAAAGAAAGATAACCATAATAGCTGCAGAAGCACGTGCTAATTCAGGAGGATTCTGAATTTGGAATGAAGATCAGTTGACTTAACCCTTGGCTGGTTTGATATATTTGTATGCAGTTGGCAAAGGGTGAATATAAGAAAAAGTCACTAGCATGATTTCATGAAAGTTAAATTGATTATAGTTGTCCATAACACGATCAGATAATCAATTAACCTATATATTTATATAATGCAGCCCATAACTAAGAAATTTTTTTTTTATTTTGGAAAAATGCGGGACCAAAGCCCAAACTAAGAACAGTTAAATCCTAATCTTATATAATAAAAATGGGAAAAGGGCAATAAGGGATTTTACAAAACAACAATGGCACTTAAGACAATGTCATCACCATTAAAAAATACATCAGGAACACAGAATGGCAGTAAAAGTAAAATTAAAACCTATTCTTAGAAGCAAAACTTAGTGATAGTCAGACAATAGTGAAGAGTTGAGGCGGGTTTAATTACACTTCTGTTATACTTTAATTAATTACAATATAATCATGGAAACTAATGATAAAAACGGGTGATTAGAGTGATGCACATAGATATACCAACTATCAATCGCCTGTTGAACTAATTCAGGTTTCCCGAATTGGCTGTATACTCTGGCTCTGCCAAAGTCTTCCTCTATTGCAAACATATCAGGGGCTACATTGGCACAATATTTGCAGCATGTTCAAGGATTTGCAAAATAATTATGTAATATGCCTGGTAATTGTTCTTGCAGAGCTTTCTAGATATATCAGTGACATCTAACAAAGACAATGAAGCATCATCTAAGTCTATCAAGAAATGAAGCTTATCATTTAGCTTTTAAGTACTTAGGATTGCAGATCATAGATGTCTGTATTTGTCTCTTTCGCATGATTTCACAGAATCCCAGTAGATTCAAAAACTATTTTTCGATTAAGCAAGTATTATTACATAGAATCATAGTTGTTCTTTTTTCCAAAGAGGTGAAAGATGGGGACATCAAATGTGCTTGACAAGAATATATAAGGTAACATTGTAAGAGTGATTAAAAGTACCTATGCAGCTGAATTCATCAACAAAAGCATGATCCTTTGGGCCAGAATCATCCAGGAAAGGAAAGATTGAAGTCAAAGAATACCCATGAATTTCATCATAAACCATGCGTTGAACAGGATCACTGAGCACCTGCACTACAATAGTCAATTTACAATAATAATAAAAACACAGGATAAAACTTGAATCACATTTTTCTCAAGCTTCATATTGAAGATATTCAAAATGGAACCCACCGCATAGACTTCATTGATGAAGGTGCAGAAATTTGTGGTCTCAGGATCATTGCCACTCAAGTCCGGGTGGCAAGCTTTCATGCAATTATAATAGGCCTTCTTGATCTGCGCAGGTGTGGCATCTGGAACCTAGTTAAAAAAAGGACCAACCAAAAATTAGACATACTAATATATCTCATCATACACTTGATATAGAAAAATCCACCTAATTTATCATCTGAAAATTACTCAAACGTGAAAGTCCCACCATAAAAAATTATGCTTCCCTTTAGAAAAATCAGTCATATGGTCAGTCATATGGATGAAATGAAATGAAGTTTGAAAGTTCTATAAAGCATATATTATCATTCATTTCACAAGACTTCTTCTATTTCTTTTTTTCCCATGTTTGAACATTTTTTTCAGCAGTAAGTAAACAGAGGCAAGATCAGAGTTTGATGCATTACCAGACCCAAAACAGCATAATAGTCATCTGCAACAGTGTCACTTGGAGAAAATGAGTACTCAGCAGCAACTCTCACCCTGCCACAGCCTCTTCGCTTGCCATTGTGTGTTACAAAAGTCCAAGGACTTGCAGTCTTTGGTAGCATCCGCCATGAGCTTCTGGAACACAAACTCAGTGATGGATTGTAGACTTTGAGAGCTTCTGTGTACACTGAAGACAGTAACACAGCCATTGAAAATTCCAATTCTAGCCAAAAGAAGCTTGTTTCAAACAGGATGGTGAAGTTGAACAAAGAAATGAAATTAAAAAAAATAAAAATATTGATAAATGTTGGATATTCTTATGAGTGGAAATTTGTATATTCCATATTTTTAGAGGAGGAAGAAATTTTGGTGTAGAAGGTAGAGTTGCTGACATGGCAGTGTCACAGCCAAAGACAACCATAGAATCTAGACGAACCTAAGATGAATCTAGGAGTGGGGAAAACGATGCAAAGTGGGTTTTAAATGAGGGTGGCACGTGTCATCTCACGTACACATGATGTTTCATGTGTTCCAACTTCCAAGTGTTTTTTTTCCAGAATTATGTTATTTTTCCAACATAAAGAAAATAAAGAAATAAATAGAGTATATTAAGATGTATATTTGTTTTATTTTATTAATTAAAAAGAAAGTAATAATATAATATAATAAAAAAGGAAATAATATAAAAAAAACAATGTACAATTATCATTATTATTTTGTTTGGAATTCACACTTGTTTACCTGCTTCAAGCAAGAGATAATTGCTACCTATATTTGATAGAAGTTACAAGTGGGCAATCTTATAGTACTTTTTTTTTTCTGATATGGTATTCATCTTTTTATTGGGCCTAAGATTTGAGGTTGGATCTAGATTAGAATTTTGTCGGGCTGAAGTTTGACAAAAGTTATTTGGCTTACAGTTTGGACTTCCCATGTAATGTCCCGCAAGCTCCACGAGTCATCCATGTCCAAAAGACATGAGGAGTGGATGGCAAAACATGGTAAAGTGTATAAGGATGCTACAGAGAAGGAAAAATGTTTCCTGATATTCAAGGGCAATGTTGAATTCATTGAATCCTTTAATGTTGTTGGTAACAAACCTTATAAGCTACTATTGGGCTTTGTAAGCATTCTCCTTGATGATTTCTCTTTCTTTTGACCAATTTGTCTATCCTTTTGAGAAATTTTTTGCAAAATTGAAACACTAGAAGGACATTTTGGTACCCACTTCATTTTGGATCATTGAATGTTAGTACTAAGGCCTTTAAGATTTTTAGGAACCCATACCATACAATTTCTCATATAAGGATTTCTTCTATAATTGCATAAATGAGAAATATGTCCTAGATGACCACAAAATTACAAACGATTGAATTTAATGATGACTTGATCCTTTGAATATCAATTTTGAAAAACTTAAACCTTTTGTTATTTTTATATTCTAAATTATTTTTGCCATAAGCCTTGCTTGAATTTTCACGTGAAATAACATTAATTTTATTCTCATTAACAAGTATGGAATGTAAGCAATTAGAATCATTAGCTTTGGCGAATTTGGAATATAAGTCCTCAACTTGATTTTCTAAATCAATGCACTTTTCACAAGAAGTTGAGGTTTCACATTTCAAAGGCATTTCCTCATTAAGAAAAACATATTCATTTTTCAAAGTCTCAATTTCATTTTCAATAGAGGAAATGTTTTCCAAACAAGATAAATTTTTCTTCTCTAAATTCAACAAACCATCATACAATTCATCATATGCACATTGTAACTCATAATAGGAAGAACCATAATCAAGATAAGTATCATTTACCTCAAGGTTCTTTGGAGTCAAGTGAGAGGTTGTAGCTCACAAAACCAATGAGGAATTTAAGACTTCTCGTAATGGATACAACTACAAAGGGTCACATGGGCTGAGAATGACAGCAGAAACACCATTCAAGTATGAAAATGTTACTGTTATTCTTACTGCTGTGGACTAGAGGCAGAAAGGAGTTGTTACTCCAATCAAGAACCAAGGCCAATGTGGTAAGATAAACAAAACTATATATATATAAGTAATACTATTATGCTTTCTTTTTTCAGTGTCTGTCTCAGTTATTATATCACTTTCATTGGATTAAGTAAATTTTGTTTGCAAAATCAAGTAGCTGCTAGGCATTTTCAACTATTGCTGCAATAGAGGGTATCTACTAATTAACTACAGGTAAGCTAGCCTCCCTGTTAGAGCAACAGCTAGTGGATTGTGACAGTGTGAATCATGGATGTGAGCAAGGTCTATTGGAAAACGACTTTGAATTCATCATAAAAAGTGGTGGAATCACCAGTGAGGCAAACTACCCCTACAAGGCAGTTGAGGGGACTTGTGACACAAACAAGGAAGCCTCTCCTGCAACTCATATTAAGGCATATGAAAAAGTACCTGCAAATAGTGAGGAGGCTCAGATTAAATTTACATGTACTTACAAGCAAAAATTAAGTAAAGCAAATGTGAAACACAATTTACATAGCATAACTTCTTTAAGCAGTTGGGTAAGAGGCAACTCTGGCAATGCCGTATAGGCCTTCTTTGGCACCAATGTCTCTCTTCGTCCTTATGTATCCTTCTTCACCCCATCCTGTGCCCCGTAAATTCTTCATCAGTTAGTACTAAGTACCATCATCTGCAGTACGATAACCAAAAAATGGTACCAAATACTAGCTGGTGAAGAATTCATGGGGCACAGGATAGGGTGAGCAAGGATCCATAAAGATAAAGAAAGGCATTGATGCCAAAGAAGGCCTACGCGGCATTGCCATTGATGCCTCTTACCTAATTGCTTTAAAAAGTTATGTTATGTAAATTGCGTTTCACATTTACTTTACTTAATTTCCGCTTGTAAGTACATGTACACTTAATCTGAGTCTCCTCACTATTTGCAGGTACTTTCTCATATCTCTTAATCTGAGCTGCTGGAGAGGCTTCCTTGTTTGTGTCACATGTCCCCTCAATTGCCTTGTAGGAGTAGTTTGCCTCACTGGTGATTCCACCATTTTTTATAATGAATTCAAAGTCGTTTTCCAAGAGACATTTACCACATCCATGATTCACACTGTCACAATCTACTAGCTCTTACTCTAACAGGGAGGCTAGCTTAGCTGTAGTTAATTGGTAGATACCCTCTATTACAGTAACAGTTGAAAATGCCAAGCAGCTACCTAACTTTACAAACAAAATTTACTTAATCCAATGGAAGTGATATAATAACTGAGACAAACACTGAAAAAAGAAAGCATAATAGTATTACTTATATATATATATGATTTTGTTTATCTTACCACATTGGTCTTGGTCTTTGATTGGTGTAACAACTCCTTTTTGCCTCCAGTCCACAGCAGTAAAAATAACAGTAACATTTTCATACTTGAATGGTGTTTCTGCTGCCTATCATTCTTAACCCATGTGACCCTTTGTAGTTGTATCCATTACGGGAAGTCTTAAATTCCTCTTTGGTTTGGTCAGCTAGGTGACTGATGCCAAGCTTATAAGGTTTGTCACCAACAACATTAAAGGACTCAATGAATTCAACATTGTCCTTGAATATCACGAAACGTTTTTCCTTCTCTGTAGCATCCTTATACACTTTACCATGTTTTGCCATCCACTGCTCATGTCCTCTGAAGCATGGGTACTCCTCCCAGGGAGGAGTACGGCATTCCCAGACGCACGGGTGCACGGCACGCGCACCATACGCGTTGGGTACGTACCCCAAAATTTTTTTTTTTTTTTGAATTTGGGTACGGCTCGGTGCGGCTTGGACTCGACTCGGTGCGGCTTCACCACTAGCTGGGTACGGCTCCACCATATATTTGCCAAACACGGTCGTTTTTTTCAGATCTGGACCACGAGCTTCGAATCCGAGTCTCAACGAGCTTCCAAATCTTCATTCTTCTTCTCCCCGAGCTGCGCGACCAAGCTCCAGGGACTGCAACTCCGGCGACGTCAGCCGACTGCAACTCCGGCGAACTTCATTCTTCTTCTACCCAAGTGCGCCGCACGACGTAGTCGTCGACCTAGGCGTGCGACGCGAGCCGTGCGACGCGAGTCAACGCGACCCGAGCTCGTGACGAGCGACCTTGCACGTACGAAAATGGAGAGAAAGAAGAAAACGAAAAGGGGAGGGCCTCAGAGAAAACGAAATGGGAGAGAGAATAGGAAACGAGATTTGATTTAAAAGAAAAATAAAAGTACAAATTTAAGAGTTATTTATCTTGTTTGTATTTTTTAGTACCGAGACATATACATATAATTTACTTAAGTATATATAAAAATTTAATATTAGTTTTTTAAAATGAATTAATTTACTCATTAATTTTTATGCTATGTTGTCATATTTTATTGTGTGAGATTTTAGGTTATTATACATATATATATATATAAAATTTATTTTTTTATATATATATATATGCGTACGTACTGCTAGTTTTTTGAAAATTTTCGTACCAGTGCCAGTATCCATCTCTGGGATCTGCATCTGCATCCCACTGCAGTAACGTAGCTCATGTCTTTCGGACATGGATGACTCGTGGAGCTTGCTGGACATTACATGGGAAGTCCAAACTGTAAGAAGAATAAGCAATAGAGCTATAAGAGACAATATGCATTTGCGCGCTCTTGCTTCACAAATTTAGTAAGGAAAAAAGCTATCAATATGGTGAACAAAATTAATTGGGGAAAAAGATCAGTTCATTACTAGCAAGCTCCTCAATAAGCTCTTTACCACCAACTATATCAGCTCCTGCAGCTCTAGCTTCCTCTGCTTCTGCCCCTTCTGCAAAAACAGCCACACTGATGGCTTGGAAGATATGAATAATTAGATGACAAACCTACCATTATATCAATTGCTTAGCACTCATAAGTTACCTTAGGATCACCATGAGGCAAATTCACAGTACCACGAACTGCCTGCCAGAGTTAAAACTGTTATCTTTAAATGCAAAAGGATTAACAAAACAACATATAACACTTATATAAAAAACAAAGCAATAACAACAAAGTCTTTTCCCACAAGGCGGGGTCGGCTACATAAATCAAATGATGCCATTGAATTCTATAATAACCACGTCTACAAAAAGGCCATTTAAATTTAAGTCATTTTTAATGGTTTCACCTATAGTTTTTCTTAATCTCCCTCTAACTTTAACAATTGGGCTATCCTTCACCTGACCTACTCTTCTTACTGGGACTTCTAATGGTCTTCTCTTCACATGGCCAAATTACTTAAGGCGAGATTCTACCTTCTTTTCCTTAATAGGTATTGTCCCTACTTTCTTTCTAATTCATTCATTCTTAATCTTATCTTGTCTTGTATGTCCAATTATCCAATGCAATATCCTCATTTGTGCAACCCTGAGCTTATGCTCTTGTTGGTTTTTTACCACCTAGCATTTAGTACCATAAAACAAAACAAAACAAAAAAGAAAAAACAGCATATAACAATGATATGGGATGTATAAGCACAAAAGGTTTACAAAAGACAGAATTATGAAAATTTTGTAGATCTTGCTTGATCGCAATCTTAGGAGAAATTTTCCGAAATAATCCATTCAACATAATAATAACAACAACAACAACAACAACAACAACCAAGCCTTTTCCCACTAGGTGGGGTCGGCTACATGGATCAAACGACGCCATTGTACTCATAAACCAAGTCTTCGATATGTTATTCAGATCTAAATCTTTTTTAATCGTTTCACCTATAGTCTTTCTTGGTCTTCCTCTATTTCTAGCTATTGGGCTATTATCTACCCGATCTACTCTTCTTACATTCTAAGGGTCTTCTCCTTACATGTCCAAACCACCTAAGGCGAGATTCCCCATCTTTTCCACAATAGGTGCTACCCTACTTTTTCTCTAATGCATTCATTCCTAATCCTATCTAGTCTTGTATGGCCACACATCCAACGCAACATCCTCATCTCCGCAACACCGATCCTATGCTCTTGTTGGCTTTTTACCACCAACATTCTAGCCATACAACATCGCAGCCTTATACCAGTAAAAATTTACCCTTAAGCTTGAGAGGCACTTTTCTATCACAAATAACTCCCCGAAGCACTCCTCCATCATCCATCCAAAAATCCTATGGTTTACATCTCCTCTATCTCTCCATCATTTTGTATGATAGATCCAAGGTACCTAAAATGTGTGACTTGTGGTATTGTATGATCTCTAACTTTCACCGCTAAGCTATCATTAACACGCCTTTACAACTTACATTCCATATACTCCGTCTTACTCCTACTTAGACGAAGGCCATGTTTTTCCAAAGTTTGTCTCCATAGCTCTAGCTTCTCATTTGTTTCCTCTCTCGACTCTCCAACTAAGACTATATCATCTGCAAAAAGCATGCATTGTGGCAGGATATGCGCAAATCCAAGACCAAGGTAAAAAGATAAGGACTCAAAGCTGACCCTTGGTGCAGTCCTATAGTTATAGGGAAATCTTTTGTAGCCCCACCCTGTGTTCTCAACATAATAATAATAATAATAAATTCAAAGCATGCAATGCTTAGAGCATTTAAAAAGGCTATGTCAATCAAAGATATAATTAGATATTTATCAAAAACATGTCCTAAGCAATCCATCAAAAAATAAAGGTCCTAAGCAAAGCTAATGCTATTCAGCAGTTTCTGAAAAGAACATAGAGATGTTCCATGTTTGCTAAATATATCAAACAACAGGACCTCTTTCTCTAACTAAGAATTCAAAGCATATATAAAGATATAGGATAGGTGATTTGAGGTGGGATAATTCAAAGTCCTTATAGACAAGGCAAAGTTTTCCAGCACACGGCAGTTATATAGATGAAAACTTATTTGTTTAGTAAGTAGAAAGAGAACTACTAGGTATCAATCTTCAAAGAGAATATGTATCCCAAGTTTTGAGAGTACCACTGATAGTATACAACTTTTTGAACACGTCAAACATACCAAGCTTAAGTCAATATGTCAAATTTAAAATTTATACAATATTCAAAGAATCACTCAAGCACACACACAAACAAACACATGCAAAATAGGGAAAAGGATAATAAAAATAAAATAAAATATATTGACATATACCAGTTCTGTTCGCTTTGAATCAATACCCAATCTTACATGTGCTTCAACAGTTTCATCAAACTTCGCCTTGGCGTTGGCCTGAACAATATTTAACCATATCAAATAACAGTAACCAATGGAACATTTCAGATAAAAAGTGAAAAACATTATTGCTAAGGATGTGTGCAGTACCCCAATCCAATTGATGGGACTAAAACTTATATATAGATGAATATTACATAAATCACCATACATTCGAAATTGTTTTTTGTTTCTGAATTTTAGCTATCCTAAGAATTTGTTAATTTAGCACTATTTGTTACATGGAAAATGTTACAGGTCCGATAGAGTGTGTGGGATATGCCAATAGAGTTGTTCCAAATGACGAAGATTTGAATTTCAAAACTCAACAGGGGAAGCAGCTTCAGAATACATCTATAACACATACAAACACATTTACATGTATGAGTATATATACAGAGTCAAAAAAAAAAAAAAAAAAGAAGCTTGTTGTTATTAAAATCCCTTCATAATTTCTATACTCTCTAAATTGGTCTCCCTAACAAGAAAAAAAGTAGCATAAGAAAACTCCACTTAGTTTTCCATCCATATATCTATGAGACTATGACTTGTGACTGTAGTTTTTAGAACTTCATTGCAATAGGTACTCAAATTGCCTTTCCAGGAAGACACACATGTGTATGTATTATATACCTAATTACAGACTTGCAGTATTCATTCTTAGTCCCCTTAAATGTAGAATTTAAGTGTAGATTGCTGTTTGACAAGGTGTTGTAACTTTTTTAGACAGCAAAAGTGACAAACTAGTGTTCCACATAGTCTCATAAAAGGAGTTTTCTATAAACTTTTTAATGAGACACAACTTACAAGCGCTTTAAAAAAGCACTATCTTATCTTAGATGTTCTATAGAAGTTTCAAAGGCGGCCACAAATATCCTAATAATTTTTACAAATTTTGAGCATGTCTTTCTTATTGGGTTATCCAAAACTCCTTTTTTGACCTCTTATTTCTCGTACAGTAACTTATTTCTAATAAGAAATAATCCAACTATGGTACTATTACCCAACATTTTAACAAAACTGTTAAATAGATGTTTTAACAAATGTAATCTAACTCTAGAGTATGCAGCACTAATAATTCTTGCACAAAAAACACCGGCCTAAAGTCTTTGTTATTTCTATCCAAAATCTTAACGTATATGCTCAAAGAAGAAAATCCACCATTATACACCCATTACTCTTGTTCTCCATTACCACCAATGACCTACACTAAATTTGGGCCCTGAACTAACAACTTCATTCTGCTGAAGAAAAATGAGTAACAGAAAAAATCAACACAACTCAACCACCACTAAATCTTCAGAAAGAAAAAAAATGAACATAAACTTCAAATTACTAACACTATTTTTCAGACAATCTCTCTGCAACAAACAAACAAACCTTAACTTGCCGTATCGCCTCAGTCAAATCAAAGACAGGGGGGTTCTCGTTTTGCTTGGGCTTGATCAGCATTGGAAAAGCGAATGTCTTCGCGGGTCCAAGCCCGCCCAGATTCCGGGCCCTCCGAAGATAATGCCGGGTCTGGCGGCCGGCGAGGAGGGATTGGCGGAGGCGGTTGGTGGAGGGACTGAGCTTCGGAGGGCACGGTGTCTTCGGGCGGGGGGTCTTCGGGTTTGAGGGGGTAGGAAACGGGCTGGATTGGAAGGGGTTGGAAGGGTCTCCTTGGAGGGTCTTGTTGTGGGGGAGGGTTTGAGTCTGATTCATGTGAAGGTGATGAAGATGAAAGGGATCTATGAGAAGTGAGAGAAAGGGAAGAGTGAAAGTGTGAAGTGTATTTGAGAGGAGAAGCTTCAGTGCCGCCATGGTAGTGTGTGAGAGAGATAGGGGTAGGGGTTTTGGGGGGTTTCGGCGAGCGGGTAAGGAGCAAGAGGGAAGCACGTTGGTTCGGGTTTTTGAAAACCCGCACTACAGAACATGGGTTGTTAACCAAGTTTTGAGTTATTTGGATCCATTTTGACCCCTTTTTTTTTGGGCTAGGACTCATTCTCTTGAGTGGCTTCCAATGGGACCAAGATCCAGAGCTTGTATGGAGATTAAATTATGCTGCTCTCTTTACATGTCTCAAATTCTTTTGAATTAAGCTGTTAATATATGATAATTTTGACTGATTTAGTGTAAGTTTGTCTAAGATTTTTTTCAACATAACATAACATTCAATACAATTTGGATGATGAATGAGATTAAAAGAGGCACACATCACAAACACATTGAATTGAAACAAACATTTCTTCTCTTCCTTGAACGTCTGTTTATGTTTAGTAAAATCTAAAACCAACAAAGTCTTAAAATGGTTTGATTGTTAATTCAGTTATGAGACTAAATCATAATTAATTAAGTATCCGATTTACAGTTAGACCAATCAAATCATCACATCCAATCCTTCTTAACAACACTACACGAAGACAATCAGTCAAAGCAATTTGCTAAAAAAGATCAACTTTTCATCATAAGTAATTTCAATTTTATTTCCTTCATGGACACGTCTCTAAATATTATGACATCTAAATCTAGTTCATTGATAGTGTGTTTGAATAAATAATTTTAAAAGAGTAATATATTTGTTGAGAAGAATTAAAATATCATATATTAAAATATTCTATTTAGATGTTAAGTGAGATAATTTTAAGAATGATGAGAATTTTTATTAGGTATTCTTTATAACTTAATAAAGAGAATTTGAAATGACACCAATAGAGATAAAATTTAGAAAATCATTCAGCATTCTCCTCTCTCTCGACATATATATTGTATCTTTCTCTTCTCTCTCACCCGATACCATGCATAGAACACGTTTGAGACCAATACGACGATAATGTTGGCATCAACAGGATCGCCAACAACCCAAGGCACGGCAAGACCAGCGACGAGATGTTGTAGCATTTTTTGGCACTAGTTATGAACGACGATGTGTTCAATGGTAATGGCGTTGAACTCTAGCGAGTAGAGGACAACAACTTATCTAGTGGACCAAAGTGCGGTTGTTCTTGACAACGTGCACGCTACTCTCATTGCCATTAGAGTTGTTCTCTCACTTGTTGACGTGATCGATCCTATTATGAGTCAGTGATATAGGGCCGGTGGCAAACCTGCCGATGGTGTGTCTCGATGTTGTGGGAGAGGACATGGCCAGATCCAGATCTAGATCATGTACTAAAACCAAAATTTTCTGAATGTGTGATATTCATAAGGAAATTGAGCAAGATCCACAACATTTTTACATGATATACTTCAGTGCTAAGTGCAAAAAATCATGCACCTCTTTGCCAGCTACCAAGGTCTAATTAAGTACACATTGACCTCTTTGACAATCAAGATAGTGGTCACTGTCTGCCATGCTAGTACGAAGAATTTCATTACTACCAAAAATTAGGCTCATGGTGTCTTCCTTTCCCTTTCTCGAGAATGTCATTTCGATTGTTAATTCATTTACCAGTTGAAAACAAATTGTGAAATCCTGAATTTGTAGGAAATATATATATTTTTAAAGGATTTCTCTGAGTTTTACATCAAATCTAATACTTCTTCAATTCTAAAAAATTTATAGCAATTGAAATAAGCGCACACACATGCACACACATGTCAATCATCTCAGCATTTGATTATTCAATGTATATATCTTCTAGCATTAATTGGCATTTGTAGAATATTAGTAGATAATCCAGAACAATCATGTCTGCATTTCTTCTTTAATGAAAAATGGTATAGTGACTAGTACGTTTTATATAGGTAATTAACAGGAAAGTCTAAGCTCATATGCAAATTAGCTTGCAAGTTTGTGCAATTTGGGCTTACTTTGGTATACTGTGGAGTCCGGTAGGTGTTCTATCTTCCCACAACCGTCGTGGATCTAGTACACCTGAATTCCTGTCATCCTGCTAATATAAACCAAAATTATATACAAGCTGTTATCCTCAAACAACGATAGTTTTATTTTCTGCTATGAACATAAATTTAATGTGGCTTTCTTTTCTCTGCTTTGTCCTAAAAATCTTGGTGCTAAAACAATAACTGAATATACTTACAGTGGCATGAGTAGAGTGAAATCTGTGAAACACAGGCACCTCATTGGAGTCAATATCATTGAAAGTATGGGCATCATAGGCTCTAACACGTGTGCGCCAAGCCCCTCGGAAAGATATTGGTAAATACATTAATATTTTAATATGTGATAAATATATTACTTAATTTTTTATAAAAATTATTTTGATATAACAACTTAAAAAGAATATTAACATATGTAAAAAAAAATTGTCACATATACTTCAATATAATCAATCAATAAATACAATCAATTAATCAATATAATTAATAATAATTATAATTAATATATAAAAAATACATTACCTAAAATTTTGTCGTACTTCATCCAAATCAATTAGTAAATACATTAAGCTTTTGACATGTCGAATATACATTACTTTATTTTTTAACATGTGTCATCCGATGTAGTAACTTAAAAGAAATATTAATACATGTAAAAAAATTGTCTCATATACTTAAAAAATAAAAAATAAAAAATTACGAAGAGAAAGAATGAACTTAAATTACAAAGAAAATGAATTAAAAAAGTCAAAGAACCTAAGAAACAAAATGTCTAATGATTAATTTCATAAATGTCTTATTTTTATTTAGCCTACTTAAATTGTATGAACTAAATGTATAGATTAGAGAATATTAAAGAATTAAAAAGTATTGAGTATTATTTGACAATATTGTTATGAATTATTATAATTTTTTATAGATATATATATATATATATATTATTTATTTAAATTGTCACCGTAATATCTATCAACCTAAGAATTTTTTTATAGAATTTGACATTAGTGATTAGTTTGATATAACTTTGATAATTGAAGTAAAAATTAAATATTTAATTTATAATATAATTTTATATGAAAATGTCATTAATGAATTTTTCTCTTGATATTTAATATTTAATAGTATTAAATAATTATTATTATTATTATTAAAGAAGAGAAATTTTTTGCATTAAGACTTAGTCGATATACTTTTTTAAAACAAGGATGGAAAGTTAAGGGAATAATTTCAATATAAATTCATTTTTATTCCATATATGAATCTTTTTATATGAAAATACATTAAAATGACTATAAATGATAATATAATTTTTATATTGTGGATCATTTTGCAACAACCTAAAGAAAAGAGTTCTGATTCCTACTTAGAAATATTGATTAATAGTATAATTATATAATGGGATAAATTAATTGTAGATAAACAGGGGGACTAATGTGATAATAACAAGAATAATAACATGTAAACATGTTGATGGCAAGATTTATAATCTTAGATTGGATTTAATTTCATCAAATCTTAAAAATTATAACAATCAATCTTTCATGAAAAATATGGACCAATACTTTAATGAGGAGAATCTATAGCGATCTATGAAGCATAGACACGGACACAGAAATGAGACACGACACGGACACAGAAATGAGACACGACACGGACACAGTGACACTAAATTCAAAAAACTATAGGATACACACACACACACACACACACACACACATATATGTCAAAGTAAATTAAAGAACTTGATTTATGTATATATATAATTACAAATTTTAAGAAAAAAGATTCATAATTCATTAATATCATCTCTATAAACTTGAAGATTTACAATATCTTAATATATGTATATGTGTCAATATTTGTTAACTAGTAAGTCCCTACCAAAAAATATGGAACATAATTTCTATTGAAATTTTCTAAAACATCTCTTAAACTATATTCTCTTAATAAAACTAACCATGTACAAGTATATGTGTATCTAAAGAAATTAACTAGAGTGAATAGTGGTGTGAGGCAAGCTTCAGTGACGATGAAGTGGACAACTTGGTACGAGCAGAGGTAGAAGGAGTAGATGAAAATAATAGTGTGTGAAAAAATAAAATTTAAAAGTATAATAGTGACATGTGAAAAGATAAAACTTAAAATACTGTTATGTGAAAATAGTGGCTTGGAACGTCAGTCATGTGATTGGGCTTGGGTGAGCTACGAGCTTACTAATTGGTTGACGTCAGTCATGGAAGCTATTTTTTTAAAAAAAATATTAATGAACTGTGTCCTACACATGTCCAAGGCGCCCGAGTCGTGTCCAATGCGTGTCCAAGCCGAAAAAATAATCTTTTTAATCGGATACGTAGGACACGT
This sequence comes from Ormosia semicastrata, assembly GCA_029884595.1. NCBI lineage: Eukaryota > Viridiplantae > Streptophyta > Magnoliopsida > Fabales > Fabaceae > Ormosia > Ormosia semicastrata. Next base: position 2,834,883 of record JAQQTO010000038.1, on the reverse strand, counting down.
GTGTCATACGTGTGTCCTCATGTGTTCGACACGGACACATATTCGATAAGGACACATGTCTGACACGTGGACATGCCTAAAAAATGGTGTGTCTGTGCTTCAGAGATAGCGATAAACATTCAAATGAGTAAAAAAATATAAGGATTGATATCTTAACCATATGAACTAAAATTCAAATGAGTGATTCAAAAAAAAAATTCAAATGAGCAAAAATATAGTAAATGATATAAGAAATATATATATATACATATATATATATATATATATATATATATATATATATATATATATATATATATATATATATATATATATATATATATATACATATATATATATATATAGCATATCTAATGAGAGAAGTGTTTATTGTAAGAGGTGAAAGAAGCGAATCTTGACCATTGGATCTTACATGAATGTGGTCAAATGACTTTTAAGAAACTTTTAATCTTAATCATTTATGTATAGTTGTATAATTAATATTGACTCATCTCACATTTTCACAATAAAAACTTCTCTCATTATATATATATATAGCATTGCTGATACAGAGAATACCTTGTAACTAAATTAAATTAAATAAATGTAATTCCAAACAAGTTTCATATAATATAAGACATTATTTGTAAATCAAATGATTTTTTTTAGGTTCCTAACAAACACTAAAGGGCACAAAACATTGAATGCATCTATAATATTATACTAAAAAACAATAAAAGAACACAGAAGATACTAATAATAACTTATTTTCTTTATTTGGTTGATATTACACGTTTACACGTACATACCCATAACTTCAAACACAAGCAATTTATTAGGAACACAACCTACGTGCATATACTAATATAACCTTTTAGATTTATTATGGATTAACAAAGTACTTAAACAGTTGGATAAGAAGCATTAGTAGCAATTCCGCATAAACCATCCTTGGCATGTCTGTCTCGCTTCATCCTTATGTATTATTTTTCACCCCATTCAGTGCCTCATGAATTTTTCACTAGCCAATACTTGGTACCATCATGAGCTTTACCATAACTAACTACTGCAACATCATGGTAATTAAGGGCCAGTTCCACATTTTCCTGTATAAATCCCACTCGAGTAAAATTGGAAAGCAAATCCTCCACCAACAAAATCGATATAAACTGACACCGGTTGATTTGCCACAACTTTCGGTAGTGCCTCTTTACTATTAACAGGAACTTTCTCATAACCCTTAATCTTAGCTACACGGTGGGTGTCCTTTTAACCTTACAAGTCCTATCAACTCCTTTGTAGGGGTAGTGTGCATCACTTGCTATTCCTCATTTCTTCACAATAAATTCAAAGGCATCTTCCATATAACCACCATTACATCCATCGCTCTCACCTTTAACACAATCTACTAGTTCTTGCTGCGAGAGGGACACTAGTTCACTTGTAGTTATTTGGTGCATACCCTCGATTGAGCCACAATAGAAAATGCACAACAACTACCTATTTTCGCAAACAAAATCAAGTTGATATTAGCACAATTTTTATTAATAATATTTGTACATAAAAAAAATCTTCATCTATTCTTACATTACATGGGATGTCCATATAGTGAGAATGAGGAACACAGCTAAAATATAGTGGTTTTTGCTAAAGGAAGTCATCTGCTAATCAGAGTTAATGATTATAGAGTAGTTTTGTTGAAGTGTTTATGGTTATGCATCAAAGGCAATGACATCTATACTTTATACATGGTGGTGAGGGGCTCTTCAATTGGAGTTTCTTAGTGCATCAAATAGTAGTTATCACAACTTAAACTTTGGATTTCTACTCAGATTCTCACCAGCAATAATCCTCGTGTGCCATGTTTTATCCGAGTCAATCACTCAACTTGCTACTATTTTTGATGGATGATACTTTTTCAATCCAATTGTTTTAGATTTAGATGGCTTCATTTAGAATACTACTCGAATCTAATTATAACACATGTTATTTATAATTATACATGACATTGGATAAAAAAATTATTAAATTAAATATAAACGATTATAATACTGCATAAAGAAATAGCATAAGCGTATGTTAAAAACTCTCCTCCTTCAACCCTCTAGAACGTGTTGCTATGTAGTCAAAACTATTTGTCGGAGTTGTTTACTATCTGTCATCTTCTAGAAAACAAAAAATGTGGCTTATGACAATTTTTGCTGATGCCAGCGGCCAGCCCCAATTACGCCAGTTGCCTTTGTGGAATGTGACGTTAGCTTATCATGAACAAGTTACATGATCAACCTATAGGTGCTGTCTAATAATATACACCCTCCTTTGGAGGGTGTATGATGCACCCTGGGCATCTCAGCCATTGATTGTGTTGAAAAACACATCAATGGCTGAGATGAAAGACCTGCAACCTGCACCACCTTCAACAGTCGTCGGCCACCGTCCTTCTTCGCTAGCTGCCGCCCCTCTGCCGCAAAAAAAATAAAATAAATAGCAACCCAAAAAAACATCCGTCACCCCAAAGACAAAAAAACCAACGTTGGTCACGCTCCACCGGACGACCCACGCGCAGCCAGTCACTGAACTTGCGTCCACCCATAACCACACCTGTCGAGCTAGTCCCAATCGTTGCTGTGCCTCCCAAGTCCAGATCCATCACCAATCGAGCTCCATTACCGTTCTCATGGTCTCACCCCAGAAAACCATATATCCACTTTCCATGGCATCCCTCCCCTCCCTCTTCTCCTCCCCACTCCCCTCAACCCCACCGCCCAATCCATGGTGCTGCCTCGAGGTCCTCCGCAACCACCCTCTCCTCCACCTTGTCTTTGCTTTGCGCCATAGCCCGAATCACCAACCCGGAACCCATAAACTAGACACCACTAACCCATAACCTCGAAACCACCATTATCGGCCAAACTCAAATCCCAACATGGGAGCTCCACCGTGCCCTTCATGGCTAGATCTGCAATCACCGCCACCGAATCTCCATCACACTTCACCTCACCAGCACACAAGATCTGCAAACCAAGAGAATCGGTCACCCCAAATTGAGCCCCGCTGCGCGAATCCCAGCCGTCGTCCACCTCGACCAACGAACCCTACTTCCTCCGGTGAGTCATACACCGTCGCCGCTGGTGAAGGGCTCCATCGCATGCTCCACCTTTGAGATCTGTCGTAGTTCTGACCCGAAGTCGCTTACATAATCATCTCCGCCGCTACTCGGCTCCATCGCGTGCATCGTCGTCTCCGCCGTTGCTCGCAGTCTCAAGAAAGCCTCGCCACCTCTGGCGCATTGTCGTCGTTGCTCGCGCGTTGTCGTCACCGCTCGTGCGTCCTCACTGCTTGGGCCATGTAGTGTCGTCTCCGCCGCCTAAGTTGGGTTGGGGTCAAAGAGGTAGAAAGAGGAAGGGAAGTGGTGGCGGCGGTGGGAATAGGGAGAAGATGAAGTGTGTATGAGAAAAAAAAAACATTAAAAGAAAACCGGTCAACCAATTATTTTTGGTAAAAAAAAATTGATGCATGATACACCAAAACATATTGAGGTGTATCATAGCATTCGCCTCAACCTATATACATTGTTAATTAATAATTGAGTTATGGTTAAATGGTGTAAAAATTATGTAAAATTTGATGTGTAAGAATAATTTTTCTGTTACTTACAAAAAAAAAAAGAAATGAGAAAAGTATAAAACAAAAGAGACAAAAAAGAGTTGAGTTTTAATAATAATAATAATAATAATAATAATAATAATAATAATAATAATAATAATAATAATATTATTATATTATTATTATTATTATTATTATTATTATTATTATTATTATTATTATTATTATCTTGTAGAATGAAGTAGGACACACAAGATGATACAATCAAAAGTTTAATGATCTATATACTTGTTTAAGACTTCAACTATAGCATACAGTCAGAAACTTAATAGTAGATACAATCTAAATATACTTGTTTAAGACCTCAACTATATCATTAAAAGCATTAAAATGTAACAAGTAGGACACGTACAGTAATACTCTACATATACTTAAGATGATACACGTGACATAACCAATAATATAGAGTAAAAAATTACTATTCATATGAGCGCAGCTACAAATTTCCCCTCTCAGGCATCTGTTGAACTTTGATGCAATTAAAGAGGCAAATGGGCTCAAAGGATATGCGGATAAGAAACTCGTTATACCAGTATGTGGCTGTAATGCTATACTCTTTAATGATAATGGAGTTTTCCATAGATAAAGTGATAGCTTTTCTGCAAAATTCATGTTTCAAATAATTCGATATGGGACTACAGATTAATGACAGTTCCAGTCCACCAATATTAGCTTTTCTGTACCAAACGCAATAGCATTATTTTAAGCACACAGATATAATGAAGAATAAAAACCGTGGATAAAACATGGAAAAGATGGCTTTTCTGCAATTTGGTAGACCAAGTCTTAAACGATATCCCAGACTTTCATATGATAACTGTTGAAGACAACATGTCCATTGCTTTGGATGGATTAGTAAAATATCAATGAAAACGATGGTGAACGAACCAAAACCAGAAAAAAGGAATCTGGTGGGATTGAGTGTATATATATTTCCTTTGCACGTAGTGGATGAGAACTTGTTCAAGTTACCAATCTTGTCCTTAAATATTTTCTTCTCCATGTGAACCCAAGTTGGAGCGTCTCACACCCATTGCATGGAGAACCCCCATTCTCCATAACATATTTGTTTTATTTATTTATTTTCATAAGATGGTAGGTAATATTAACTTTTAAACCTTAATTATTATTTTTTTCAGATTTTTGTTATTAGACCTTATCAATATTTTTCTTTTTCTCTTTGGCATTTCTTTTTCTTCTTGAGAATGTCGCACATGTCTTCGAAGTACCAGTTTTTCCGGTCAAGCCATGGAAATGGTAGTACACATGAATAGAACCACCCAAATGAGAAAACAACTTCAAAACCCAACAAGGAAATCAACATCCCATTGGACCCTCTAAACCCTCTCCTCCTTAAAACGATTCGAGAACTCTTTGAACCTTTCCATTTCTACCACCGATCACTTTGCCACACTCTCCCCCTAGGTGGCAGACTGATGGTGCTCCATCGCCCTTTACGCCGACTAGACCAGCATCAACATCTCTCGCATCGTCACCATCTCCAACTAGTACTCTGACCTCTAATACTCCCACAGAACCCACTTTGCGCGGATCTACCCGACCCTTCCTGGTGGACCACCAAAAAGATCAAATTAATGAGGATCTGGGAGAAAGGTGAGAAGCTAGATATTAGAACCAATTCAGATTCAGTGCATGACATGAAAGAGATAAGAGAGAAAATTAAAGATAAGAGGAGTGACCTCACATTGGAAGCTTCACTCTTGCGCTCACATGGTGAACCTTTTTTCCTATTTTCTTTGATACAACAAAACCAAGTAAGTGGAGTTTATGGAGAGTGTGCCAGAGAAATTGGGGAGTGTGAAGATTACGGAGGATGTGCAATAAAAAATGTCAATGTGATAGGGTTAAAAATTTCAATATGATATTTCATGTTTTATCCATTAAAATAAATATATATTACAAAAATTGCTCATTACCGGTGAAAATTAGATAACATCAATGCTCTTCACCATTCTAGAATTCTCTTAAACCAATTACATATATAATATAAAGTGAATTTTTTTGCAGCTATTTAACTGTTTGTTGGGCTGAGAGAGATGAATTGTATTAAAATCACTAGAGTGAAGGGAAAGAACTATCTAAAAACCAATTGATAGTCCTTTTTCTCTATTTTTAATGGTTGTGCAGTGCTGTGCACATAGTTCATCCTTTTATGTTTGCTACATGGTTATTTTTCTGATTCCCCATCTTTCTGCCCATCTAAAGCTTCCAGTTAGAATTTGTTATTTCACATTGTAGGTCCACAAAAAAAAGAACTCGTACAACTCTTCAATTGTTAAAAATATGTGTTTAATTTTGATTGAACAATCATTGTAATAGTTTTTTATAATATTATTCAATCATATATTATCACATTGGTAGAACAATATAACATTTTGAAGTAATTATCGTGAGAAGCAATTTTTTTAGTAGTGTGATAATATATAATTGAATAATAGTATAATTTTTTTTACACTAATAGTGTATTAAAATTAAATCATAAAAATATATGTTTGAATAATAATACCCCACAAGTTCTAGTTCTAGAAAAAAAATAGCAAACTCTCACATAATTTGTGTATTTCAGGGAATTGCATTTCTGATTGTTAGTTTTAGATAATGTTATTCTAAAGTAAATAAATAAGAATGTATCTATCATTAAATTTTAGTATGTTAAGATTATAACACTTTAGATTAAATCAAAAGTGGATACATCATTATTTACTCACTTTTGATAAGATTTTTCGATCAAAGCCATGAATTCAAAGTCATTTTCCATGAGACCTCCCTCACATCCATGATCCACACTGTCAATCTATCATAATCCACTAGCTCTTGCTCTGACAGGGAGACTAGCTTACCTGCACTTAATTGATAATTGGTAGATACCATCTGTTTCAACAACAATTGAAAATGCCCAACAGCTACTTGATTTTGCAAACATTATTTACTTAATCCAATGAACGTGATATAATAATTGAGACATAGACATTAAAAAAAGAAAGCATAATAGTATTACTATTACTATTATTATTACTTATACATACATACATATATATATGGTTTTGTTTATCTTACCATATTGGCATTGGTCCTTGATTGGAGTAACAACTCCTTTCTGCTTCCAGTCCACAGCAGTAAGAATAACAGTAACATTTTCATACTTGAATGATGTTTCTGCTGTCATTCTCAGCCTATGTGACCTTAGTTGTATTCATTATGGGAAGTTTTAAAGTCCTTATTGGTTTGGTCAGCTAGGTGATTGATGCTAAACTTGTAAGGTTTGTTACCAGCAACATTGAAGGACTCAATGAATTTAACATTGTCCTTGAATATCAGGAAACATTTTTCCTTTTCTGCAGCATCCTTATATGCTTTACCATGTTTTGCCATCCAGTGCTCATGTCTTTTGAACATGGATGACTCATGGAGCTTGCAGGACATTACATGGGAAGTCCAAACTGTGAGAAGAATCAGCAATAGAGCTATAACACGCTGGTTTTTGCCAATGGAAGCCATGCCTTTGTGAGCAATATATAATGACTATTGGTTGTTGGTAAAGAGACCTATAGAGGTGCGTGTTAGGAAATATGTAAATTGGTATGCTCCAAAGGCAATGGCTTGAATGGTATATAGAGGAGTACTGTCTCTTGATGAGGAATTTTTTTAACCCAAATCCGAATGAAATTGTTTTGTAACTTATGACCTATGTTGTAGGAAATTGCTTTCTTTTAGAATTTATCCCTCTTTTGTATGCATTGTTTACATCTTTTTAAGAGTGTGTGATTTAATGAAAGAAAGTGATAGAAAAAAATATGTATGATAAATAATATTAGAAGGAATATAAAAAGTAATGTGAGAGAAAAATAGATAAAATATCAGCGTTGTTATTATATCTATACACGATACAAAACCAGACTAATAAATTCTACTGTTCCATCCCTATTCATATACACGCGTTAGCTTCATGGGTAAATTGCAATCTATTTCAATTGCTTTAGACATTTCATTTTTACTTTTGTTTCTATTTCCCTTTTTTACCCCTTTGCTTTAATCTGATGATGATATCATAAGCATAGGATTAAGGGGTGTCTTTGTCAAAAAAAAAATTTGCCAGCTATTCTTCCAAATTGTCACCTCCGCGTGACTTTAGATATACTCTTCCTTTTTTTTAGCCTTTTCTCTTCTTCCTCATTTCCTCTCCATTCTCTTGAAGAATTCTGATTGGTTTCCCTTTATCCTCTCCACCAACAAGTGTTGTAGCAGGAGGACGAACATATTTTAGAGTCCCCCTCCGAATGCTGCAACTTCAGCAATCTCACCCCAGAAGCGGTAAATAAATTTATGCTCTTTCCTATCCAAAAAACCCTAATCTCAACTTTTAGGGTTAGAGGTGGGTGAGATTCCTTTTCTTTTTTTTTTTTTCAAATTTCAAATGCTTCTTTGTCTCCTCAATCGCGATTTGCATGTAAGTCTTCAATTTTCATCTCTACGCTGCCTCTTATGCTTAGTTCTAATGTTTTAGGTTGGGTTGAGGCGTGGTGGTTCGTGAAGGTAGGGGCCATGGCCGGTCCCGTGGGTCTGGGTGGAGGTTGATGCAGTGTTTTATGAAACTGCTAGCATCTAATCTAATACAACCGGCTCATAAGCACCGATTGAGCAAGGTATAAACTTTATCATTTTATGGGTTTGAATCTTTATATCCCTCTCATTTTCTGATTGTCATTGGTGGCCTCATCGTACATTTCAAATGTTTGTGATATTAGTTATACATGTAAATTGATTTGTATTATCCATATATGCATTATAAAGATTTTCTATATTATATAATCCATTTATATAAATATCTAAGGACAGATTTAATAATCACATATACGTTATTGGGGCTTTTTCTGCAATTGGGAGTGAGAAAACATATGAAAAAGATGGCAAAACAACAAAAATGAGAATCATGGAACTATGTGTGGAGGGGTAAGTAGGATTCTTTATATGTTTGTATTGATTGTTGCGAGTTGGTTTATATATTCAGCAACCTATATGGTGTATTAATTATGTTTTTTCAATGTTTAGTCACTTATTATTAAGTACATTCAAGATGGAGTGTGCTCTTTTTGGTGGCCTATATGGATGGGGTTAATGACTTTATTGCTGAGGGTGATCTTAAAAGTCTTATTGTTGTTATATAGTTTGGAAAAGTGAAGAGTTTTAAAGGTTTAAATATTCATTCATTTGTATGACTCTATTTTTTTTAAAACCAATACTATTTTATTATTTTCTTTCCTAAGCTTTTCTTGGTTTGTTATTATTCTACGCTGAATTGTTCTTCAAAATGTGATGTTTGCCACCAAGATACTATTCAATCCAGACATCTTCTAGACACGATACAAATAGTTTATGAAATAATTCTTGCCCCACAGTCAAGAATTCTTGATTGTTTTCTTTATGTGAAAGAGTAAAAGAATTGTTGATTAGTTTATTAAATAATTATTTATTATTTTCTTTGTGTGAAAGAATTCTTCCTTCCTAATGTTTTCTTTCATCTAAAATGAAAATAGTACCTAATTTTACTAATGAGGTTTGGGTGTAATCTATCATTAGAGTATAATATGTTAAACTAAAATCAAATATAAGCAAGGATTAATCTACAAGCATAAACATTTAGGAACTATTAGTTATACAATTGGTTGCTTTGCAATATTGATTCTTTCTAATAAAAAAAAGAATTCTAGAATCCATATTTCTCTCTAATAATATTAAATCAGATGTGAAACTTTTATAGGAAATTTGTAAGTACAAATATTTATCATGTGAGATTAATGCTCCATTAAAGCTAATCATATTTTTGATTCGTTAATATGTGTGTTCTACAAGTACTAACTGAGTAGGACATATTAAGCACTGTACACCATACACCTGACTGGTATATACTGCATGCATTGAAAAGCATCCTCCTGGTGCAATGACTATAATTTTAAGTCCAAAAGTTGGTCTTATACTGCCCATTATATGTATCTTATATTGCGTAATGTTTAATATATGCATAATAAATCCAATTCCACTTATTATACATCATATTAGATATACTTATTTTTATGTCTTTCCACTCTTTCATGCTTTGGAGCCTGTCCTTAGATAATTTTCCTTTTTGTTTGGTTGAAACTCGATCTTTTCTTGGCTATAACTCAATGATAAATCAAATTGTTCATTAGTACTACTAATGAGTAACCACAGTTTGGTTCTTCCAAAAGAGCTTCCCACAGTCGTGGATAGTTTGATAACATGTAGCCATCATATCCTTTACACTAATATAAATGAAATGGGCTTAGGTGCCTTTCCATAATACTAACGAATGCAAGTTCCCATTTATCCTCACAACTCTGTCTTTAGCTGTGTTCTTCTCCATTCTCTTTCTCTGAGCTCAAGGATTTAACCTACTAATTTATCAGTGTTTCTGCCAATGCCCTCAAGCTTTGATTCTTAATTACATTTTGGTGTAAAATTTTGTACACACCCAAGCCAAACAAATTTTAGCCTGCCAAACTAGTCTCTCTAACAAATCCATATCTTTCTATGACATGCACTTTCATTAATTGAGGTTTTTCAGAGATCTATTTACTTTATATGTGTGAAGTTTCTACTAATATCTTTTTTCTTTCTACTACAGATATTGTCTTCTCATATGAGAATATGCACCAGTCCAGCAATATTGTTTATTTTATTTGATCAACAAAATAGACATCTGTAAATTGGAATGTTTGTTTTATGGGAAAATGTGACAAGTATATTCTTTCAAAAATTATGAAGCATCAAATTATAAAGCCTGTTTTCAATGCCAGATTTGTGTTTCATATTGAAACTTGCTTCTCAAGTTGTATGAATAAATTAAATGAACTTTTTACCTGCTGCATTTGTTTTACCAGCAGAATGGGGGATTTGGGAAAAAGGTTATGAAGTTCAATGGTGACTTTGTAAGTTTCATATCTTATCTTGGTTTTTTTTTCTTGACATGCTTATTGCATTGTTAATTTTTTGCTTTTATCAAATAGGGCAATGGTTGAAATGTCAAATGGGTTTATATTTAGTGGTGCAACAACTTCAAGTACAGCATTTCCTATGAGTAAAACATGTTGGGGTATGTTGTTCTTTTAATTTTATAGTGATTTATTGAATGATTATTTTATACTTTCTAGTTTGTTTACATATGGCTGTTGACAGGGTGAGTGCAGTGAATAGTCTTTGTGATGTCCTTTGTATAATGATCATTCAAACTTACCTATTGTTATGTTCTCTTTCCTAACACTACTTAGATAATGTAGACTGGTGTTCATTTGAGCATTTAATCCTAGAAGTGTTGAAACTGGAATAAACCCCTTAGATGAAAACAATCATCTATAACTTAGAAAATAATCATGTTGATCATTAGGAAATTATGCAAAAGTGTACCTGAATTCATGATGACCAATAACTCTTCAGAGTCATGCGGTTTGGTCTTCCAGATCTACACGTATTCCATGAGAGAACCATTTAGCTTTCCCTCTGCTTCTTTTTTATGATGGGATGTCAGGAAAGATGAGAACGATACGTGTGACTCGGGGACCATCACCTATTTTATAGACAACCCTAGGGTTATCTTTTGGCATTTCTATTTTAGCCCATTACAAAAATAGAATTACCCTTTAGTCTCTACACATTAAAGGCTCATATCCTATTAGATACATTAAAGCCCAAATAAACCAAACCTTATCAGATCACCTTTAATTGGGCTCAACCTTAAGTGACAGCCACAATACATAATTATTCACGTATAAGGCCAATGTTGGATTAAGGATCCAACAATCTCCCACTTGGACTATATGTGTAACCTTATAATTATGTATTACAAAATTAACCATATGAGCTCAATATTGTTGTCATTACCGAAAGTATCTATAACCAATCCGGTCCATCAATCGTACCAATATAGGATCAAAGCAGTCTTCGCTACAATTATCGTAACTCAACCCATCAATGGTCACATATGCTGATACAAATGAATGATATGGATCATGATATGGATGTGTAGCATGAAATTTTCATGTGATGTGATCTTAATATGCCTAATTCCAATTGGTCCTCCTTAAACCTTAGTGAGATCAAAGCATAACAAAATTAGAGTGTCAATACACCAAAACTTTATTTCTGCCGAAAATATTCTTAAACCATACATAAACAAAAAAAAGTCTATATCATAAAAGCATTTAAAAGTTACAAACTCCCACTAAAACTGAACATCACTTAATGACATAACACTCATATGAGCAGTGTGCTCATGAAAAATTTTGGGTGGTAACCCTTTAGTAAGCGGATCCGCAACCATGGAGTTTGTTCTGATATGCTCTATAGACAACTGTCCACTCTGAACTCTTTCTTTAACAACAAGGAACTAGATGTCTATATGCTTCAAATTTGTCGAGCTCCTGTTGTTGTTAGAAAATAGAACTGCTGATTTATTGTCACAAAATAACTTGAGTGGTCTTTCAATACCATCCACTATGCGCAGCCCCGTGACAAAATTTCGCAGCCAAATTCCATGATTGGACGCCTCATAACATGCTATGAACTCTACTGTCATAGTAGAAGAGGCTATAAAAGACTATTTAACACTCTTTAAGAAATAACACCTCTAGCTAGTAGGTATATATAGCCCGATGTAGATTTCATACTATCTTGGCATCCAGCAAAATCGGAGTCAGTATACCCAACGATCTCAAGCTTATCTGACTTCTGATATGTGAGCATGTAGTCTTTTATTCTCTGTAAGTACCGCATGACCCGTTTGGCTGCTTTCCAATGGTCTAATCCTGGATTACTCAAGTATCTGCCCAATATCCCTGTAATGTACACAATATCAGGATGCATACAAACCTGAGCATACATCAGACTCCCTACTACTGATGCATAGGGAATCTTCTACATTTTCTTTTCTTCAAAGCCAATCTTAGGACACTAATTGAGACTAAACTTGTCTCCCTTAGCCATAGGGATATCACCTGGTTTACACTATTGTATGCCATATCTCTTGAGAACATTTTCAATATAGCCTTTTTGTGACAATCCAAGAATACCCCGAGAACGATCTCATTGTATCTGTATGCCCAATACAAAAGATGCATTACCAAGGTCTTTCATCTCAAAATTCTTAGCTAGAAATCTCTTGGTTTCATGCAATAATTCTATATCATTGCTGGCAAGCAAAATGTCATCAACATATAAAACTAGAAAAATATACTTGCTCCCACAGAACTTATGATATATATAGTCATCTACCAAATTCACCTCAAAACCAAATGAGATGATTACTTGATGAAACTTGAAATACCATTGTCGAGATGCTTGCTTGAGCCCATAGATGGATTTCTTAAGTTTGCAAATCATATTCTTTGAGTCTTCTGAAACAAAGTTTTCTGGTTGCACCATATAGATTGTCTCATCAATGTCACCATTGAGAAACGTCGTCTTTATATCCATCTGATGTAACTCAAGATAGAAATGCGCCACCAATGCTATTATAGTCCTGAAAGAGTCCTTCGAAGATACTGGAGAGAAAGTCTCTTTAAAGTCGATGCCTTCTTTTTGTGTAAATCCCTTTGCGACAAGACGAGCCTTATATTTTTCAACATCGCCTTTTGAATCCCTCTTGATCTTAAATATCCATTTGCAACCAATGGGTTTTGCACCTTCAGGCAATGGGATAAGATCCCAAACGTCATTGTCCTTTATGGACTTAATCTCTTCATTCATGGCATCAATCTACTTTTGAGAGTTAGAACTTTCCATGGCTTGACGAAAGTTGATCGGATCATCTTCCATCACTCCAATGTCAACCTCATGTTCTTGGAGAAATACAATGTAATCATCTGGTATTGCACTTCTCCTTTCTCTCATGGATTTCCTTAATAGCATAGGTTCTTGAGGTGGAAGAGTTTGTTCTTTTGGAATAATTTCTTGCATGGGAGGTTTAACATTTTCTTGATCTATTGTGTCTTCAACAGGGTCAAGAAGAGGTTCTTGAACAATGTTAATAACACCTGTGGGAATATCAACATATTCTTCTTCAAAGACAATGTCTCTAACTATATCTCTCCCAGCAAACTCGACATCCTCAAAGAACCGGGCATTTCCCGATTCAAAAAATGACTTAGTTGTGGGATCATAAAACTTGTAACTCTTGAACCTTTTAGAGTATCCAATAAAATAGCAACTGACCGTCCTTGAGTCCAATTTCTTTTCATTTGGCCTATAAGGCCTTGCTTCAGCTAGATAACCCTAAACATGCAAGTGCTTTAAACAAGGCCTTTTGCTTATCCAAAGTTCGTAAGGGGTTTTTGTAGTTACTTTAGTTGGAACTCTATTGAGGATATATGCTGCAGTTTTAAGTGCTTCTCCCCAGAGTGAATCTGGTAAGGTAGAATGACTAATCATACTTCTTACCATGTCTTTAAGCATCCTATTTCGTCTTTCAGCAACACCATTCATAGTGGGCGAGCCCGACATAGTATACTGTGGGATGATACCGCATTCCTCTAAGAATTTAGCAAAAGGTCTTGGACGTTGTTCACTTGAACCGTCATATCTACCATAGTACTCACCACCACAGTCAGACTTGATGCTTTTGATCCTTTTGTTGAGTTGGTTCTCAACTTTAGCCTTATAATTTTTGAACACATCCAATGACTTTGCCTTTTCATTAATGAGATAAATGTAGCCATATATTGAAAAATTGTCTATAAACGTCATATAATACTATTGACCATTCCAAGCAGCCGTAGGGAATGACCCACAAATATCTGTATGTATAAGTTCTAAGACGTCCAAAGTCCTATTGGCCTTAAATCTCCTTTTATTGTTTTGTTTGCCCTTAATACAATTGATACAAATATCAAAATCTATAAAATCTAAGGGTTCTAGAATTTCGTTTGACACAAGTCTCTCTATTCTCTGTCTAGAGATGTGACCTAATCTCTTATGCCATAACGCAGCTGAATTCTCATCGGTTAATTTTCTCTTTATGCTTCGTGTACTTAATTGCAGAGATTCATTAAACAAAGTAATCGTATCAAACGAATAAAGATTATCGTAACCTGACAAAAAACCAGAACAAACCAAATTTGAATCATGAAACAAACTAAATTTTCCATTCCCAAATGAACAAGAATAACTAAATTTGTCCAAAGCAGAAATAGAAGTCAAATTTCATCTAAAAGATGGTACAATAAATGTTTCATCAAGATCCAAATAAAATCCAGTCTTTAACAATAATCTAAATTTTCCAATTGCCCCAACTTGAACCGTCTTGCCGTCACCTATATAGATGTATCTTTCACCATCACTTAGTTTTCAGCAATTCAGGCAACCCTGCGTAGACACACTGATGTGAGTTGTGGCACCAGAATCTATCCACCATATGTGTTTAGGTGCCGAAGTTAAATTAACCTCAGAACAAACCAAATTAAGAAGCATACCTTTCTTAGCATGTCATACGTGATAGTTACTGCAATACTTCTTCACATGCCCTTCAGCTCCACAAAAGAAACAACCACTACCTCCTGATTCATTTGGTTTCTTTTGTTGTTTCTTTTGAGGTGTCGTGTCTACAGCTTCCTTATCCATCTTCCTCTTCAGTCCCTTGCCCTTATACTTTGAGGTAGAAGCAAAATGAGCACTTTCTGTCTTGTCTTGCTTCAACCTTTCTTCTTCTTGAACACAAATTAAGATGAGCTCATTCAGAGACCAAGTCTCTTTCTGACAATTATAGCTCGCCTTAAACTGGTCAAACTGTGTCGGAAGAGATATCAGAACCAGATGCACCAGCAAGTCCTCAGAAAGTTCTAGCTTAAGTGCTTTTAGCTTTGAAGCAATATGAGACATCTCCATAATGTACTCCCTGATGTTGCCCTTACCCATATACTTCATTGAAATTAGTTTTGCCAATAGCGTACCTATTTCAACCTTTTCATCTTGACAAACCTCTTTTCAATATCTGCAAGGAACTCCTTAGCTGTAGTTATCTTTTCAGATATTGTGTCCTTGAATGCTTCTGGAATGGCCTTCTTCATGATCATCATACTCATGCGATTTAACCTCTCCCACCTTTCCATCTCCCTCTTATCTTCAGAGGTACTCTGATCCGTAAGAGGTGGGGGAGAGTCAACCTTTAACGCAAGGTCGATGTCCATTACTCCAAGAACTATCAAGATATTTTCTTTCCAGGACTTGAAGTTTGAGCCATTTAGCATAGGAATGGAGTTAATGTCGGCAGTAATACTCGCAGGATCATTCATAGCTGAATAGAGAATAATAAACAAACAAAACATGCTCAGATAAGTCTCAAAATCAAAGTAATACTAAATTCAAATAAGGTAAACCCCATCTCAAGATACCGGGAATCCATTAACATTTTATCTTTGGACAAAATATTAACTTTTTAGTGATACCTTGGCGTAGTAATCAAACACTGATAATAAGAACATGTCAAACAATAAATTTTTCTTTGGGCCGATTCATTATTCACATGTAAAACCGAATAATTATCACGCATTTATCACCACAAATGCACTTGCAATTCTGTAAAATACTCACCTTCCTTTGAGCCAATCAGTATCTACATAAATTACAAGCACACAACCTTTTATATTTTAAAATAAATTAATCTCCACAAGAGAGGTCACTTTGGTGACATGTTGTTTCAATTAATTTATCCCAAAATATATATAAACTTTTCCAATATTTGAATTTAGGATGGCTAAAAATATACTCAAAATAAATATATAACACTTGTAATTTTTCATAAACAATACATACAATTTAATAAAATCAATCTATGTTTGTGCGTGTGATTTCCAGAATAATATATACATACAATCAATACCAGATTATTGCCTTTATTGGTTCCTGATCATACTATAGCTTTAAAGCAATTTTAATATTCCTTTTAATATAATAATAATTGTTCATTATAAACTCATATATAATAAAGGAGCTGTAACACGTTTGACCAAGGAATATACATTGCTACAAGCACATACGTATTCGAAACTGAATTCATGATCGATATATATGTGCAAATCAAATTTACAATGATACACATAAATAAAAAAAAATCAATTATGCAAGTAGGCAAAAGACGTTGGAAACAGTATGGTGCTCTGATTTCTAATCTAAATCCAAATAATATAGATTGGAAAACACACAGATATATAATTGGAAAACACGCAAATATCCAGAAAACCACCGTTTAATTCAATTTTAAATCATATAAATCATAACCAGATTCATAAAGGAAATAAAGAATTTCTTAATGATCAAAGATACCTTGCTTTGATACCAATTATTAGAACCAGAATAAACCCCTTAGATGAAAACAATCATCAATAACCTAGAAAATAATCATATTGATCATTAGGAAATTGTGCAGAAGTGTACCTGAATTCATGATGACCAATAACTCTTTAGAGTCGTGCGGTTTGGTCTTCCAGATCTACACGTATTCCCTGAGAGAACCCTTTAGCTTTCCCTCTGCTTCTTTCTGATGATGGGATATCAGGTAAGATGAGAACGATACGTGTGACCCCGGGACCAATCACCTATTTTATAGACAACCCTAGGGTTATCTATTGGCGTTTCTATTTTAGCCCATTGCAAAAATAGAATTACCCTTTAGTCTCTACACATTAAAGACTCATATCCTATTAGATACATTAAAGCCCAAATAATTCAAACCTTATCAAATCACCTTTAATTGGACTCAACCTTAAGTGACAGCCCACAATACATAATTATTCACATATAAGGCCAATGTTGGATTAAGGATCAAACAAGAAGTGCATGATGTCAAATGTTGATTCATTTTTAATTGTCACTTGGTTATGATTGTTGCTTTTTGTTTATGGGGTTGACGCTAGCTTTTAAATCATTTTTCATATTATTACCAAGTACGACAAAGTAGTGTGTGAGATTTGTGGGGGACACTTTATTAGTGTCATGGATTCAAATCCATTCCTAAATCTGTGGCTTATGGTTTCATTGCTTCAGGATATGCGTTTGTTGAAGACAAGTCTTATGCCTACCATCATGAATTAACTAAAACGTTCGTGGCTAGGAAGATTTTATGATTTAGAGGCGGATATACAAGCCTTTGGCGTACGATTTCTTAATCACTTCCATGAATGATTATTCTTTGGGTTTCTAATTTAAATTTCATAGCAATGTACTGAGACTTTTTATTCTTTGGGTGGCTTTTGAATGACTTTGATTATGTTGTAGCATGTATAATTTTTGTCAGATATGTGACTTATTCAAATTAAGAATGAAGTTTAAATTTTGAATTAGCTGTTACATTTCAAATCACTTTGTTAATTTTAAATATTTATATTACATGGGAGTGAAAACTTTATACGAATTAAAAATATTAATAGCATTGTAATTTATATTCCTAGATAATAAATGAACTAATAATAATTTTATTCCAAAATTATTGGAGCCTACTGATTTGATATTAATTGTACCAAAGAACAATTTATATTTTCAATAAATTCAATTTTCATTTTGGTATTTTTTTTAATCTGGTCATTTTAGTGATTGTAATAACGGAAGAAAATATATTTTTTGCATTTTTAACAAAGTTTCTGGTCTATTTTAAATAATAATAATAATTATTATTATTATCTATAAATTATATAATTGAAAATTCATTTCCAATACCCATATATGTTCCATATGAATTTCACCTTATTGTTTTATCTGATTTTATATTGTAATAATTCTTTTTATATTTTGAAAGTTTATTTTAGTGGATGTTACTTATATGATATTTAATTTTAACATTATACACGAGTGAAAAATTATATAAAAATATTATGAAATTTATTAAGTAAATTAATTAAACATATTTATATGTCAAAATATTTTTTAGATCAGTTTAAATATATATTTTAGTCTCTCTAAATATATTAGTTTTTTTTTCTAAATCACAAAGGATATGGAGCTTTTAATTTGACATTCAAGCACAAGAGGTAATGACTCGCCGCAACCCCTAGCTTCGAATATCACTTTCAAGTTTTATCTCTTCTTCTTTAGTGGATGATGTTTTCACTTATTTTGGTTGTGCTACACTTGATTATTTGTATTAGTGGTTCAACTTTTTCCTAATTTTTCTAGGTAATATTGTTGTTATGGGTTTTTTTGCCCTTTGCTTTTCAGCTTTAATGTAGCTCATTCTTTAATCAGCATTAAAGGAGGTATTTTTATGCCATATTTTTTTATTAAATCACAATTAATTTTTTCCTTTAACAAAATTAGTTATGACAATTGCGTGGTCTATTGTGATGAGTTTAAGGATGTTATCGTTTGTGTAATGTGTTGTCTTGTGGTTTCCTCCCCCATTTACTTTTTCCTTTTCTCTACATGGGGAGCATCTTCTTTGGAGCCTAACAAATGGGGTATCTCCATTTTTTTTTTGGTGCTTTCGATTTGAGTTATGATTACATTTGTTGCACATGACTGACATTCCTTTGATTAAAAAATTTGTCTAATGAATTATTTTTCGGTTCTACGTGATTGAATACTACAATTTTCAATTGCACTACAATAGTATCACTCTACTTTTTTTTTCAAAAAAAGAAAAAAAAACATATCAAAGCTTTTACTTCGTGCATTTGCTAATATTGTAGTTAAAATTTCATATATGATGTGTTTAATTTGTCTGTAGGTAAATGAGATCTTTTTTAATCCTTGGATTTTCTTTCAACTTCGTTCTAATAAGCAAATGAACATGATGGAATCAAGAAATTCTCATGGTGGTGGGATAGTCACATTAGTCTAAAGATTCTAAGTGGCTTTTAGAAAACCTTAAAAGGTCAATAACTCTTTCAATGTTGTTTGTTTAAAACTCAATGGTGGAAGCAAATGTTGTGTTAGTGCACACAGTAATGTTATTATGTTATTCAAAATATTACACTATTCTTATTTTAAAAACATGTATTTGTTTTTGTGCGTTACAATAAAGTGGATTTTAATGCTATTGCTCAACAATACATTCTATTATTTGTTCAATTTTCTTACCATCTATTGCTTCATTAACGTCTGTAATTGAACTCTATCATACTATATATTTTGTTAAACTAACGTTTTGGTGCTTATATGTTACACTCGCAATTCAGTCCCAATAGTTTTTTCTTTTCAAATTAGTCTTTATACTTACAAAAGTTTTTAAAATAACCCCTGCCATTAATTTATGCTATAACGCTATTATAATGCCATTAGTTTGCTAACAAAGTAAGCGTTTACACTCATTTTTCCCTTCCCATTCTTTTCCTTTTTTATTTTGTAGTGTTCATCTTTCTCCCCATTTTGTATCCATTGCTTCAGAGTGCATAACCTCAGTTACTTTCTACATGATTTTCTTTCTTAGTTGGTCATTTCCTCTCTTAGAGAATGTGGAGCTCAGGAAGGGTTTGTGATTATTCACTCTATGATTGTTTCTTTACTATCATCTTTGATTTCTTACACGCAGGGTGATTTGAAGCTGAAGAGGATGACTTCGGAGACTAATCCATAGATCCGATCCCACTTATCTCCGAATTAAAGATTGAGTAACATACAACTGCCTGCTTGGGTGAGGAAATTCTTATTTCTCTCTCCACTGGGACAATCTTAGTAATAAAATTGTTCTTCCTCCATAATGTTGAGTTTCATGTAAGTAAACTACGCCCCTCCACTTCCAAGCACTGTACATGTAACACCCCAACTTTTAGACTATGTTACAGAAATGACTGAAAATCTACTGTTTTGTATTTTTTGTGTAATAGAAAAATAATTTGATTATTCCGAGATTGTTTTTTATTGTTTTGTGTGATTTGCTTCAGGTCAGGAAAATAATAATTTTCAGGCCGGAAAAATTCTTATCTAATTTATTTTGAGACGGGGGATCTTACTATACCCGAATCTGAGTGACACAAAAAAGAATCTTTTAATTTTTAGAATTTATCTGTGAAATAAAAATATTTCACTGATAAATATCTGCTGTTTTATTTATAGCAGCTTCTACTATAAATTATTGGACCCAATATATTTTAATTGATAGAAAATGTGCTTAGAATATTTTCTGTAACCTAAATTAGAATGAACTAATAGGAATCAGTCAAAAACGATGGCTGAACCTTTTCTAACCAATAGGAATTGGTCAAATAAAGTGGCATAAACTTTATTGTGGACCATTGGATGAAAAGTTTGATTAAGATGCCTTGATCATAACCATTGATCAGATCAATGGTGTGAGAACAAACCTGAGAAAGTAACTTATGATATCCACCTTAGATTAAATCAAGGGTTAGGAAATGAAGTTAAAATTCAAGGGTTAAGATTTAGTCAACAATAATGGCTTGACTAGTTGTTAAGTAACTAATTAAACCTAATTTGGTTATCTTAATTGCCTAATTAAGGAACTAAGTGAACTAACCTAGTTATTAATTAGTTATAATCTAATTACTAATTAAATATTCTAATTTCATCTAGAAGCTATGACTATGCATGACATATGCAATGACCTAGTTAATTAATTAGCTATGTAATTAGATAGTTAATTAAGTATAATTAGGAAACGTAACCTAATTAACTAGCCATTTAATTAGCATGTAATTAACCTTTAATTGAAGTCAAATCTAGCTAAGTCCACTAGTGTTCCACGGCCAAGAGGCCAATTTCTACCAAGTTCTATAAGGTTCTAGGTTCATTCATGTGACACTTTGATGACCAAATGGTGACCAAGCCATGTGCTCTCAATGTGAACACAAAATTGTGATATTTTGGTTCAAGTTAATCTCCTAATATTTCCTACACACACCTCACGGCTGCACCTCTTCATTTTCATTCTCATTGTTCACTTTTCTCTCACCTAAAAAGCTAAGCATCCTTTTCTCTCAAATCTCTCAAGAACACCAAGTTATTTTCCTTTCATTTTCTCTCTTGAGTTTCATCCCAAGCACCTTGAACCACCACCCATCTTTTATAATTTTTCCTCTTTATATTTTCTAAACCTAAACAACCTTCTAAACACTTTTCATTTAGGAAGTTTTGTCAAAATCCTATCCTAAGTGCTTCAAAATCCAAGTTTGGTTTACTTTCCTAAAGGTAAACTTTTGATTTTATGGTTTAAAATTTAGTTTTTGATTTTCTAAATCATGATTGTTCCATGGTTCTTCATTATTAAGCCTTGTTTGTGATTTTACTAATTGTTTAAGAATTTTAGGGTTTTGTTTGTGGTTTATATGAAATCAAGGAGAAGGAGAGGAACTTAAGGATCTTGTCTTCAAGAGGTAAGAGGGAGATTTACCTCACCAACCAAGTTTTGGTGGTGAGAAGATGGTTGTGTATGGTGAAAAACCCATAAGGGTTTATTCACTTATTGTTTGATGTTTCTTTGTTTGTGGTTGTGATGTTTATAGTTTTGTGATTATGATTGCATGTGTGATAATATGCTTATATGTATAATTTTAAATGCATACAAGTGTATGTGTAATTTAGGATGTGAATAACATGATGGAAAGATTGCATGAGAGCTCCAAAGAGCTTGAAGGCTCACGACCATACTAGGTTAAAGAGGACCAAAGTCCTAAAAATGATGGGTTCAGATTGAGGTTAATGGTTTAAATGAGAAGGAAATGAATTTGAAAAAGTTTGAATGTAGCAAGCAAAATAGTTTTGGGAAAACAATTTGATATAATTAAATAAATGGGTTATGAAATAAAATGAAGGTCAATACTTGAAGTTTACTGACGTATAGCTCACCCTATGGGTTTTGAAGCACGTCCAGAAAATTTGAGCTGTATTATTTGAAGTAAAAGAAAGAATTACCATTTTCTGAGAAATAGTACAAATACTGATTTTTAGAGGGGTTATATTGTAATTATTTTATGAAAGATGGACTATATTGTAATTATTTTTTTAAGAAGGACTATGTTATAATTATTATTTATAGAGGGGTCATATTATAAATATTTTATAAAGAGGGGTCATATTGCAAATATTTCATAAAGAGGGTCATATTATAAATAATTTATAAAAGAGGACTATTTTATAAATATTATTTTTATGAGAGACTATTGTGAAAATATTATGTAAATGAGGACTATAATATAAATATTATGTTTTTGAGGGACTATTATGCAAATATAGAAAATAAAGTCAATTTTAGTGTTAAATGAGAAAAATAGTATTTTTTATTTAAAACATATGAAAAATATTTTACGCGATTGAGAAAAAGTTGAGAAATCGATATACAATTTGAAAATGCGACAGAATTGTTGCGCGATTGAGAAAATGCGAAAACATGACTAGGCGATGAAAATATAGTAAAAATACCATTGGGTTATTGAGTGGACCCCGAATATGAGATAATAAATTAGAACTGTGAATGGTGCATAGTACATACATTGGAAAGATCTGATGGACTGTATGAGGCTATTTGCCTAAGAGAGAATACATCTCCTGAGTGGGTGCGATATGCGTAGTGTAAGTCACTCGTTGACCTTGGGGGCATTGGGGTGCGGGTTGCCTACAACGGGCAGTTGGTAGCTCTTCTGTACCGTGGGTTAGACCGACGCAATACACCGATGATCCAGATCGAGACACTATTCTTAATCAAAATTTGATAAAGACTGTGTATATGCTAGTGTGCAAATCTGAACACGTGGTCTGAGGCATGTTGGTACAGACAGATCTTTTCGATCACTCTCTCCGACTTGAGTTTTAGCTCCATGGAGTAGGAAATTGAGTTTTATTGCATATGTATAGTTATCGAGGGCATTATCATAATTATTGTTTATGATAATTGAATTTTGAAATATTTGGTTATAGGTAATGACATGATTGTAATTATTGTTTATATTATTTGTTGTGGTGATAAATGATGTTGATGGCATAACTATAATTATGATATGATGTAGCTGTATGATATATTGTATGTGTTTATCTTTATTCCTACCATACTGGTATTGGCGTAGGTGATCTCACCTCTTTGTATGCCTATTCTATATTGTATTTATATTTGTAAAGACGTTGAGCAAGAAGTTGATCGAGAAGCTGAGGAGGAGCAGATTCCTATAGAGGAAGCAGAGTTCTGAGAAGATAGAGATGCCCTATTTTCTAGGGTACATGAGATTGATGTTTCACGGAGGATCGGAGGCATGACACGTCGATCTGGATAGAGAGCGTATTTACTACATATGGGACTTAAACATTATTTTAAGTAGGCTTCATCTTGGACACCCTTACTTTAGTGTGAATATTAATGTACATCTAGAGTTCCCACTATCTATTAAGCAGTACTGGGGAGCTTACTACCGTACTCCCAGTGCGATTAGTATTGTGTCATCTACGTGGACACCTGTCCATAGGACTTCGCGTCAGTCTAGATTCCTATATGCTAAGGAATCTGAGGAGGACCCGTCTGAGGGTTCTACTGTTTAGTAGTACTTGGGCAGTATGTTAGTTTAAATTAAAATTTTAAATATTTTGGAGAGTCTAGTTTGTAAATATTAAAATAAAACAATACCAAGACTTGTGTATGTATATATGATGTAAATTATTTGTGATATTGTTGTAATGTTTTTTATTTTCTGCTAAGTTATCTTATTGTTATTAAGAAATTTTACAACTCATATTTACATTATAAAGCATACTATACAAATGAAGGGGTAATTCGATAATTGAGTAACGTAAATATGGCACCATAAGGTGGGTGTTACAGTACACCTGTAAGTATGTTCATTTATAGTTGCGAGTCTTCATCTATCTCATTTTTTCTTCAACTGAGTTGGGTTTTTCTTTGTAATGCATTTGGAAAATCTGCTCTAAGTTTGGCGTTTATAATGTGTCGGCTTTGTTGTGCCTTTTTCATATTCTTTTTAAAAATCCTTATTTCTCTTCCTCTCCTCTGCTATCCATTTGTCATGGAGGAGCTCATCCCGGGCTTCAAGTTCTCATCCTCTAGCTACCTCCTCAGCCTCCTATGTCCTCACATTATCAGGTACACACACGTTTTTGTGTTTCCTCTGATTTTTTTATTTGGGTTGCTACACAACAAGAGAATCTCTTCAATTCCATGAATTTACTTTTCCATTTATGGTCTCAAAATGTCTTCTTTTTTAGCTTAAGTAATCCAAATTGTTGAGAGGTTTTGGTGGGGGTGGCTTTGATTTTTCCATGACTATGGTTGCTGAGATTTCTACTGATGCCACCAGCAAAATGTCTCAAAGCCCAAGCCAGAAAAGCATCTCATCGGAGAGGTCGAAGAGTATCTCATCGGAGTGGTCTGAAGCAAGTGGCGAGTCACCACGTGTTATTCAACTACACACACCTCTTCTACTGCATTTGCATCTAGGGTTTTGCTTCAATGATACTTGATTTCAAGATCCGAATGAACCTAATTAATGCTTGGAGGTGGTGGTAATATTTTTGATATACTAATTTTGAATGCAGGGGAAGGGGACAAGGCGTTTGGTAAATGGATGAAGAAGACCCACACTCTCTGTGTGAGATGCGGCTGCCATAACTTTCACCTCCGAAAGAGTCGTTGCACTACCTTCACTTTCCCTCTGGATGGGGAGCATGACAAATGAGGTTCCTTCTCCACTTACATTTTTTTTTGAATGCTTTTGATCTGAGTTATGGTTATGTTTGTTACAAATTACTGACATTCCTTATAGTTAAGACTTCCTTATTTTACTCTTTTTTTATAGGCTTAAATTAGTAAAATCAAATTTGTCAAGTTTATAAAGTGGCTTCCTATTATTGTTTCTTCTCTTTTGTTCCTTTTTCTAGATTCTTGAAGGGAGAGCATATAAGCTAAGTTACCTTTGGATTGGTGTTGTTAATATCTCCCAAGCTGATGTCAACAAAAATGTTGATATGATTGCTGCTTGGCGTAGAGAGAATGAGCATTTTGCTTAAACCCAAGAATATAGAGTATAGACGTCTTACTAACAGAATGGGCTGTGTGCATCTAAGAAATATGCTAAGGTAATGTTGAATTGTGATCCTATTCATGATGTAATACTTGAAATTGCGACAAATTAATTTTGGAGGTACACTTGATTGTTTCCAAAATTGTTGAGTTGATTATTGTTCTTTTTTATATTTTTTTATAAAATATGCATTTAAATTTTTAGCATTTTGAAACTTTCATCAAGTCTCGGATCCCAGGCCTTTAGTCACTTATTAGCAAGACTATTATTGACTTGGAGTAAGAACTGAGCCGTATTGGGAAACCTATTGCCGTTGATGGTGGAGTAAGCCACTTCCTCCAACACCCCCTCTAACAATCAAAGAAATAAAGGATTTCTAATTTGTAATTTGTTTGCAAGTACTAATTGCTCTACATAGTTAAGTTATCTCTTTTTTACTGGGTTGTCCCCCTTCCTATTTATTTGCATTTATAAATGCATGAAAAATTATGTTCTTTCTCCATTTGTAGGGGAAGTTGTACATGATAATAAAAATTTGTTGAACTTTTGATCAGATTTTTAAAGATCATCTTAATGGCATGTATGTCCTTTTTCCCTGTTATTTAGTCTATATAATGAGTTAGCATGTAATTCTTTCATCTAAGACATCCAATTTGATGTTGGAAATGATTGAATGTCTACAAACGGCCTGGTGGTGAGAAAATTCTACCAAGTATTTGATAATCAATTTCTAACAGCTCTAAAAAGGTTGTATTTTGACAAACATCTATCAATGATCACTGTGCGAAAGCTACTGTTGATATTGTTTGATATAGTTTTGATATAGTTAGATATAGTTGTTAATAGTCAATCCCTAAAATCAAGGGATTTTGTATTTAATTATTGTAATCTATCATTCTTTAAATAGAGGAGGCTGAGAACATTATTCTCAAGCCATTCAGCTATCATAACTTGGTATCAGAGCTAGGGTTCGATCCGGTCAAGAACACTCCCCCTTATCTGAAGTAGATGTTTTAACCATATAAGTTCACATGTTGTAAGAGCCATAGCCCTATATTCTGCTTCTGCACTTGATCTACAACGTCTCTATGCTTCTGTCCACAATTTGGCCACTCTTCAGATGACAGATCATGATCTTCCCTCTTATCTGAACAAAGCACAGTCTGTCATTGATGACATTAAACGCATTATAACCAGTGATGATCTTACGAAGGTACTAGCCAAACTTGATAATATGTATATGGTCTTTGTTCTTCACGGTTTACATAAGGACTTTGAATCTGTCCGGAATCAAGCTCTAACTAATTCGACATCCCCACGGTGGAGGAACTCATTGATCGCCTTCTACGAGTTCCGTCACCAAGTGGAGACATTTGAGATTGGCTCCCAGACAACCAGAGTCCTCGGCCTTTGTCTCTAATTCGGCAAACCGTGGAGGACGAGGCCGTGGGCGTGGTGGAAGAAGTGGTCGTGGTAGAGGTGATCGTCCCCAGTGCTCTTATTGCAAGCGCGTGGGTCATACCCAAGACAAGTGTTATTCTCTTCATGGTTTCCCGTAAAAGTCACTAATGTGACGCATCCTCGATCGAAAAATGATTGTGTATGATACTCGGACAGTCATAATCGAACAAATTTTCAATGATTGATGAATATAAGGAGTACCTTCAAAAGCGGCAGCCAACAAGCCTCATCTTCAAAGAACTATAGCGCATTCTCGGTAATTCTACTATTTTGTTTCTCTCATTCATCTCCGTTGGTTCCTGGATTTTGGATTCGGTGCTTCTGATCATATTGCTTGGTAACTCTTCTCTCTTTTCTACTTTATCTTCTACTAAAACACCACATCACATCACCCTTGCTAATGGCTCTAAAACTCAAGCCACTGGTATTGGTCATGCTTCACCTCTTCCTCTCTCGTCTTTAAATTCACTTATTTGTACCTGGATGTCCTTTTAATTTAATTTCTATTAGTCAACTTACTCGATCTCTCAATTGTTCCATAACCTTCACTTCTACTTCCTTTTCTATCCAGGACCAGAGTACGGGGAAGACGATTGGAGCAGGATCTGAGTCACGCGGTCTCTACTACTTACAACCTCTATCCTCCACCATATGTGCTGCCACAGAGTCGCCTAGTCTTCTTCATCGTCGTTTTGGTCATCCGAGTTTGCATAAATTAAAGAAAATGGTCCCTCATCTCTCTAATTTACCGACTTTGGAGTGTGAGGCATGTCAGCTTGGAAAACATGTTCGGGCATCCTTTCCAAGCAAGGTTACAGGTCGTGCTGAGTCTCCTTTTAGTCTTGTTCATTCTGATGTTTGGGGTCCTAGTCGTACTTCTTCTTTCTTAGGATATAGATATTTTGTTACTTTTATCGATGATTTCTCTCGTTGTACCTGGCTATTTTTAATGAAAGAACGTTCTGAGTTATTCACTATTTTTCAAAAATTTTGTGCTGAAATATATAATCAATTTGGACAAACTATTCATATCTTACGCAGTGATAATGCCAAAGAATATTTTTCTGCCCCTTTTAATTCTTTCATGGCATCACACGGTATAGTTCATCAATCGAGTTGTCCTCACACACCTCAACAAAATGGTGTGGCTGAGCGCAAACATCGTCATATCATTGAAACAGCTCGTACTCTCATGTTACATTCTAATGTTCCGTTAATTTTGGGGTGATCTTTGTTCTCACCGGGTTATTTAATAAATCGGATGCCTTCTTCGTTCTCAATAACCAGGTTCCTCACTCTATTCTATATCCTCGGGCACCCTTTATATTGTCCCCCCTCGTGTTTTTGGTTCCACTGTTTTGTCCACAATGTTGCTCCGTGTCTCGACAAACTTGCTTTGCTCGTGCCATTAAGTGTATCTTTCTTGGTTATTCTCGGGTTCAAAAGGGTACAGATGTTATTCTCCATCAACAAATCGTTCTTATATCTCTGCAGATGTTACATTTTTCGAGGATACACCTTTTTTTTTGCCTCACAAGTCTTGTCGGAGTCTGTTTCTCATGTCTTACCTGTTCCTGTCTTCGATTCTCTCGTTTTAAGTCCACCTGTCCCACATGTACAAGAGGCGCCCCTTTGCTTCTAAGTACCCCATGGAGCCATTTCGTCTCACTTATCACCGTCGTTCTCATCCTACTACTCCGGAAGCTGCCCCTGTTGTGGACACCAGTGACTCTCCTCCCGCTCCTCCGTCTTTGCCGATTCCAGGTCCCAACCCGAGCCTAGCACCGACCTTCCCATTGCACTTCGCAAAGGTAATCGTTCTTCTTGCAATCCTCATCCCGTTTATAATTTTCTAAGTTATCATCGTTTATCTTCCAACCATTATGCCTTTGTATCTCGCTTTGTCGTCCATTTCTATTCCTAAAATCGTTCGTTAGAAGCACTATCCCATCCAGATGGTGACAAAGGCTATGATTGATGAGATGACGACTTTGGAATCTAACCACACTTGGGCTCTTGTTCCTTCTCCTCCAGGAAAGTCTACTATTGGTTGTCGTTGGGTTTTTTACTTGTTAAGGTTGGTCCTGATGGGACAGTGGATCGCTTGAAGGCTCGTCTTGTGGCCAAAGGATATACTCAGATTTATGGTCTTGACTATGGTGATACATTCTCTCCTGTTGCTAAAATGGCCTCTGTTCGTCTCTTTTTATCCATGGCTGCTATCTCTTGTGGCCTTTATATCACCGGATATTAAAAATGCTTTTTACATGGTGAGTTGGAGGAGGAGATTTATATGGAGCAACCACCGGGTTTATTGCTCGTGGGGAGTCGTCTTGTTTGCCAACTTCGGAAGTCTTTGTATGGGTTGAAACAACACCCACCTAGAGCTTGGTTTGGGAGGTTTAGTAAGGTCATACAAACTTGGCATGATTCGTAGTGAGGTTGATCACTCTGTGTTCTATAAACATTCACCGTGTAATAAAGTCATTTATCTTGTGGTCTATGTGGATGATATTGTAATTACAGGTGATGATCATGAAGGGATCACTAGACTAAAGCAACATCTGTTTAGCATTTCCAAACCAAAGATTTGGGCGTTGCATGATACTTCCTTGGTATTGAGGTTGCTCAATCAAAAACAGGCATTTCCATTTGTCAAAGGAAGTATGCCCTTGATATTTTGGAAGAGACTGGATGCTAAATTGTAAGCGGTGGATACTCCTATGGATCCGAATGTTAAGCTTATGCCAAATCGGGGGAGCCGTATTCAGATCTAGATATCGAAGGTTGGTGGGAAAGTTGAATTATCTCACTATGACCTGGACCGGATATAGCCTTTGTTGTTAGTGTTGTGAGTCAATTTCTTAACTCTCCTCAGTGACATCATTGGGATGCGAAGTGACTCGCATTTTAAAGTATATTAAGGGATCTCCTGGAAAAGGGCTAATATATGAGAACAGAGGTAACACAGACATTGTTGCTTTATGATGCTGGTAGGCGGGATCTCCAAGTGATAGAAGGTCAACTGGGTATTGTGTTTTTATTGGAGGTAATCTCATCTCTTGGAAGAGTAAGAAGCGAGTGTTGTTGCAAGATCAAGTGCGAATGCGAGAATATAGGGCTATGGCTCTTACAACATGTGAACTTATATGGTTAAAACATCTACTTCAAGAGTTAAAGTTTTGCAAAATGGGTTCTATGCAACTGATTTGTGATAATCAAGCACCTTACACATTACTTCTAATCCTGTCTTTCATGAACGAACGAAGCATATAGAGATCGATTGTCATTTCATTCGAGACAAGATTCTTTCAAAGGAGATTAGTACTTCATTTGTCAATTCTAATGATCAACTTGCGATGTTTTCACCAAGTCTCTACTGGGCTCACGAATAACTTACATATGTAACAAGTTGGTGCTTATGACATCTATGCACCAAATTTTGAGGGGAGTGTTGATATTGTTTAATTATGTTGTTGATATTGTTTGATATAGTTTTGATATAGTTAGATATAGTTGTTAATAGTCAATCCCTAAAATCAAGGGATTTTGTATTTAATTATTGTAATCTATCATTCTTTAAATAGAGGAGGCTGAGAACATTATTCTCAAGCCATTCAGCTATCATAACTGCTACTAACTGAAGCATATGGATATCAACCTCATCTCATTGCTCTTGAGCAAGGATACTGCCATCTTATTGAATCATGCTTGGTATCAATTACAGGCCCTGCTAAAGCAGCTGTTGATGCGGTATATATTTATATACACAAATAGTAAATTCTTTTCCATGAGTTGCAATTTGAAACATGTTCTTTTAAAGAAATTATGTTTGAGAAACTTGTTGCAGACCCATTCCTCTATTTTTTTTTACATGAGTAATTGAAAAATCAAATTGACACTAACATTACTTAAGCTTAAGGAAAATTTGTATTTCTTTGCCTAGCAAAGTTTACATCTCTGACATTTTAGTTTGGACTACTTTATTATAAGGCAAATACGAAGTCAATTTTGGAAAATTATCTTGATATGAATTTCTCTTTTGTGTTATGAGTTATTCACTTAATATCTTACTTTTATAATGTTTTAGATTCATAGAATTTTGAAGGATTTGATTATGAAGTCTATGAGGGAGACACTGGCAATAGCAAATTGCTTATTTTATCTTTTGTGTATATAGTTCTCTACATGTTTAAGCTTGCAAGTGAGTAGACAATATG
The DNA here is from genome assembly GCA_029884595.1 of Ormosia semicastrata. NCBI lineage: Eukaryota > Viridiplantae > Streptophyta > Magnoliopsida > Fabales > Fabaceae > Ormosia > Ormosia semicastrata. The sequence continues at coordinate 2,803,559 of JAQQTO010000038.1, read as the reverse complement.
GGTTGCAAACAATGTATTTTTACGTGGATTCCACCTCACAACACTGCAGATGATGTATTTTTATGTGGATTCCACCTTATCACAACTTATTTTATTTTACGTGGATTCCACCTCATGACACTGTAGACAATGTATTTTTCTATGCTCTACTTTCTCTCTCTCTCTCTCTCTCTCTTTGGCTTTCTATTGTTCCAGGTGGATTTCTTATCTTATTTATACTTTTCCTATTTCATAAAAAAATTGCGAAGAGTTATTCCGTATTTGATATTTAGATGGGAGTTATTATTTCATTAACAAAATTTAGCATGAGTTATTTGTTATTTTTACTGCTATATTTGTGATGAAGGAAGGGCGATACTCAGTAAATGACTGTAATATGGGTTGTTTATAGATTTGATATTCAGAAAGAATGCAGAGTTAGTGTATTGAGTTCTTTGACTCATATATTCCATATTTGATTTAGAGGATGTCCTGTTCTATTTTCAGAAAACTCAGGCTACAATAAATGATTGCTTAAATGGAAATGCACAAGTCATGCATTTAAGTTTTGTCTTTGGTGTCTTAGAATGATGCTCCTATATGTATACACACCTATTTCTGATTCAACTTGATTTTTTTCATGCAATTTTAACTTTGAGATTGGAGACTTCTCCATCTCTACTAGCTTATAGGTATCTTTTGTTCTTCTATTAAACCAAAGACCATAAATTTCTTGTGTTCTCTTCTGTGCTCTTTTTTAAATAGTAGACTGTATAGGTGTGAAGATGTAGGATCCAATAATATGATCAGAGGATGTCTTGTCCTCTCAGTTTTATGTGCAACACCATCAAATGTGAATTGGTATTCTATTATTTATGACACCTCCCTAAACAAAACTAATAAAAATGAGTTATTGTTTTTTATGATCTTTTTTTATGGAAGTATATTTTACATAGCTTTATATCTACCTTAATATTGGTGTGTAGAGTGCTTCACATTTTCATGTTTGTAAAATGGGCAATAATTTTAATGGTATAGCATATTGGTGGTCTATAAACTAGCAACCATATAATACGGATGTCTTCCTTAATGCCATATTAAGATATTAATAAGAGAATCAGTCAAAATAGTCTTCGTGTTTACTTGGTGTGTTGCTTTATCTTCAATAAACTCTTTTCTAACTTTCAATCTATTGTATATCACTATCAACTTATTTACTTCATGTTTCTAGAATCATTGTATAAATGGTTGCTTTGGAGATTCTTGAGCTTTTGAGAGATGCTAATGCTATGGGTTGTGATGTGGATTGTACCATATGCGTAGATGAAGGTGCTGATGAGCTCACTGAATTCTTTTACAAACTATTGATGAGCTCACCTCTAACTTATTTATGTTATCGATAATCTTTCAAATAAAATTAAATATCTAGATTTAGAACCATACGCCTCTACAGTTGCTAGACAATTGGGAGTATTGTATGACATGAATCAATTTAGTTTGAAAGTATTGTAAATTTGTACCATTTGAAGGAAATCGAATTTAGTAAGCCATTGTAAGACTACTGGGACTGACTCTGAATTTTGGGTGCTGTACTTTATCAATTTTGAGAAAAATGAAATCACCCTTTCTTTCATTGTTGCTTTTTAATTAATTTTGGGTGTTGTACTTTGTCAATTTTGGAAATACGTTTAAATTACATTCAAGTACATATATTCTCTTATCTTACAGAATGTCTATGTGCAAATTATTTGGAGGGACTCCAGCTGATTGTACGTCTCAGGGAATTTCCAAAGCATTCTTTCCTACAATAGCTGATCTGGTACCTCTGCCATTTGAGTTTTTAGTTTTGCTTTCTGTTATTGCATTGCTGTGAGTGAACTTTTTTCCCCTAATTTGTTGTCATCTTGGCTATTTTTCCTTATTACATGATTGCAAGCATTTTTTATTTTTTTGGGTTTATTTTTTACATAATCTTTGAAAGATGTTTGTTTGTAAATCTTCTAGGGTATATGGATTTGTCTCACATTTGCACTATTTCTGGTCTTTGACTTTAATTATTTTGTTTTGTAGATTCTTTTCGGCCAAGAAATTCCTCACATTTAGGACCTTTTTGATTATGCCATACCATATAAATAAACACATTAGCAGGTAATCAATGGCATAAACATGGGTAATCATTGTGTTAAGAAAAGAGTAATTTGAGGTTTGAGGTGTGGGGGGGGGCCTCTGTTGTCAGTGTGTTAGACTTTGAACTGCATGTAACTTGACCAAGGGATTAATGAGTTGCATTCATAGATGAAATTGTTTTGCTATAGTCAATAGACTTCCTGCTATTGTTAATTTGGGAACTATCGCTTTTTAGAGATGTCAAGTTACATGAATGCCTGCTTGGGTGTTGATCTATAAATTTTGAGGTAGTATATCATGTTGTGTGATAATGTAAATTTCATAGGATGAGTTAATCTATGGCGATTTACATGATTGGCAAAACAATGTTAGTTATTAATTGTTTGCTAGGTGCTTCACCCAAGCTTCGGATTTAAGCTTCCAAAATGATATAGAACAGGAAGGTGAACAACAAGGATAGAAAGTCTTATTGGGGTTCAGCATTGAGCATGGAGAATAGGGAACTCTCTAAGGAGAGAGCACAAACAATATTGCTGAACCTCAAATAGCAGTTCCCAGGACTTCTATAATTTGCATTTTGCATTAGCGAAATCCAATATAACAAGGTGAAAACAACATGCTAACTAATTATGTTACATATCTACACACTCTGCGAAACAAAAGTAATATAAAGTAATATAAAGCTTGGTTTTCAAAGTTTTGTCAATGATTGAGGATGCCTTATATGCTAATTCACTGACAAAAAACCCATCATCACAGTATGCAACAACAGATTTTCAATGGATTCTTTACCAGTTGTAGAGTAAAGGTCAGCAAACATTGGGGAATAGATGGACAGCTTGCATCCTACAGAGACACCAACCTCAATAACGAACTCAAATTTCATGGGTTGGAGTTCAAACAAGGGAGGGAATGATTTTAAGAAGACTAACTCTAAATGAAACTTAAAAGACTACTTGTCAGAAAGATGTACTAGTCAATGAATATACCTATTCCTCAACTCTTCCCTCCTGAGTGGATCTTATGAATTCATTTAAACGTGCCAAGAGGGGAACTAATTGTTAGTCATGTTTTTTCTCAAATTACTTTGTTTTACCAATTACACATATGCATAATTTTGTAAAGAATAATGAATCAGATAGAGTTTTGTATATACAATCTTTGATATTTTTATACTTACAGCTTTTGTGTCCATTTACTATTTTCTTCTTGAATTGTGAGTTTTGTACAATGATTTCATATATGATGATTCTTTTGGAAGAGTGTTTTGGACTTGGACTAATTATTTTTGTTGTTTAATACTTTTATTTATGTTTTGACTTAATTAGTCATTACGAACATTATTTTTAATTTATTTTTTTGGTAGCAAAACGTTAGGCTAGAAAGCATAATATCACCAACATATCACTTCCAGCAAGACACTATTTATATCTTGCTTAGTACCATTTCATTTCTTTTTAACGATAAGTTTTTGTGGTTGATGAAATAAAGTAAAAATTAATTTCTGTATTTATGTAACGTGTGGATTTTCTCATAATTTATTTCTCAAATATACTTTATTAAAAAAGAAATAGAATTTTAACTATTATTTTATATATTCTAAACCTATTAATTTAAATAATCTAATTTAAACAATAAAAAAATAATGCATAGTAATAATTTTTTATTGTAATCATAATTATTATAAAAACAAAACACACATTAAATTAAATGAACCCATACATCGCACGAGTCTCCCACTAGTTAGACTTCAAAAGAGGTGCTAACCCAACGTGGGGGGAGTTTGTTCCAAATAGTGGAAGATCCGATATTGAGGTTTGGCCAGCCATAAGTCTTAATAACAATAAAGAAACAAAATAAAACAAAAGAATAAGAAAAGAAGGATGACAGACATCATAAAATCTGACAAATAATCAGATAAGCCATGTACTAGAAAAAAGTAAAAAGAGAAAAGTCCTTGGCTACTGTTCTCTGCGTTGAACAATCAAATAACTAGAATAACTGTCATGACTTTCTTATATTATTTTTCTTTTATATTACTTTTTATATTATTCTCCATATCATTAATTATATTTTTTTTATCATTTTTTTTACTTAATTCCAACCATTAAAAAATAATGTGAAAAGTGGTGTGTAAAGAAAAATGATGTAAAAACATCATTTTCCTAGAAAGATTTTTTATTGAAAAATGAACATCATTTTTCTTCATACACCCCTTTTCACGCCATTTTTAAATGGTTGTGATTAAGTGATACAAAGTGATAAGGAAAAAATAATATAATGAATAGTATGGAGAGTAGTGTAAAAAGTAATGTGAGAAAAAATGATGTAAGAAAATCAGAATTATTTTTTTATTAAAAAATGATGTTACATCATTTTTTTTCATACACCACTTTTTACACTATTTTTTAATAATTATGATTAAGTGAGAGAAAATGATAATAAAAAAATGATATGATTAATAGTATGAAGAGTAGTGTAAAAAATGATGTAAAAAAATCATGATTGTTTTTTATTTGAGATGCCACAACTTGTACTATTTGTAACGGAAAATGATGTTTATATATCATTTTTCTCCCCACACCCCTTTTCACACCCATTTTAAATGAGTATGATTAAGTGAAAAAAAAGTGATAGAAAAAAGTAAGTATAATGAATAGTATTAGGAAGAGTATAAAAAGAGGAGTATACATTATTTGTGATAAGAATATCAGAGTTAAATTATAATGAGAGAACTTTGCTATGTTTTAATGTGGAGAAATTTTTCGATGTTTTAGGAATTATAATTTTTTTTATCTATATATCACTTCAATTATAACATTAAAAATATTATTAAAATTTAAGAGAGATAGTCCAAAACAAGAATTTGCTTATCCTTTAACACATAAAAACTTATGTGTGATAAGTTGCACTTTAGGCAATTATTTTAAAATATGTGAGAATACTTTATTCCCAAATAAATTGTATGATGAATTTTTTAATTAATATACCAATTTTATCCATTCATTGCATACGTCTAAAATGAAAAGTGAATTTTAATTTATAATACAAAGTATAAAGGATCTTGAATATTCATGTATCTATTATACCGTGGTATTGTTCACCCAACTTTCTCATATCTTTAGCCCAGTCAAAATAAATAAATAAATCTCACATCTTGAGAATGAAAGAGATTAGTGCACTAAACAATTCTAGAAAATAAAAATAGAGCTGGCATCCATCATCCATATTCTTATGTTTTGCTACCGCATAATAATCATGTTTGCATTACTGTGCATTTTCATTTTATATTGTAGGAAGTATTTTTTGCGTATTTTGGGTTACAAATGATGTTTAGCCCTCAAGCTAAAAACAATTTTAGTATTTATTAGTCAACTAATTGATGTAACAAATTCGTCTACATTTATAACATTTAAATAATTTAATTTTGCTACTAATTTTATAGTTAAAAATCATTACTTAACGCTATCTAAACAAATTTGTTATTGCAAAATTACTTTTAGGTTTATCTTTTAATCTTCTACATAATTTGGATATAAGTATATAGAAGCTTCACAAAAATAGAAAATGAAGATGTGGTTGTCTTGAATCATATAGCTTAGCCATCCCCTTGATTTAGATTGTTTACAACTTGAATCAATCTTATATTTAGAAGAGAGATATCCCAACCTTACAACAATGATCGGAGATTGAGACGGCAAGACATTTGGCTCATGATTTGATTAATTCAACCGGCTAAATTTGTAGTTAAATCATGATTAAATTGTAATTGAACCAGAAAATATTCAAATTGAAGACATGACCGATTTGTGGTTCGATCTGGTTTTTAAAACATTGTCCTACACTAAACCTCCAATTTACCATCCAAGATATTATTAAAATTTAAGATAAATTACACTGATTTTTCCTGAAGTTTGGTCTAATTACACCTGACACTCATTTGTTTGCACCCTACACTGACCTCCCCTAAAATAAATTGATAGGGGAGGTAAGTTTAGTGACAATATAAACATCAACGAGAGGTCAGTGTAATGATAATATAAACCTCAAAGGAGGTCGATATAATTTCTAAAAGAATGAGGAGTTTGGTGTAATTAGGCTAAACTTATGAAAAAGTCAGTGTAATTTCTCCTAAAATTTATGAATAATAAATACTCAAATTAATCTTCTAAAAGATATACATGGCATAAAGACATTTTGTATATTATTTGGTCATCCTCATTCATATTATAAAATAAACATTAATTTATGGACTAAATTGATGTCCAAAGATACATTATGGAACTAAATTAATATCTATTTTTAACATTGAGGTATTAAATTGATGTTCAAAATCTTTGGCTGTCCAAGTCGATGTCTCAAGTATTTTTAGGGGAGTAAACTCTCATTTTTATCCTTGAAATAGTTAACACTGGTCATATTAATTCTTAACTTGAAGAAATTAGCATAATGTTCCTAAAATTTTAATCCGTACAATCAACTTGGTCAGTATGTCCCTAATAAGGACTAAATTGACTGAAAAACAATTTATGTGAGGGACTAATATAACCTATTTTTTCATATTTAAGGACAAATATGTTAATTTTTTCAAGTCAAGAACATATGATCAGTGCTAACAACTTCAAAGAATAAAATGAGGGTTAACTTATTTTTAGGGGACCAATCTGAGTAATTAATCTAAAATTTATCTTCTTGAGAGTTCTTTATTCGTACTCTGCAGTGGGATTGGATATGATTAATTCTACGACAGAAAAATTGCAAATTTACCTTGTGGTGTAAGCTGTTAAGGGGATGGGGAGAGATAGCTAACTACGATGAAGTTACCTTCTTTGCATTTGTTTGAAGTTTGAACATATAAGCTGCCGTTCAGTAAAACTGAAAATAGGTACCGTTTAAATCAGCTGCAAACCTTTTCAATACATTAACCACTTACAAATTTTAAAGTAGAGTCTAAGTTGTATTGTCAAACAAAAATTTAAGTATTTGTAAGAAGTAATAGTTAAAAGGAAAACGCTTTACTGAAAGCGGTTTCCACTTGAATCACTTGAGTTTCTAGTCGTAATATATCAAAGGTTGATGACCTGGTAGAGACGTGATCATCACATAGAACTGGAGGACTTCAGCGTAAAATATACCATGTTATATTCCTAGCATTGTTCGAAACTGGAAAGAAAGAAGAAAAAATGGATAAGGCTAGAAAAGGGTCTTTAAGATGTAACAATAATGTTTTGTGAGATATCTCCTCTTTCTTGCTTTTAAAAGCTCGTACAAGTATATACGCGGGTGCTATTATACATCTGACAGCTTTGAGTGTATAATACACTATACCTTTTATATGCAATAGTAAATTTTTTATTTTCAGGTTAATATTCTTTTTTTCAAGTTAATTTTTTTTTAAGTTAATTATTTTTTTCAATTTAGTTTTTTTTTCAGGTTAGTTTTTTTTTCAAGTTATCATCACCATCACTATTGCCGACCAATAGTACATTCATTTCAATCGCTAATCGACCATCTGTCATTGGCCACCACCTTTTTTTTTTCAAGTTATACTTATTTATTTTTTAAGTTGTATAATCACAGTAAATAATACAAGTAAAAATAATATCAATTAAAATTATACTTAGTTCTTATATTTTTTCATAAATAATCGCTACTAAAAACTCTACAGATTTTAATTAGTAATATTTACACATAATAAAATCAGAATTTTTAATATGCACAATTATTTATAAAAAAATATAAAGACTAGTATAATTTTAACTAATATTATTTTAACGACAATTTTTTTTACAGTTATGCAACTTATAAATAAAATAATAACTGTGTGAACAATAACTCCAGTTATGAACAGTATAATTTCCCAACAATGAACAGTATTTTTTCCAGCAATGAACATTGTTTTTTCCAGCATTAAACAGTATTTTCTCGGTGTAAACAGTATTTTTCCTGTGTAAACAGTATTTTCAGCGGGACAATGAACAGTAACAATGAACAGTGCAACAAATTAAAGGTCGTTGATCATAGCCATTGATGTGTTTTTCAACACAATCAACAGTTGAAATGCACCAGGTGCATCATTCACCCTGCTAAGGTATATATTAGAAATGACCCAAGTATATAATATTTAAGTGGTTGAACATGTAAGTTTACATATAGCACAAGTTCAAATAAAATAGTAAACTTAGAGACACAATTTACATAATAGAACGATTTAAGCTGTTGGATTAGAGGTATACTCGGCAATTCCACATAAACCCTCCTTGCACCTCAAGCATCCATTAAGGGAAGCATTATATTCCTCACTGGTCAAGTCAGCAAGGTGATTAATGCCAAGCTTGTAAGGTTTGTTGCCAGCAGCATTGAATGATTCAATACACTCCACATTGTCCTTGAATATCAGGAAATGTTTTTCCTTCTCTGCAGCATCCTTATAAACTTTGCCATATTCTGCCATCCATTGCTCATATCTTTCTCTTAAGGATGCTTCCTCACGGAGCTTGCGGGACTTGTCCTGGGAAATCCCAACTGCAAGGAGGAGGAACAAAGTGAAAATGAACTGTTTTTTTCTAATGGATTTCGGTAGAGAAGCTTTGCTGAGGTGTGTGTTATTTAAATTTCTATTTGAATTTCTCTGCCAATTCAAATAAAAGAGTCTTAACTTTAGACTCGTACAGTGTGTTTTCTTGTTAATCATTCCTTTAGTTTCTCACTCATTAATCATTCCTTCAGTTTCTCACTCATTCTTTTAACGACCAAAGCTTCCTTCTCACAAACCAATTTGGATGTTGAAAGCTCCTTCTAAGGACAAGTATTTTGTACCTAACAGGATTAATAAAAACTACTTGTTGGATGAATTTTTGGACCAGGTTGAATTACCGAGATGGGCCTCTGTCATTTTATTGAATGAATTTGGCAAATGTATAAACTAGTGGGCTTTATAGTTTCAGTGGGGGTATTACTATTTTCAGAATTACCCAAACCAAACCTTATATTTGTTACGGTTTCGGACGCTTGATTCGGTTCCAAACCAACGTAGGGTAGTTATCATCTTGGGCATTTATTTTTTATTTTGGGCTCGTTGTTTGATTGTTCGATTGGATGATCTTTGGTTTTTGGCTGATCCACTTTGTTTGGATTAGGCTATTGGACCATTTATGAGCTGTTGTCCCTCATTTTTCTTAAACCATTTATTCCTTTTACTTTTATTTGTTTTATGTACATGTTAATATTGAAAATACATTTAATCTTAAAAATTGTCCATGTAATGGTCAACAATGTTATTTGACTGGCCTCTTGTCATCTCTAATGTTTTTAGGATCTGTAAGGTTTAATGAATGACCTAGTACCTGTCTTAGATTTCTCTTTCTCCCTCTCTTTCCAAGCATTTACAGCATTATCTCTATAATATAAGCTCAGTCTCCCGGCTAACCGCTTTGGGGTGGGGTTATAGACTTCTTTCTTAAGCTTGCTCAAAGCTGTTGATTTGGGATTTTCTACCACTAGGGGAACTTGTGTGTCTGTTTGGAGTGTGAAACTTGGAGGTGACTGTCGAAAAATTTCTCCGAACCTGAGGTTGAAACCTCTTCCCATGTCCCCATTGTGAATATAAATTTGTTGTCGGCTATGTGGTTGTGCTGGAAAACTGCAAATTGCTCAAAAAATTGGTAAATCAGTCAGGCTTTTCTTCTGCCTCAATCCTAAAAATCATAAGCTAATGCAATTAAACAACATATTCGATTACTCCTATTGCAGAAGAAGAAAAAGAATTGAGTTAGGGTTGATTTAATGTGATATTCATAAGGAAAATTGAGCAAGATTCACAAGATTTGTACATGATATACTTCAATGTCAAGTGCAAAAAATAATGCACCTCCTTGCCAACTACCAAGGTATAATTAAGTACACATTGACCTCTCTAACTATCAAGATAGTAGTCACTGTCTGCCATACTAGTAGGAAGAATTTCATTATTATCAAAAATTAGGTTCATGGTATCTTCCTTTTCCTTTCTCGAGAATGCTATTTTGATTGTTAATTCATTTACTAGTTGAAAACAAATTGTGAAATATTGAATTTGTAGGATATATATATATTTGTTTTAAAGGATTTTTTTGAGTTTTGCATAAAATCTAATACTTTTCAATTCTAAAAAATTTATAGCAATTGAAATAAGCGTTCACACAGAAACTTATCTAAACACACCCTTTATCAGAAGGTTTTTTTTTATAATATATAGTGTGACACCTTAAAGAACTTCATTTTGAGTTTAATAAAAAAAAAATTAAGTAAACAATTGTATCATTATTATAAGACTAACCCTTCGGATATTATTGCGACTAAAAGACACTCCTAATAAGTGGTTTTTTTCATTTGAACCTTAGTCCTTTCTATAGCAATGTGCCTTTCTTACCACCGCACCCAATGCTTGTTGGTATATGTCCCTTTCATTTAGTCAAGATTTTTCAGGGTGGTTATCATTTTTCTCTTAGAAATTATAAACTACAAGCAATTTGAGAAACAAATAAATGACTAATTATGCAAGGACTAGGTGGGAATGTATCCAATCTGATCTATCCAACCTTTTTTCCCTAACAGAAATTGACTAATGATTTCTTTTCTGCACAATTAGATTGTGATTCAGATCATCTAATTGTTCGTCTTGCATTTTATAAAGATATATATCAATAATATATTTGAAGTTTGGCTTTAAAAGAAATGTGTGTTATAAAACTTAGTGGGCGATGAATTCAGTAACAAACCCTCTGTTATTATATCAAACAACTAGAGACATAAAATCTCAGAGGGTAAAATAATAAACAAATACACAATATATGAAGGCAAGAAATCATATTAAATATATATGACATTCATAATCAGGGGCGGAGGCAGTATTTTAATTTTAGGGAGTCGAGACTAAAGACTTAATATATGTTTTTAAATAGTCAAAATAAAAAAAATTAACTATCATATCATATAAACATAAAATTAAATTAAATTCAATTCATAATTAACATGCTTTAAATTAGAAATATTTATATTAAACACAATTGAATATAAGACAATCTTAAATATATACATTCAATTTTTAAGTTGTACTCAACGCTATTTTATAAAATAAAATTCATCTATTATTGTATTTATGATGAATTTTTTAGTAATCTCTTTTCAATTAAACAATCATATAATCTGTGAGAAAATCATATTTCATCTTATTTCATAACTTTATTTTAATAATTTTTATAACTAAAAAGGCACTCGTAGTAATTATTATTGATACATGAAGAGTCAAAACAAACCGAAACAATTTATCAATCAAAGGATAAATATTTATTTTTTCATTAGAAGGACTAACAAAAAAAATATCATCTATATATAAGAAAAAAAACTCAATTTTTCAAAGTTGGGGGGGACCGAGCTCATACACGTTTCCCCTGTTTCTGCCTCTGTTCATAATGTAACATCCTATTTTTCATAAAATATTTTTGGTGAAGAATGAAATTTTAATTTCTTTAACTTGAACATTTTATTTAGTTTTTTTAGAAGAGATTAAAAATATTTTAATACATCTATTTGTAAGTAGATATTTATGAGAAGATATGTGTAAGAAAATATTGATGAATTAATTATTATTTTAATAAAAAAAATCTAACGGTATTCATTACTTTGAATTTTAAAAAAAAGTACAACGTTGCACTTGAAATGTGGTGCAACGTGCACCATGCATTAAATACATAAGCCATTTCATTTGGCTATAAACAACCGCGCTATATGTCCAACATTTATATATGTCCACCGTATGCCATGTTACTGTATCATTTTCAATCAGTATCTTTGGATATCTCTTTCTATGTGTATCATTACCACGTTTCCCTCCCTTTCTCTCTGGATACAATGTTTCCCTCCCTTTCTCTCTGTCTTTCTCTATAAATTTCAATATCTCTTTCATTTTCAACATTTCTCTCGTTCCCTCTCTTTTCCCTTCCTCATGTTCCTCCATCTTCCTTCCACCTTGCATTTGTTCCTCTCAAAGGTTTTGTCTCCCACCCTCAAATGCTGGTCTCGTCTCCTTGCTTTCAGTTTGACACTCGCGTCGATACTCCCCTCTTTGGATTTTCACTATCGTTGCCTCACGCTCACTCTCAGACGCACGTGTGGGTTTGAACACTTCCAGTGTTTTTTGCATTTCAGGTGAGTTTTGTCCACTCTTTGTTCAGAATGTTTCGTTTTTCCTACAATGGCTACTTGAAGTTTCAACCCTTTTCTAGTTTGCCTATATAAGGGGTGAAATGTTGCATATTTTGGTTAATCAGTATAGGTTTTTGTCAATCTAGTTAGAAATGAGGTACTAGGTGGAGTTTACATGTGTAGTGTTGATTTGAACTCGTTGGGAGTGGATGGGTACAAAATCATGTAAAAAGTGGTGAATCTCATTACTTGGTGAGTTCCAAAATAAGTGGTTAATCAGTTACGTCCAAGTGGTTAATCAGTATAGGTGTCTGGTGAATGCCAACAAAGTGTTCCAAATAATGGGGGTAAACTAGTTAGAAATGAAGTACTAGGTGGAGTTTACATGTGTAATGTTGCTTTGAACACGTTGGGAGTAGATGGGCAGAAAACTATTGCAAAAAGTGATGAATCCCAAAAAGTGTTCGTAATAAAGGGGCAAACTAGTTAGAAATGAAGCACTAGTTGGACTTGTAATGTTGTTTTGAATACAAAATCATAGAAAAAGTGGTGAATGTCATTGCTTGGTGAGTTCCAAAATAATTGGTTAATCAATATAGGTTTGTGCTGAATCCCAATAAATGTTTGCAATAATGGGGGCAAATTAGTTAGAAATGAAGCATTAGATGGAGTTTACATGTGTAATGTTGTTTTGAACACAAAATGATAGACAAAATTGAGAGTGTATGTCATTACTTGGTGAGTTTGAAAATAACTAGTTAATCAGTTATGTGTAAGTGGTTAATCAGTATAGGTTTCTAGTGCAACCCAAAAAGTGTTCCCAATAATGGGGCAAACTAGTTAGAAATGAAGCACTAGCATTCATTCACAGGTGTAATGTTGTTTTAAACACAAAATCATGGGAAAAGTGGTGAATCTCATTGCTTGGTGAGTTTCAAAATTGACTAGTTAATCAGTTACGTCTAAGTGGTTAATCAGCATAGGTTTCTGGTGAATCCCATAAAGTGTTCCCAATAATGGGGCAAACGAGTTAGAAACGAAGCACTAGCTGGAGTTTACATGTGTAATGTTGTCTTGATTACAAAATAATGGAAAAAAAATGCTGAATGTAATTGCTTGGTGAGTTCCAAAATAACTAGTTAATACATTATGTGTAATTGGTTAACATGGGTGTCAATTGAGCTACAGTGAAGTGAAAGAAGATTTACATGATTACAGTTATAAGCTGTTTTGTTAGGCTACATGGTTCTAGGTTCCCTTTTTATGCTTCAGTTCATGTCAAAAGTGGTTAAGTGTGGCTTTTATAGGGTTTACCCATTTGAATGGGTCTCTATCCTTATTATCTACTGCCATTTGTTTGTAACATGCACTACTGATTACATGATAATTTACAAGTGTGCGTAGTACCCCAAAATCGAATTTTATGGAGGGTTCAAATAATCTGAATACATCTGAGGCTGTTGATAATGTGGAAGAAGCATGTGAATGTGATGTCATTATGAGTGATGCCTTGGATGGCGAGTCTGAAAGTTATAAGCCACAACGAGGGATGTTGTTCCCATTGGAGGAGGACGTGAAGGAATTTTATAGGAAATATGTGTACGAAAAGGGGTTTGGTATTGTAAATAGAACTTCAAAAAAAGGAGATGATGGTAAGGTAAATTATGTTATGCTAGCTTGTTCAAGACAGGGAAAACATGTGTCAACAATACCAAACACAATGAAGACACTTCCAACTAGAAGGACAAACTGTGAAGCAAAAATTACAGTGAAGAAGATGGCAGATGGACGATGGTGCATCAATACAGCTATACTTGAACACTGTCATGAACTTAGCCCGGCGAAGGCGAGAATGTTGAAAGATAACAGGAATCTTAGCATGCACGTGAAGAGAACAATTGAAGTGAATGATGATGCAGGGGTGAGAATACATAAGATAGTCCGTTCTCTTGCTTATGAGGTAGGAGAGTACGAGAACTTATCATTTAATGAGCAAGATGCTAGACATTATGTCAACAAGGAAAGATATAGAATTGGCAAGGAAGGTGATGGGAAGGTGTTGAAGAATTATTTTACGAGAATACAAGAGGATAATAGTAATTTTTTTTACGAGATAGATGTTGATAATGATTTTCATGTGCAAAATGTATTTTGGGCCGATGTTAGAAGTAGAGCCACCTATGAGTCATTTGGAGATGTTGTGACTTTTGACACAACATATTTGACAAATAAATATGACATGCTGTTTGCTATTTTTGTCGGTGTGAGTCATCACAGCCAGTCAATTTTGCTTGGATGTGGTCTAATTTCAGCTGAAGACACAGAGTCATTTGTGTGGCTATTTGAATCATGGCTTCGTTGCATGTCAGGTAAGGCACCTATTGGTATTATCACGGACAAATGCAGGGCCATGCAAAATGCTATTGAGATAGTTTTTCCAACAACTCGACATAGGTGGTGTCTATGACATATAATGAAAAAAATCCCTGAGAAGCTGAAAGGTTGCATTGAATATAACAATATCAAGAATGCAATGAAAGTAGCTGTTTATGATACAGTTACAGTGGAAGATTTTGAAGAAAAGTGGTCTGCCTTCATCAAAGAGTTTAAACTGGAAGATAACAATTGGTTGAGTGGTTTGTACATGGAGCGGCATAGATGGGTGCCAATTTTCTTAAAGAAATATTTTTGGGCAGGGATGTCAACAACACAACGCAGTGAAAGTATACATGCTTTCTTTGACGGATATATCAACTCAAAGACCAGCTTACAACAATTTGTGAAGCAGTATGACAATGCCCTGAGAAGCAAGGCAGAAAAAGAATTTCAGGCATATTTCAAATCAATGGACTCCATAATTCAATGTGGGTCAAACTCACCCATTGAAGGACAGTTTCAATTTGAGTACACCCATGCAAAGTTTTTTGAGGTCCAAGCTGAATTCAAAGGAAGAATGGACTGTTTTGCGCCCCTTCAGTGTGTGGAGGGAATGCTTTGTACTTACCATGTGAGGGTGGATATGGTAGTTAGAGGTTTAAGGAAGAATGCTATTTTTGAGGTGGTATTTAGTCGTGATAACCACGATGTTAGTTACAATTGCTTGTTGTTTGAGCTTAGAGGAATTATGTGTAGATATTCACTTTGTGTCCTTGGTTATGAAATGGTTCAAGAAGTGCCGTCAAAGTATGTTTTATGAAGATGGAGCAAAAATATTAGACGGAGACATGCTTACATAAAGAGCAGTTATGATGTGACTATGTTAAAGCCTCAAATGCAAAGGTTTGAAAAATTATGCAAGCACTTCTATGAGGTGGCTGAAGTTGCTGCAGAGTTTGAGGATCTCACAGATGCTCTACACCAAGGACTATGTGAATATAAGATCAAGATGCACTCAATGGCTACATCTAAGCAAGCCAGTAAAACAAGCCAAAACAAGGGTGATCGGTTCAAAGGAAGTTGAATGCGTGCAATGAAACTGCTAACACTAGCATTCGTAGTCCGTTGCGTGTACTGCGGAAAGGTCGATCCCCAAGCAATAGAAGAATATCTAATGTTGATCGAGTAATCCGCAAATTAAGAAAGAGAAAGGACCAGCGTCATCAATTTTTGACAATTGAGGTATGTATATATGAATTTTTTTTATTTTTGTTATATGGGATGTTTTGGTTTAAACTATGTTTCATTTAGACTGATTATCATCCTTTTTTATTAGTGTATTAAGTTATTTTACTGTGAATATGTAGGAGTGCATTGATGGTAGCTCGAGTCATATGGACGGAAAGAAGTTACGCATAGAGTCATCTATAGAAATCAACAGCTTTGGAGAATGCCATGATGATTATACTATAGTGTGTGTAAACACCAAAACTGTGTTTTATTTGTAATAATTGTTGAAATGGTGCTTAAGTTTTAAGCTACTCACTTAAATTGTTTAGTTTAATGAATTGTTTATATGTTCATGTTTGGTATGATGTTGCTTAACAGTCAACAGCTGTTGAGCTGAGTGCAAATGTTACAGTACCAATGTGTGACAGTAGTTATTGGGTTTCGCAACTATCACATGAGTCATTAGCTGATTTTTTATCATTATTAGAAGAACTGCTGATGATGTCAGTCAAAGGCCACAGACATGTCCAACATATACTCATTTATTTCATTGTAGTCATTGAAATTGACATGCTTATATGTCTTTGTCCAGGGTTGTCCTAGTCAAATGTCCTACACCAATTTGGTGGGTACTGGTAATGCAATGCAATTCGAAGATACACAGGCTGCTCATCCGTGACAGAGTACAATATTGCCAAATCATCTAAATTATATAGGGTATCTTCATATACATGTTTCAAAGGTATATTTTAGCACTAATTTAATCTACTGTTGTGTTACAGGTTGATTTCCTTTTTTGGTATATGGGATAATTTACATGGGCCAAGTGTGCTGACAAATACTTAGGAGCAATGACAGTGAATGTGTGATCACAATGTGTTTTGGCGGATATTTTTTTGTGGCAACTATGAAAAAAGATATTAGTGTATCATGAGGAACCCACTAAAGTAATTTTTTTGTCCTTTTAAGTGGATTGTTTCTGTACTGTTGTTATTTATACTTCACATGTCTAATGTGTATAAAGTACATATAATTACACGTAGAGTAGGATGATCTAAAATTCTTTTTAGGGTGAATCATAGGATTGTATTATTGCAACATGATGTACATGGATATACAATGTGATACATAAGCGATAGATGGCTCTTTTGTAATCCAGGTGTAATTTTTGTGTATTTTTACCTGCACCCTTAAGAATAGCAGAAGTGGATATGGATTCTTTTGTAAGTTCGCAAATGTTTCGTTGAAGATATGGATTCTTTAAGCACTATTTTCGTTGAAGATATTTGATTAATAGAGATGAATAGATGAATTAGATGAACATTTTTTCTTATGAATACAACAATCATGCAATATAGCATGAAAGCAAATTCAATAAAGCAATGCACAATATTGATGAGTGAATATAGCAGAACAAACACAAAGTTTTATCTTGGTTCAACCACTAATCGGTTAGGAGCTCTTTAATGTCAATACCATAAGCTTATGTTTTAATGAATAACCGATTATGGCTATATCCTAATCAATTAGGTCCATTTTTGAAACAACAGCAAATGTTTCTGTTATCTCAATTAATCGATTAACCAAGTCACCTTAACCGGTTAGGCATGAAAAATAATAGAAGAGGCATGCCTCTGTTGTATCGTTTTAACCGATTAGATGAGGTTCCTAATCGGTTAGGAACTGTATCACTTAGCTTCTGTAAATTTCAATAATCGGTTAGGTCTGTAAGGTAACCGGTTAGGAAATGAAGATATTTCGCTTCTGAGAAAGCAAATAACCGATTACTCAACTTGACTAATCGGTTAGGAATATTAGATATCAGCAGGCAATGCCTCTGTTTCATCAGATTAACCGATTAGGAACTGCTACTAATCAGTTAGGGGCCTTGGAAATTGGCCCCTAACAGTCAACATAACAAGTTATTCTTTTGGCCTAATTGGTTAGTTCATTTAAAAACACAAAATGACATGTATCTGTTTTGGCTCTAAAATTACTCTAAATTTGTTATTGACGTAGAAAAGGATATATTTCCAATAGGTTTTTCAGAAAAGCTTTTGATCCTTACTAAAAACCATTTGTTTACACTATGTTTTCATAGATAGAAATAATGATTTTACAAAGGCATTCTAAGAAAGTCATTTGATGAGCTTGGAGTGAATCCTAATATATCTTTACCCAATATGTAAGCCCTACATGCAATGTTGTACGACCCCATCTAAAACAAGCACGCAAACCATATTACAACATGTCCAAGTGGCCAGTTAATCATGCCATGGTGGTTAGATAAATCGCATAACAAAAAAAATGCGTGATATCAAAAATTAATTGGATAGCCATAACATAATGTCCAACATATCACTGTAACAAAAGCATATACTATCAAAAACAGTGCTATAACTAAAATTGATATTCAATGCCTAAGCCCTATGGTCCTCTGGTGCTGGGTAGCGACGCTTGAGCCTATCCAGGCGATCCTCCATAGCACTTAAGCGATTGAAGATCACTGAGTTACTGTGCTCCTGGTAAGTTCTGAGATTTGCAATGGCAGCAAGAATGCGTGATTCACTTGTAGCTTCTGAGCTACTACTTGTTGCTGGTGCCTCTTCCATAGGAACATCAGCCGGGGCGACAGGAATTTCTTCTTGTGCTGCCACATGCCTACGACCATAAGTCCATTCACCATTTATGTTCTTCACTTGCATTCGATTGAGAGAGGCTAGTCCAAACTTGTGGGGACTCGCAGTTTTTACGATTCCATTATCCATTAGGGGGACCTTGTAGTGGTCTAGAATTCGAGCAACTAATAGGGCATAAGGAAGATCCATAACTGCCTTTCCTTTAGCTTTCATCATGTAATGCATGATGTAATAGGGCCAGTTGGTTTTTTTGCATTCTTTGAGTAGCCACACCATGAAGATGTATTCCTCTTCAACCAGGGCATAGTTACTAGCCCTTGGTGCTAGGATATGAGTTACAATAAAATGGAGAAGACGATCCTGTAACTTCAAATGGCCCGTAGTAAAAGTCCCCTTTGACATTTGAATTCCATCCTGAAGCATGCCAATGACAGTTTCCTCTCTGCTATAATTTGCCCATGAGCTATGATTTTCCAATTTAAGCTTCTCTCCAGAGTGAGGAAGACCAAATAGAGGAACCCACTGACTTGGATTCACAATAATTTTATGCCTTTGATTTCAGAAACCAAATTTGCGCCCACAATAGTTAAATTACAGAAAAAAGCCTTCATAGGTTCAAGATAGAAGTACCCGGGATTGGTAGTGACAAGTGTTCTCAATCCATGGAATTCAAGGATCTCTGTAAACAAAGTGAATTTTTCATTTACAAAAATTTCCCAGTTCATCCATTTTGGTGAAATGATGCGTCGAGCATGAAATTCCAACTGGTATTTCTTCATTTGAGCAGGTTGGGAGAAAAATCTTCCAAGGTTCAAGGCTATGGAGAAATCCGGGTCATTTTCTGTCGGAGGTGTCTCCTTTGGGACATTTGGGTTTTTAGAGCGTGACCTTTTTTGGTTGGAGGAGTTGTTAGCCATGTTGGTTAGGGCACGTTTGAAGAGGGAGAAAGTGAGAGGGGAGATGACAATTCTTGATGAACAATGGAATATAATCAGTGCAGAGTGATGGAAAGTAGTGGATGTGAGTGGATAGTAGTGGGTGTTTGAGGGAGGTAGAACACGATGAGAATGGAGGTTTGGGGACCGTTGTGAAAAATGAAAGAAAGGCTATTGTTTTGGGGATTTGAAGGCTTAATAATTGGTTAGATGGATTGGGCTAACCGATTATAGCATGATGGCTAACCGATTAGCATGATAAAGGAGCTCTCTATTTGAGCAAATAACTGGTTAGCTTGTTGGGTCTAACCGATTAGTGCACTGTAGGAATGAAAGATGAGCTCTCTGTTTGAGCAAATAATCGGTTAGCAGGTTGGGTCTAACCGATTAGTGCATTACAAGACCATTAACATTTGCCCTTCGTGCCACCTATAATATTGTTTTAAACACACAAGCATACAAAACGTGGTGAATGTCATTGCCTGGTGAGTCCCATTTCTAAGTGGTTAATCAGTTACCTCTAAGTGGTTAATCAGTATAGGTTCTTGGTGAATCCCAACAAGGGTTCCCATGAAAGGGGCAAACTAGTTAGACATGCAGCACTGGCTGTCCTTGCCACCTATAATGTTGTTCTGAACACACAAGCATGCAAAACGTGGTGAATGTCATTGCCTGTTGAGTCCCATTTCTAAGTGGTTAATCAGTTACCTCTAAGTGGTTAATCAGTATAGGTTTCTGGTGAATCCCAACAAGGGTTCCCATGAAAGGGGCAAACTAGTTAGACAATTAACATTTGCCCTTCTTGCCACCTATAATGTTGTTTTGAACACACAAACATGCAAAAAGTGGTGAAAGTCGTTGCCTGGTGAGTCCAATTTCGAAGTGTTAGATAAAATAACCGATTATAGGTGTTTGCCTAATCGGTTAGTGGTACTCATGTCTAAGTGGTTAATCATAACAGGTTTCTGGATAATCACTAAGATAGTTCACAATAATGGGGCAGACTAGTTAGGAACCTAAAACTAGGTGGATATACAGGTGCAATGATGTTTTGAACACCAAAATATTACAAAAAGTGGAAGACCTCATTGCTTGGCTTTGCTCAAATCTAAGTGGTTAATCCGTTATGTCTAAGTGGTTAATCAATAGTGGTTTCTAGATAATCACTAAGATAGTTCACAATATAAAACGCAGACTAGTTAGGAACCTAAAACTAGGTGGATTTACAGGTGCAATGATGTTTTAAACTCCAAAATATTGCAAAAAGTGTAAGACCTCATTGCTTGGGTTTGCTCAAATATAAGTGGTTAATCAATTATGTCTAAGTGGTTAATCAGTACAGGTTTCTGGACAATCACTAAGAGAGTTGACAATAATGGGGCAGACTAGTTAGGAACCTAAAACTAGGTGGATTTATAGGTGCAATGATGTTTTGAACACCAAAATATTGCAAAAAGTGGAAGACCTCATTGCTTGGCTTTGCTCAATTCTAAGTGGTTAATCAGTTATGTCTAAGTGGTTAATCAATAGTGGTTTTTAGACAATCACTAAGATAGTTCACAATGTAAAACGCAGACTAGTTAGGAACTTAAAACTAGGTGGATTTACAGGTGCAATGATGTTTTGAACTCCAAAATATTATAAAAAATGGAAGACCTCATTGCTTGGCTTTGCTCAAATCTAAGTGGTTAATCGGTGATGTCTAAGTGATTAATCAGTAGTGGTTTTGGGACAATCACTAAGATAGTTCACAATGTAAAATGCAGACTAGTGAGAAACCTAAAACTAGGTGGATTTACAGGTGCAATGATGTTTTGAACTCCAAAATATTACAAAAAGTGGAAGACCTCATTGCTTGGATTTGCTCAAATCTAAGTGGTTAATCAGTCATGTCTAAGTGGTTAATCATAACAGGTTTCTGGACAATCACTAAGAGAGTTCACAATAATGGGGCAGACTAGTTAGGAACCTAAAACTAGGTGGATTTACAGGTGCAATGATGTTTTGAACAACAAAATATTACAAAAAGTGGGAGACCTCATTGCTTGGCTTTACTCAAATCTGAGTAGTTAATCAGTTATGTCTAAGTGGTTAATCATAACTGGTTTCTGGACAATCACTAAAAGAGTTCACAATAATGGGGCAG
Organism: Ormosia semicastrata; assembly: GCA_029884595.1. Taxonomy (NCBI): domain Eukaryota; kingdom Viridiplantae; phylum Streptophyta; class Magnoliopsida; order Fabales; family Fabaceae; genus Ormosia; species Ormosia semicastrata. The sequence continues at coordinate 2,781,942 of JAQQTO010000038.1, read as the reverse complement.
ACTAGTTAAGAACCTAAAACTAGGTGGATTTACAGGTACAATGATGTTTTGAACACCAAAATATTATAAAAAGTGGAGAACCTCATTGCTTGGCTGTGATCACGTTGTGTTTTTTAGATGAACCAACCAATTAGGCTTAAATAGTATCCTATTATTTATCCTGTTAGAGACCAATTTCTAATGCCCCTAACTGATTAGGTGGAGCTCCTACTCGGTTAGTCTGATGAAACAGAGGCATTGGTTGTTTATATTTAATATGCCTAACTGATTAGGCAATTTATGTAATCAGTTTTTTGCATTCTCAGAAGCAAATTTCGACAAGTTTCTGGATGATATAAAATACAGTTCCAAATAAGTTCATAATATAAAACGCATCATCGGACCTATGAGTAAATGGTTAACACATTACATACAAGTGGTTTATCATACATATGTTCCTGGTGAAGGCACAAAAGTGTTCCCAATGGTGGGGGTAACTGTATAAAGGGCATAACAACAACTACACATAGGGCCAAGCTAAAGTATGTAGAATAAAATTTGTAAATCAAGATAGCAACTCCATAGCATTTGCAGCTCTCAAAATATCTTTTCTGCACTCGTTCTTTGGATGCAATACCCAACCACATAATAAGTCACGTCGTATTTGCGCGACTTCAACCTGTACCAATATAGTACGAATACATAAATAACCTGTAAAAATGTAATTGTTAAATCAGAAAACACCTATGCTCCCTCACCTCTTTCCATTCAGGCATAGTCTTCTCCCCGAACATCTTGTGTCCATCCCAAAACTCCATGTACTTGATAACATATATTCCACAATCATCCGTGTTTCAATAACATACAAGCAAGCACAAGGGAAAAATTTAAACACCTATGCCTCAATGCCCACAATTAATATTTTTAAATATGTGCAACCATACTCACGAGTTGCGCTGCCGGGGTAAGTCAACCTCTACTAGCTCCAAAAGACTGTCATTCGTCAAGGTTAGACTAAGTATATGCAACAATTCTTCAAACCGAAGCTTCTACAAATTCAAAGTAAACGTTGTGGAAATAAGTTTGCCCTAAATGGTTTAATATGTTAAGTTTTGGTGATGACAAATACAAGACAAAAAGAATACTTTACTTATGTTCTTTGTTGCATCCTATATAGAGCATATCCATTAATTATTGATAAATATCTTATTTGGATGTGTATATGAAAGTTTTATATGCATGTTAAACTAACTAGAGTTATACATTTATGAATCATGCATATGAAGACATTGAATTATGATTTTGGACTAACTATGCTTATTTAAATGAGCAATACTTTGTAGGATAGTCCAAGTACCAAGAGTGAGTTTGCTACAAAAAAGCAAAATATATCTATTAAGCTCAACACAAGGAGAATGTGATTAAACATATGTCTTTGAAGATTTGTTTTGATAACACACATGATGGGAAGACTAAGTCCAAGATCTTATACTAATAGCTTTAGGACTTAGAGTCTCTTTGTTCAAGGATCTCTTTGGATATCTCCTAGTGCATCAAGATAAAACTGTTACCAAGTGGCCTCAATACTCAAGAGGGGGGGTGAATTGAGTAGTTAAAAATAAGTTCACAAATCTTTCGCAAATCGTTTGACAATCAATTTTCGTTGAAGCTATTGAATGATCAGAGATAATTGAATAGATGAGTTAAGCACTTTTACTAATGAACGTAATAGCCAAGGAGACAATATTCAAATAAAACAATGAAACAGTGCACAAAGATAAGCAGAGGAGGGTTTAGAGAAACAAACACGGTCGTTTATCCTGGTTCAATCACTACTCCACTTGTGATCTACGTCCAAATCCCAAGCAACACCTTGAGATTTTCCACTATATCTTCAAGCTTCAATGGGTGCTTGAAAAACCACTACAACCTTGAGCACTCAACAAGATGGGATACCTCACCCAAAAGCTTGAGCCTCTATTTTCCAAGGGATACCTCACCCTTACAATACTTGAGGGATACCTCACCCTCACTAATCGAATGTATAAGATTGAAATAGAAGAAGCTCTCTCTAGAGCAAGTGTTTACAAATTGAAGCTCTAATATGCTCTCAAAGATTTTTCACGTTTTTAGTCAGAAAACAGAGCAAGAAATGATTTTAAGAATTGATTCACGTTTTGAAGTATGATGATCAGTTTTTGATTTAAGGTCAACCGTAAATGAGAACCCAACTTTGGTATTTATAAGTTTCTCAATTAATAGTCAGCCGTTGAGGTAGTCACATGCATTTAATGCATTTAATATAGCCGTTGGACGTTGTCGATGCGTGTAATCGATTGCATATCTCGTAATCGATTACATTATTGTTCCAACGTTTTCTGAACTTTCTGGGCTCTGTGTAATCGATTACATTCTTGAGGTAATCGATTACATGGCTTCTGACTTTGCTTGTAATCGATTACAATGCTTATGTAATCGATTACATGACTTCGATTTCGTGTAATCGATTACAATATTCATGTAATCGATTACATGGCTCGTCGAACGTGTTCTTTGAGTTTCTGGGTTTTGTGTAATCGATTACATTCTTGGTGTAATCGATTACATGGCTTCTGACTTTGTTTGTAATCGATTACAACATCAATGTAATCGATTACATTACTCGTCGAACGTGTTCTTTGCCTTTCTGGGCTTTGTGTGAATCGATTACATATATTGTGTAATCGATTACATGGCCTCTGATTGCTTGTAATCGATTACATTTACAATGTAATCGACATGTACTTCTGTTGATGTGTAATCGATTACAAACACTATGTAATCGATTACATTGGCCTTTGAACACATTTTTCAAGTCCAATAACGCTTGTAAGTCATTTCCAACACCTCAAGATACTTGATTAAACATAAATCCTTTTAAGAGTGTTAGATTTAAAGTTGAAACTCAAGTTTTATTGAAAGCCATGTTTAACTTTGAAATTTTCCATTTATTTTGAAATCATTTATTGAAAAACCATTTGAGAAATCTTGAGAGCATTTAACATTAATCTCCTAAGTCTAAATAACTAATTAAACCTTCTGTCTTTTTTCTTTGATCTTGATTTTTCCTTTTGTGCTTGATCTTCTCTTTTGCTTTTGTTATCATCAAAAACTTTTTGACATGCCTTAGAGACATAAGCATTCACATTCTCCCCCTTTTTGATGATGACAAACTGATCATAGGAAAAAGAAAGAGTTTTTGCATTTGTATATAATAGTCATTTAGGTACAATGTCTCTCCTGAGATTATGCATGATATTGGGTTAGATTTTGCATATGAAAAGCTTAATAACTTAAAGATCAGTAACTCCCCCGTACTCATGCAACCATTAATTACATTACATTTCATTTTCATTTTTCCTCATTTTCTCCCCCATTGGCATTATCAAAAAGACATAAGCATTTAAGAAAAATAGACAGCATGACAGCTATATTTCATGATTCCCAAATGTTTGCCATAACAGAAAAGCCACATAGATCAGTCCAATCAATATTCCAAAGGCCAAACATTCAAGGTGAACACAAGTTCATGTATTAATAATCAGTCCAATCAATATGTTAAAAACCAAACATTCACAAACCAGTAGGCAAAAACAAAATATAACCATAAAGGTATACCAATTTTATATAATCAAAGTTAAAACAAAATAAGTACAAGGTGGTCATCAATACAAGAAAATATATCAAGGCGTAAGGCCATGATCACTATCAGTGTCCTCGCTATCACAAAAGACTTCACCCTCTGGATCCGCAGCAGAGTCTCCTAGATCAATGTTATCATCGCTGGGCATAAGATCGTCGTCAGAGTCCAGAAGCTCCTCATCATCAGCAGGAACTCCATGGACCAAAAGGATATGGGATCCTGAGGGGCGAGGATGTGGGGGTGCAAAGAGCCAGCCAGGACTCTCGGAACAGGAGGTCCACGTAGGAGGGATCGAATGAGGCAAGCTCCCTGGTCCGAGTAGTCCATCCTCACTCAAGATGGTCAATCTTTTGCTCAATATGATCCATGCGTGTGTTTACGTTGGCGCTCGGGTTGCGCATTTCTTGGAGCGAAGATCAAGAGAAGGCTGGAGCAGGAGCAGGGCGGCGGTATCGAGCCTCCTCATCATCACTATCCGGATCGTGATGGATATGACCAAATGTCCCATGAGTAATGTAATGCCACCTATCTTCCATCTTGTAGAGCCGAAGCTTCTTCGAGTATGCAGCCCAATTGATTAGGGGTCCCTTCGAGTGGTGTCCTTGGACTCTTCACCAAATGTAAATGCGACAAGACTCAAGGATTGTGGTGACCAACATGGCGAAGGGGAGAGCGAGTTCTTCTTTTTCTTGATGTCCAAAGATATGCTCTAGAATGTAGTATCCCCGCTTTATTGGGTGCCCCGTGGTCATTGCCCATAATGCCACTACATCATCCTTGAGGACTTGGGAGTAATTCCTCCTCAGGGAATCAATCCACGAACCAGAGGTAGTGGAGGACCCCGTTTTCCATAGTGAGGCCAAGTGGCCATTATTCTCGCGTCTAGGATCACTGGGGAGGTGGTAGCCAGTCCTAATCAAAGAGAGAAGAGTAGTCTTATGCTCAAACTCATGCCCCCAGACTTTGGCATTTCCACAGAACTGAGCTCCATCAGGAGTGAGCTTGGTAAGCCTATACCACTCTGTCATTGTTAACCTGATTTGTTGCTTTTTCACTTCAGAAATTATGCAATTATCCTCAACCTTCAGGTTAGCATAAAACACTCGGACAATGTTAGGGTAGATGGCCTTCTTTATGCTCAGGAATCCCAGCAAGCCTAAATTTTCTATTGTCCTAAAGCTTTCTAAAGGTTCACTCTCGCAGAAGGTGATAGGAAGATACCTAGGAGAGATGATTTTGCGAAGCTGGAAGTTCTTCCGGAACAACTCAGCTTTCTTCACAGTGGAGAAGTGCCTCGTGAGGTCCAGGGCCGGATATATTGCGTGAAGAGCCACCAGAGGAACCTCCAACAAGCAGCCCCTGTTCTTGGGCGCTTCGAGCGATGAGAGGATTCACCCATTGATGAGAAGGGGAAGCAAGGGATGAGTGGTAAATGGTTGGGGATGAGTGAGAGAGAGAGAGGGGACGAGATTAGGTCAAAAAGTGGAGAAGGTGTTCGTGAGAGAAGATGGGGAGATTTGGATGAGGGATGTGAGGGGATTTGATCGATGGGTTATGTGGAGAGGGTTTTCCGAGATTGAGAGAGGTGAAATGATGGGTTTTGATGGAGATTTGAGTGAGAAAGGAGAGTTTTTGAGATTTGAGGTGCGTGGGAGCAGAAGGAGAGAACGAGGAAGATGAACAGGCCCAAACAGAAATGAGCTCTACGCGCGTCGAACCTTTTAAAAAACCCTGTGTAATCGGGTCGATTACATTGAGTGTGTAATCGATTACATGCATTCTCGTGGGTATGTAATCGATTACATTTTTGGTGTAATCGATTACATGCTTTTTGTGGTATGTAATCGATTACATTTTTAGTGTAATCGATTACATGCTTTCTGGAACCTTGTAATCGATTACATAGTTGATATAATCGACACCGAGTTCTGAGTTGGTTGTAATCGATTACAAAATGTATGTAATCGATTACATGCGTGATGATTGTAATCGATTACAAAGGCATTATAATCGATTACAAAGACTTTTTAACTCAGATTTTGCGTCCAAACAAAGATATAATCAATTTTAATCCATCCAAATCAGTTTTAAAGCAACTTAAATCAATTCAAATCATCATGCAAGCATATAAACTAATCATATTATGATTCTACTCATATAATTGATCAAAATTATCATTTTTACCAAGAATTTCACCCTTTTTGGTGAAATTTGAGGTTGTTGAATTTCTTGTCAAAGTTGGACATGAGGAGCACCTGCAAAATAATTTAGGGGAAACCTCCGACGCCAAGTTAGTATGGGATTCAAATATATAGTGAAAATTCAGAGATTGTGCGGCAATGTGGCATAATTATGCGAAAAAACGCAAGCTTAGGCATTTGTTTTAGGATTATGCAAAGAAATATCTAATTTATGCATGAATGGTCCAATATACCCAGCTTCATTTCTAATGTAGAAAAATGCTTCTTTTGCAAGGGGTTTGGTGAAAATATCGCTAATTGCTTAGTTGTTTCAACAAATTCAAGTATGCAATCACCCCTTGAACATGATCTCTAATGAAATGATGTCTTATTTCAATATGCTTAGTTCTAGAATGCAAAATGGGATTTTTTGACAAGTTAATTGCACTAGTATTATCACATTTTATGGGAATGTGATCAAGCTCAAGACCATAGTCCAAGAGTTGCTTTGTTTCATCCAAAGGACTTGAGCACAAAAGAACTCCCAAATAGTAACATATTCAGCTTCAGCTGTGGACAATGCCACACTATTTTGTTTCTTGTTGTGCCAAGAAACTAGTGAGCTTCCAAGCAAGTGGCATGTCCCACTAGTGCTTTTTCGATCCATTTTGCATCCAAAGAAAATCAGAATCGAGTACCCAATAAGACTACATGAGGCACCCTTAGGGTACCATAAACCCATTTGTGATGTGCCTATTAGATATTTCATTATTCTCTTAACAAAGACTTAGGTGTGATTCCTTAGGATTAGCTTGATATCTAGCACACATGCATACACTAAACATTATATCGTGCCTACTTGCAAAGTGAGATAAAGGAGTGAGCCAATCATACCTCTATATTTTGTAATTTCTACCGATTTACCTCCTTCATCCTTGTCCAAATAGCAAGAGGTGCCCATAGGAGTAGCCATATGCTTGACATTGTCCATTCCAAACTTTTTGAGCAGCTCCTTGCAATACTTGGATTGGCTTATAAATGTTCCTTCTCTTGTTTGCTTGATTTGTAGACCAAGGAAGAAGTTGAGCTCACCCATCATGGACATCTCAAACTCACTTTGCATAATATTTGAAAATTCTTTACAAAGAGAGTTGTTAGTAGCTCCAAATATAATGTCATCAACATAGATTTGAACTAGAAGAATGTCATGCATTTTGTGTTTTATGAAAAGAGTGGTGTCAACTTTACCTCTAGAAAAGCCTTTTTCTAAAAGAAATTTGCTCAACCTTTCATACCAAGCTCTAGGAGCTTGTTTCAAGCCATACAAGGCCTTTTTCAATTTAAAAACATGGTTGGGCATTTCAAAGTCCTCAAAACCAGAAGGTTGTTCTACATACACCTCTTCTTGTATAAAACCATTTAAAAAGCACTTTTGACATCCATTTGATAGAGTTTGAAATCCATGATGCAAGCATATGCAAGTAGCATTCTAATGGCCTCTAATCTAGCTACGGGAGCATAAGTTTCTTCATAATCTATGCCTTCTTCTTGATTATATCCCTTAGCTACAAGCCTAGCTTTATTTCTTATTATTAAACCTGTTTCATCAAGTTTGTTCCTAAAGACCCATTTGGTGCCAATTATAGGATGATCATTGGGCCTTGGAACTAATTCCCAAACTTGATTCCTCTCAAATTGGTTTAGTTCTTCTTGCATGACCAAGATCCAATGCTCATCATTAATGGCCTCATTTATGTCTTTAGGTTCAACTTGAGAGACAAAGGCTAGATGATTACATGCATCTCTAAGTGAGTTTCGAGTGATTACCCCTTTTGATACATCACCTATCACATTGTCAAGAGGATGATACCTTGAAGTCCTCCATTCCTTGGGTAGATCCAAGATTTTAGAATCTTCTTCCCATGAGTGATCAAGGAGTCTCTCTTCTTCTTTCTTGGACTCTATCTCTTGATTTTCCAAGTGCGTCTTTGCCAAGATTTCTGCAACATCATCAACAAGTTCCTTTCTCGGCTCATTTGGGTTAGTTTCATCAAATGCAACATGTATGGATTCTTCTATGGTCATAGTTCGTTTATTATAGACTCTAAAGGCCTTGCTATGAATAGAATAACCAATGAATATTCCCTCATCGATTTTGCATCAAACTTCCCAAGTTATCCTTTCCATTATTCAAAACAAAGCATTTACATCCAAAAACATGAAAATGTGACACATTAGGTTTCCTTCCTTTGTACAATTCATATGGGGTTTTCTTTAAAATTGGCCTTATTAGGGCTCTATTCATAACATAACAAGCGGTGTTAACCGCATCCGCCCAAAAGTACTTAGGAAGATTGGCCTCATTGAGCATAGTTCTTGCCATTTCTTCTAAAGATCGATTTTTCCTTTCTACAACACCATTTTGTTGTGATGTTCTAGGGGCAGAAAAATTATGCTCAATGCCATGTTCATCACAAAAAGTTTCAAATTCATGATTTTCAAATTCACCACCATGATCACTTCTTATGGATGCAATACAAAACCTTTTTCGTTTTGGATAACTTTGGCAAGTTTTCTAAATGATTGAAAAGCATCATTTTTGTGAGCCAAGAATAATGTCCATGTAAATCTAGAAAAATCATCCACAATCACTAATGCATAGTAATTCCCACCAAAGCTCATAGTTCTAGAGGGTCCAAAAAGATCCATGTGCAAAAGTTGTAAAGGTCTAGAAGTTGAAACTATGTTTTTAGCTTTGAAAGAGACCTTTACTTGTTTTCCCTTTGACATGCATCACAAAGTTTGTCTTTTTCAAATTTGAGCTTTGGAAGACCAATTACTAGTTCTTTAGAAACCAATTTGTTTAAGTGATCCATGTGAATGTGAGCAATTCTTCTATGCCATAACCATGAATCATTTTCTCTACTCATAAAGCATTTAGCATCACTTGAGGAAATATCATCAAGACTAATCATATATATGTTATTGACCCTATGACCAACAAACTTAACTTGCTTATCATCCTTTCCCTCAATTATACAACAAGAGGAATCAAATATAACTCTATTTCCTTTATCACACAATTGACTAATACTAAGTAAATTATGTTTAAGTCCTTCAACAAGTAAGACATTATCAATAGATGATGAAGGGATCTTACCAACTTTGCCAATTCCAAGAATCTTCCTTTGTTGTTGTCACCATATGTGACATGACCATGTTTCTTGTGTGTAAGGGAGGAGAACTTGGAGCCATCACCGGTCATGTGCTTGGAGCAACCACTATCAAGATACCAACTTGAGCTCTTGGTCTTCAAGCACACCTACAACACACATTCAAGATTTAACTTTTGGTACCCAAATTGTTTTGGGTCCTTGTGTGTTAGAATTAGGTATGGTGCCTTTAGGGACCCAAACCCTTTTGATTCCAACCTTGGTGTTTATGTTCTTTCTAACATTGCAAGTGGATGCACTATGCCCTTTCCTACCACAATGAAAACATTTAACAAAGGGGCTACTTGAAGTTTTTGAGGAAACAAAGAAGTTCTTATAAGATTTTTGATGGTTGTTTGGATTAAATCCTAAACCGGCTTTTTGGAAAACACATTTTTGTCTCCCTAACAACACATTCAAGTTGTCTCTTCCGAAAGTGAATTTTGCAAGAGTGTTGTTCAAGTCTTCAATTTCTTTTTCAAAAGCTTTGCATGATAAACAAGGTAATGATATGGATGCATTATCATGTGAGGAACAAATCATGCATGATGAATTAGCATCTATGAGTCCTAAAGTCTCATTTTCAATTTTAAGTTCATTTATCTCCTTGGTTAAAGTAGAAACTTTCTTTGTCAATAGGGAGATTGTTTTATTGGAAGACAAAATCATTTTTGTGAGCCTCAAAGATTCATCATGCAATTCTTGAAAGGCATCTTGCAATTCATCATAAAAAGGTGGAGGTTCTAGGTTAGAAGAGGTTACCTCGGTGTCGCTTTCTCCACTTTCTTCTCCTTGAGCCATGAGGCAAAGATGGGCTTCTTCATTTTCTCGAATCGTCGGAAGAGCTTAAGTCATTGTCCTCCCAAGCTATATATGCTCTTCTTCCTTTCTTTTCCTTGGAGGGTCTTTTCTCAAACTTCTCCGTCTTCTTGAGATATATAGGACACTCCATTTTCATGTGCCCCGGTTTTCCGCATTCGTAGCATTTTGGAGGAGTAAAGGATCCTTCTCCTTTGTGATATGCTTTCTTTTGAGGAAAGGGTGGTCTTCTTTGAAATCCCTTTTTCTTCAAGAATCTTCCGAATTTTCTCACAAGGAGACTAAGATTCTCCTCACTTAGCTCAATATTTTCACCATCCTCTTCACCATCTTCATCATCATCTTCAAGTATGGAAGAGGTGGCCTTGAGTGTAATTCCTTCTTCTTTTTGTCATGTTCTTCATTTTGATTGAGCCTACTTAGTTCCAAATTTCATGCTCTTGAAGTTTTCCGAATAGGGTGGCTAGAGACATGGTTGATAAATCTCTTGATTCCGCAATCGCCGTTACCTTGGGTTGCCAATTCCTGCTTAGACATCTCAAGACTTTGTTAATAAGATCCTCATTAGGAAATGTCTTTCCCAATGAGATGAGATGATTAACAATATGAGTAAATCTCTTTTGCATATCTTGAATACTCTCACCTTGATTCATTCTAAACAATTCATATTCATGAGTAAGAGTGTTTATTCGAGATCTTTTACCTCACTAGTACCTTCATGAGTTACTTGTAGGGTATCCCACATTTCTTTTGATGCGGTCTTACAATTTGACACCCTAAAGAATTCATCATACCCCAAAGATGTGGTGATGATGTTCTTGGCTCTCAAATTATATTGAACCTTCTTTTTATCATCATCGGTCCAATCACTTCTAGGTGTATTAATTGTCACACCATCCTTAGTTTGTGTAGGACAAAAGCACCATTTTCAATCAAGCGTCCCACACATCTAAGTCAATAGCTTCAATTAAAATTTTCATCCTTTCTTTCCAATAGGCATAGCCATCCCCATTGAAATAAGGAGGTCTATTTATAGAAGAACCTTCATTTGAAAAACCATTTGAAGCCATCACTTCTCTTGAAGTCTGCTAAGCTCTTTATACAAGAGTCTAGCTCGATACCACTTGTTATCAAGTGGCCTCAATACTCAAGAGGGGTGAATTGAGTAGTTAAAAATAAGTTCACAAATCTTTCGCAAATCGTTTGACAATCAATTTTCGTTGAAGTTATTGAATGATCGAGATAATTGAATAGATGAGTTAAGCACTTTTACTAATGAACGTAATAGCCAAGGAGACAATATTCAAATAAAACAATGAAACAAAGGCACAAAGATAAGCGAGAGGAGGGTTTAGAGAAACAAACACACCATTTATCCTGGTTCAATCACTACTCCACTTGTGATCTACGTCCAGATCCCAAGCAACACCTTGAGATTTTCCACTATATCTTCAAGCTTCAATGGGTGCTTGAAAAATCACTACAACCTTGAGCACTCAACAGTATGGGATACCTCACCCAAAAGCTTGAGTCTCTATTTTCCAAGGGATACCTCACCCTTACAATACTTGAGGGATACCTCACCCTCACTAATCAGAATGTATAAGATTAAAATAGAAGAAGCTCTCTCTAGAGCAAGTGTTTACAAATTGAAGCTCTAATATGCTCTCAAAGATTTTTCACGTTTTTAGTCAGAAAACAGAGCAAGAAATGATTTTAAGAATTGATTCACGTTTTGAAGTATGATGATCAGTTTTTGATTTAAGGTCAACCGTAAATGAGAACCCAACTTTGGTATTTATAAGTTTCTCAATTAATAGAGCCGTTGGAGGTAGTTGGGCATGCATTTAATATAGCCGTTGGACGTTGTCAGGATGCGTGTAATCGATTACATATCTCAGGTAATCGATTACATTATTGTTCCAACGTTTTCGAACTTTCTGGGCTTTGTGTAATCGATTACATTCTTGAGGTAATCGATTACATGGCTTCGACTTTGCTTGTAATCGATTACAATGCTTATGTAATCGATTACATGACTTCGACTTCTTGCGTAATCGATTACAATATTCATGTAATCGATTACATGGCTCGTCGAACGTGTTCTTTGAGTTTCGGGTTTTGTGTAATCGATTACATTCTTGGTGTAATCGATTACATGGCTTCTGACTTTGTTTGTAATCGATTACAACATCAATGTAATCGATTACATTACTCGTCGAACGTGTTCTTTGCCTTTCTGGGCTTTGTGTAATCGATTACATATATTGTGTAATCGATTACATGGCCTCCTACGACTTGTTTGTAATCGATTACATTTACAATGTAATCGACATGCATCTTCTTTGATGTGTAATCGATTACAAACACTATGTAATCGATTACATTGGCCTTTGAACACATTTTTCAAGTCCAATAACGCTTGTAAGTCATTTCCAACACCTCAAGATACTTGATTAAACATAAATCCTTTTAAGAGTGTTAGATTTAAAGTTGAAACTCAAGTTTTATTGAAAGCCATGTTTAACTTTGAAATTTCCCATTTATTTTGAAATCATTTATTGAAAAACCATTTGAGAAATCTTGAGAGCATTTAACATTAATCTCCTAAGTCTAAATAACTAATTAAACCTTCTGTCTTCTTTCTTTGATCTTGATTTTTCCTTTTGTGCTTGATCTTCTCTTTTGCTTTTGTTATCATCAAAAACCTTTTGACATGCCTTAGAGACATAAGCATTCACAAAAACAAAAATGCTTCCTTAAACTTATACCAAAACTGTTTTGATCTTGAAAATAACTTAAAAATGTTTTGGTGTTTTTGATAAACTTTCTGGGATGTTTTTCAAACATTTATAACTGATTTTTAAACAGAGGTATTCGAATAACCTTGAAGGTATTCGAATAACATCCTTTTAAATAGTTTTTTAAATGTTTTTAAAATAGAGGTATTCGAATAACCTGCTTCTGAACTGTTTTATGAGAAAATGAAAACAGTGGTATTCGAATACACTCTTGTGGTATTCGAATAACCTGCTTCTGAACCTTTTTCGTTTATGAAATAAAAATAGTGGTATTCGAATACCCCATGATGGTATTCGAATAACCCATATCAGTTTGTTTTTCACGATGATATTATGAACAATGTTATTCGAATAAAGGTTTACACTATTCGAATAAACACGGTAAACACAGTTCTGGATATAGTATGTAACAGACATATTCTTATAATAATTATGGAATTAATTGCTACAACGGCTAATTTTCTTTCTGACTCTATAAATGGAGACCGTGGGTCTCATCTGCAAGTAGCCCAGCTATCTGTTTAATTTACGCTTGCTTTGAAAAATGTGATTTATAATTTACACCTATTTTCTGTGCTCTTTTTGCTGAAACTTTGAGATATCCTTCGAGAGCCTCTTAGTACTTCAATTTGTATTATTTGCTCTGAGTGAGAGTTTCTCTTCATCTATATTTCTGTTCTTCTATATTGAGGGTGAGGTGTCCTTCAAGGTTTGTACAAAGGTGAGGTATCCCTTCAAGGTTTATATAAGGGTGAGATATCCCTGTAGGCTGAGGCTTTAGCACAAGGGTAGAGTTTTCCTGTGTGTGAAAAGTGCTCTTTCATGTAATGGTTGCAAGCACCTATTGAAGCTTGTATACATAGTAAAAAATCTCAGATTATTTTCGAGGACTGGACGTAGACCACAAGTGGGTTAGTGGTCGAACCAGGATAAATATCGTGTCTGCTTCTTTCTTCTCAATCTTTTTATTTTATGTAATTTTATATTATTGCACATTTATTTATTTGCTGTTCTTAAAGCTTTTATTCTTCATCTCGCAATTTCTTTTCTTTTATTTAATAGCTTAAATATTTGTGTTTATTTTAAGAGCATTCGTGAAAAGTTTTTCATACCCAATTCACCCCCCTCTTGGATAATGGCTGCCATGACTAACAAGTGGTATCAGAGCTTCGTGCTTTGGTGAAAGCTTAACCGCTTAGAGTTAAAGATCCTTGTTTGTTAGCAACCTTGAAAATTTTTCAAAATGGAAGGTTTTGAAATTGATAAACCACCATTCTTTGATGGTGTGCATTTTGTTTATTGGAAAGTTAGAATAGAGTTTTATATGCAATCTATTGATTTGGATTTGTGGGATGTTGTGCTAAATGGATTTATTTGCAAACCAAAACAAACTTGGAATGCCTATGACAAGAAATGTTTTTCTTTGAATATTAGAGCTATGCAAATTTTGAGAAGTTGTTTGAATGATGAGGCTTATGCTAAAATTAAGAGTTCTAGTGCTAAAGATATATGGGATGCTCTTGATGCTATTTATCTTGCTAACAATGATATAGTGTATAAAGTTGTATATAGAAAGTAAGAAGTGCAAACGCCATTGAAGGAAGCTTGTCATGAAAAATATCCTCAAAAAGATACTCAAACTATTGAAGGGAGCCAAATGCCTCTTGGTGACGATAGTGCTCAATTTGAAGAAGAGGCAAAGCAAAACAAAATTGATGAGGAAGAATATGATTCTCTTAAAGAGCCAAATGTGCTAGAAATTGAAACCACTTCCTATATGGCTAAAAAAGACTTTGAGGTAAATAATTCTAAACTAGATTATAGTCCTTCCTATGATGAGTTACAATGTGCATATAATGAACTGTATAATGGTTTATTGAATTTAGAAAAGAAAAACTTATTGTGTTTGGAAAACATTTCCTTTATTGAAAATGAAATTGAAAGTTTGAAAAATGAATATGCTTTTCTTGATGAGGAAATGTCTTTGAAATGTGAAACCTCAACTTCTTGTGAAAAATGCATTAATTTAGAAAATCAAGTTAAGGACTTATCTTTCAAATTTTCCAAAGCTAATGATTCTAATTGCTTACATTCTATGATTGTTAATAAAAATAAAATTAATGTTATTCCACATGGAAATTCAAGTAAAGCTTGTGGAAAAAATAACATAGAATGTAATAACAAGAAAAGGCTTAAGTTTTTCAAAGATGATCTTCAAAAGACCAAGTCATCATTAAATTTAATTGTTTGTAATTTTTGTGGTCATCTAGGACATATTTCTCATTTATGTAATTATAGAAGAAATTCTTATATGAGAAATTGTATGGTATGGGTTCCTAAAAATCCTAAAGGCCCTAATACTAACATTCAAGGACCCAAAATGAAGTGGGTACCAAAATGTCCTCCCAGTGTTTCAATTTTGCAGAA
Organism: Ormosia semicastrata; assembly: GCA_029884595.1. Classification (NCBI taxonomy): domain Eukaryota; kingdom Viridiplantae; phylum Streptophyta; class Magnoliopsida; order Fabales; family Fabaceae; genus Ormosia; species Ormosia semicastrata. The sequence continues at coordinate 2,766,842 of JAQQTO010000038.1, read as the reverse complement.
AATTTCTCAAAAGGATGGACAAATTGGTCAAAAGAAAGAGGAATCATAAAGGAGAATACTTCCAAAGCCCAATGGTAGAAACTTTAGTCAAAGAAAGAAGATTGCTTCAACTAAAGCTTCTTAAGTACAAAATATAGAGCTTGTAAAGTTCAAGACTCCAAAAGAGAAGCAATGGGTAAGAAAAAATATTTCCTTGATTACCAAGGCCAAGGTATCAAAAGTTTTTACCTCTTATGCACACTCATATGTAAAGTCAATAAATTTGAGGTATATTCCTTGTAGCCCTTAAGTGATTAATAGAATCATGTCTACTTGATAAAATTTGAATATTATGTTTAATACATGATTATGTTCATTCTTATTAATTTGTTATATATCTTGGTACATAAGGGTCTATAATGCCTATGTATGCTTTGAAATTGTCTATATATCATGAAAGCAAGCATGTTATCAGCTATGTGCTTAATGGTAATTGGTTATTTAACTTATTATGCTCAGTTTATATACTATAAAAAAATTAATCTTTATGAGAGCATAATGAATTAATAGTCAAAAACTAACACACAAGGATCCAAGAAAATTTGGGTACCAAAAGTCAAAAATTGAAGTGTGTTGTAGGTGTGCTTGAAGGCCAAGAGCTGACTTTGACATCTTGAAAGTGGCCGCTCCAAGTACAAAGACCAGAAATAATTTCAAGCTCTCTTCTTTGTCTCCGTGAAGTTTGGACTTACAATTTTTGGATAAGTGAAAACTTTTATTATGTTTTTCTAGCTTTATGTCTTGAAAATATTTTTACACGTTAATATGCTAGATAAAATATGCTCCTTGCTTAAAATGACATGTTTAATGATAATATCCTTGAACTTAAGTTTTTGATCAATCATACATATAATTAAATATTTGAATTTATTGCTTAATTATGATTTCATCCTTCTTGAATTATTACTGACTTGAGCGTGGAGTTATCCCAAAATCATTTTTGTAAGTACTCCATCAAAAGGTAAGCTTTCGTCTCTCAAAATGCAAATCCTGGACATAATATATATGCTTTCTTGTTTAAGTTATTTGAATACATCCCTATGGTATTCAAATACCATTGCTTTTATACGTGTAAATTTTGTGGTTTTCTGATAGGCCCATTCAAATAGACCTATGGCTATTCGAATACCATACATCAGTACAATATTCCTATAAGCTGGTGTATTCGAATAACTAAGTAGTTATTTGAATAACCTGAGGCTTATCAATATCAGTGTTTCTCACATGCCTCTGGAGTATTCGAATACCTTGGAAGCTATTCGAATACTTGCTCTTGTCTTGCCTATTATTTTTGTGTGGGTATTCGAATACAAGAATCAACATTCGAATACCATAGGCTGGCAGCCAAGCCAAACTAGCCCATTTATTCGAATAACTGGGAAGTTATTTGAATACCTTCTATCAGAAGGGTGCGTCCTTTGCTCTTTCCCAACCGTTCTATTCGAATACATCTCATAGTATTCGAATAAAATTTGTTAAAGGCCACAACGCTTGGCTTTCCCTGCTCATCTATTCGAATAAAACCCTTTTTATTCAAATAAAACACAAATTATGAAATGCAAATTCTTAACCAAATGTAATTGGCTATTTTTTTTATGATTATATGTACTTGGATAATTTGATCAATGAAATGAAATATCTTTTATCCTTGTGAACTCATTTGTTATTTTATTATTTTGAATGCTTATTTGTTTATGAGTTTAGCATAATGACTAACCTCTATGGATCAAAAATTGATGGATACCAAAGAAAGTACTTTGAATTATTTTGTAGGGTGATAACTACCTCAAGCAAGCATTTAAATGGAATAAAATCATTCAACTTGAGGATAGTAAAGTTTAAAAGGATTCAACTTTTAAAAGAAGGTGCAAAGAATCTCTATTCCCTCATGAAAACTTGAAGCTTGGAAGTTGGAGTCATCTACAAAAACTCAAAGAGTACACTTTTGGTGATATCAATCTATTATCCTTATTTATGTTTTAAATTTGATATCATATGATATATGGAGAAGTAGAGAGTTTTGTTATACCTTTACATACCTTACATGAAAATTATTTGCCTAAAAATGCCTAAATAAGTTTTGATGATGATCATATGTTTCTTGATAAACTTGAATCATGCCTTAAAAATGCTTAAACTATTTTTTTTATTCAAGTGTATATGTGCTTCATGCATTCTTGTTAGAGCTAACATTGCATGATTGATAATGTGATACATGCTTTAAAATTATATATCAACCTGAATTATGCTTATAAATGGGCTTACATGATATTTGATGTTAACCTATGTTTTAGAAGACTTTTAAAGTTAGCTTTGCAAGTCTCTCTATGTATTTCAAATATAGCCATCAGATTTTATACATACAAGCATATATGGATAAATGAGAAAAGTTGAATGGAATTCAAATGAAGAGGAAGATAAAGAATACTTTCTTCTAGTGCAATGGAATGAAGAATTCAAAGAAAGAAAGCTCAAAGTTAAAGGACCAATAAAGAAGGATCATCACTCTTTATCTATCTCAATAAGTATCTCTATTCCTAAGCTATTGTGGTACTTTATATGATATAAATTGTATGATACTTGTTGATAAATTGATCTTAAAATGATTAGATGCTTTCCTTACATGAGAAGTATGCTTAGCTTTAACAAAATGCCTAATTAGATATTAACTTGCTAATTTGTCATTGCATTTAGGGTGGATGATATTAGTTCTATACATACTTTGATCCCTATAGCATATTCCATCAAGGATATGTACTTATGTTCTCTTAACTTGGATTGATCTGTCTCAATGAATATGTGTTTTTTAATATAAAACATCTCTACCCTTCTAAAATGCTTTTGAAAATATAATGTGCTCTTGTAAAATTCTTTTTGAAAGGGGGAGAAGTTTTAAAATGATTTTTGATTGAGGAATTAAGAAGATGTATCTTTGCCTTGCTTTTCTTTAAGGTAATGTGCTTATATGGTCTTGGCATACATATTTTCTTTATCTATCTTGTACTTCAATAAAAGGGAGCTTATCTTACTTATCTTACATATCTTTCTTCCATGTCCTTGTTGACTAAAAATATATGCATGACTATGTTAAACTATTATGTTTTGATAATATGCATATTTTGAGGGGGAGCCTAGCCCTTAAATTGTTGTTTATATCTTTTGGCTTACATCCTTGTTTGATTACATAAAGTGTTTTATAGTCATCATATGCGAAATGTTGAAATACAAAAATATGACAAGCATTGCATGAATAATCTTCTATATCTTGAAAGCATGCTTGTTTCATCTCTTTATTCTTGAATCATATGTAGAATCTATAAGGGGGAGAAATTTTTTTTTTCTAAGCCTTTTTGTTGATGTCAAATAGGGGGAGTGAAAATTGGAAAGAAAAATATGTTTTTGTGCTTATTGTTTGATATGCTTACATGAATATCCATTCTTGTATATTGCTCAACATATTTTTTTCTTTGGTGATTTGTCATCATCTAAAAGGGAGAGATTGTGAAAATAAGTTTGCCCCAAATGATTTAATATGTTAAGTTTTGATGATAACAAATACAAGACAAAAAGAATAATTTGCTTATGTTCTTTATTGCATCCTATATAGAGCATATCCATTAATTATTGATAAATATCTTATTTGGATGTGTATATGAAAGTTTTATATGCATGTTAAACTAATTAGAGTTATACATTTATGAATCATGCATATGAAGACATTGAATTATGATTTTGGACTAACTATACTTGTTTAAATGAGCAATACTTTGTAGGATAGTCCAAGTACCAAGAGTGAGCTTGCAACAAAAAAGCAAAAGATATCTATTAAGCTCAACACAAGGAGAATGTGATTAAACATATGTCTTTGAAGATTTGTTTTGATAACACACATGATGGGAAGACCAAGTCTAAGATCTTATACGAATAGTTTTAGGACTTAGAGTCTCTTTGTTCGAGGATCTCTTTGGATATCTCCTAGTGCATCAAGATAAAACAAAAATCCTTCCTTAAACTTATACCAAAACTGTTTTGATCTTAAAAATAACTTAGAAATGTTTTGGTGTTTTTGATAAACTTTCTGGGATGTTTTTCAAACATTTATAACTGGTTTTTACACAGAGTTATTCGAATAACCTTGAAGGTATTCGAATAACATCCTTCTAAATAGTTTTTTAAATGTGTTTAAAATAAAGGTATTCGAATACACTCTTGTGGTATTCGAATAACCTACTTCTGAACTGTTTTATGAGAAAATGAAAACAGTGGTATTCGAATACACCCTTGTGGTATTCGAATAACCTACTTCAGAACCTTTTTCGTTTATGAAATAAAAATAGTGGTATTCGAATACCCCATGATGGTATTCGAATAACCCATATCAGTTTGCTTTTCATGATGATATTATGAACAGTGTTATTCGAATAAAGGTTTACACTATTCGAATAAACACGGTAAACACAGTTCTGGATATAGTATGTAACGGACATATTCTTATAATAATTACGAAATTAATTGCTACAACGGCTAATTTTCTTTCCGACTCTATAAATGGAGACCTTGGGTCTCATCTGCAAGTAGCCCAGCTATCTGTTTAATTTACGCTTGCTTTAAAAAATGTGATTTATAATTTACACCTATTTTCTGTGCTCTTTTTGCTGAAACTTTGAGATATCCTTTGAGAGCCTCTTAGCACTTCAATTTGTATTATTTGCTCTGAGTGAGAGTTTCTCTTCATCTATATTTCTGTTTTTCTATATTGAGGGTGAGGTGTCCTTCAAGGTTTGTACAAGGGTGAGGTATCCCTTCAAGGTTTGTATAAGAGTGAGGTATCACTGCAGGCTGAGACTTTAGCACAAGGGTAGAGTTTCTCTGTGTGTGAAAAGTGCTCTTTTGTGTAATGGTTGCAAGCACCTATTGAAACTTGTATACATAGTGAAAAATCTCGGATTGTTTTCGAGGACTGGACGTAGACCATAAGTGGGTTAGTGGTCGAACTAGGATAAATATCGTGCCTGCTTCTTTCTTCTCAATCTCTTTATTTTATATAATTTTATATTATTGCACATTTATTTATTTGCTGTTCTTAAAGCTTTTATTCTTCATCTCGTAATTTCTTTTTTTTATTTAATAGTTTAAATATTTGTGTTTATTTTAAGAGCATCCGTGAAAAGTTTTTCATACCCAATTCACCCCCCCTCTTGGGTAATGGTTGCCATGACTAACAAACGTAAAAGTCAATTTGTATAGCACAACTAATACATTATCATTACAATAGCATTAGAGGAGTGTGATACTGTCAAAAGGTCTAGACTAGCTTTCTCAGTGCCAGAGTGATTGCTCATTGAATCCAAGACATACAACCTTTTGCGTCTCGGATCCAACGCATAACACCACCACTGGTTGTCGAACACGATTGGAGCGAATATCTACATGAACAAATGTATCCTTTAACACATTGAATGTGTCCCTTACTAATATCCATATATAAATAGTATTACCAATCCTCAAATGCCTTTCTTATGCAGTATTAAGAAAATAAAACACTACACACCATCCAACTAGGTAAATGATGGGTTAAACCCCAGATGTTGCCCAATAAAGTGTGTGAAGCCAAACACGAGTCATTTTTTGACACACAATGCTTAAAAGTTACCAAGTTGCTTTGGGTGATGTCATATCCCACTTCAGCATGTGGCATGATGTTATTAACACTCCGCCAGGGCCTGTGGCGATCTGATTTGAAATGCTGCAGTCCACTTTTCACCAAATCCTACATTTTATAAATAACAAACAATAAGTTAAGGTTTCATTGTCAATGGCCATAGAATTCCATAAGTTAAGCCACAATGTTGTAGTTACCATAAACGTGGGACATAACATGTGACGGGTCACTCTTAATGCTCGGTCCATTTCATCTCCCACAAAAACCCTTGCAGCCAGCATAATAACCTGAAAGAGTGAATTAAAGAAGGTCCTTATGTGTGAACCGACGTAATTTATCGGTGTAATATACATAATCTAAAATACGACATGAATGGAATTCGTTCTTACCATATTGTTGACCCACCCTCTTGATTTCATGCAAGAGGCATCTGCAATGGTAAGGAACTGATTATAGAGTTTGACCACTGGCCTACACCATAGCCCAAAACAAATAGTTTAAAGACAATCAATGGGAAACGTCTAATTCTGAATTTGTACAAGTGACAAATGAGAAATATTAGCCCAAATAGATTCAATATTATACTTATCAAGCATGCTATGTTGGTAATTCAAAAGCTTACGTGAAATCGTGGTCCTCTTTGTTAAGCACTCGGGTGCAGTAGCTAAAAAGTTGGGTTTGAAGATTTGTTTTTCTCTTAGACTTTGTTACTTTGGTGTAAGGAGTTCGGGTGCTTTTGCCAAGCACACGCTTCCTGGGATAAGCCTTAACTCGAGTGCAAATGTTAGACTCGGGGATGCCACCTGCAGGCGGACGTTGATCGCTCACCTCACCACCTTCAGTGAATCCGTAGAAATGAGTGGTCTCGCGATTCAATGGTTGCGTACCCTGGTCATATACTGGACTGGCTACAACACAACCTAAAGGTGAAGGATTGGAATGGTGTAATAATAGTTATTTCAATGTGCTCACTTCCATTTCTAGAATAGAAATCCTTTTCTTCATTTTCATGTTCTCAGCAACCACATGGGAAATATCACTGGCAAGGGACTCCACATCAACTGGCCTCGGCCGCCGATGACCATGCCCATGTCGCTGCTCAGGTGCCATTGTATCCCTGACTATATCAATCTGGTTCTCTTCTGTTGATGCAATCAGATCTTCAGTTACCTACATATCAATAACCAACAAATATGTAGTTAAAAATTATGGTGAAGGTGGACTACTACGACTAAAGACTATATAATTTTTTAATACAACATTATTTTCATACAAACATCGCAACACTATACACACCATTTTAAAGTTGTACGTTACCTTATTTTTTTCAAATGTCGCACGCACTTTCTTCTCCCTCGCCCTAAACACGTTCCAGTTCAAGTAACGTGGGAAGGATTGACCACTTATCATACTTGATGTGGGGTGCAATGAGAGGTGATCAAAAGCCCAAACCTTGTAGAAATTGACATGTATGATATCAAAATGATGCAGGAAAAGAATATAAAAAGGCTACAATTTTGCATGAAACAATTATAACAACCAGGAAGCATAGTAAATAACAAAACATGTACATGCAGAAGTGCAGCACATCCCATTAAATGGATTTGGCGGATATTCTTACCCTCGTTCAATGCACGTGCAACTCAGGTCAAGTCTTCCACCAAAAAATCATACACCGTCAAACCCCAACTATAATTTTCTAAAGAGTCCAACTCATCCAACAGGTGTATGAAGGCACAATGCACGTTGACACCTGTAACGGGAAAAAAGAACTCCCCAAAAATAAGTAGGATATAAAGTCGACAAAAGTTGTCCACTTCATTGTTCCCTACTTGCTGATACAGCTCAACATAAATTGTGCCAATGGTTACATCATCCCCCTTAAATAAGGACATAGTTCGGCTTCGTCCATCATCACGTGGGGTTGTCCTTTCCCCATCAATCCGCAAGCCAAGTGCTAAGCATACATCTCTTGGACTAAATGGGATAACCATACCCCTAACTCTAAATCCCCCATCTCTTTCAACCCATCTAGATGCTAACTCCCACAACAAGACACAGTTGATTTTTAAATTGTTCGGCATATACAACAGTGACTTGAATGGGGTAGACTCAATTCGGGACTTCTGGGCATCCGTCAATGAGCTATTCACCTCGATTAACAACCTCGATGTGCACACATGCCTCAATCGCACCTTCTGCATTATGAGAACAAATTAGCGAACATATGCGCATAGCCAAACATGTATAACATATTTTTTCTATATTAACCAAGTTGGTTACCTAATTCATGTTGGACAAATCACGCCTTCATATTGCCATTGAGCTATCCATGTAAGTATGCTGCATATATAGAAGACAAAGTATGAATTTTCATGAGTTCAACAAGATCAAAGCACAAATATACAATATCAATCGTATTAGTCATAACTCATACACATGCACCAACTTTATCATTTTGAGCTAATTGTGTCATTTAAAATTTCCTAAGACTGTGGAATAACAAAATAGAAACTTACACAATTCATTTAAATGGGGAACACACTATTTCAACCAAATCATTTAAATTTTTAGGATACTCTTATTTGCTGAAGAATTTTCCACACAATATGATGTTGGAAATGTAAGGTTCCCTCATATGACCAGTGTCAAGTCCTTAACAGGCTACAAACTTGAATAAACAACAAAGTTAAGAACCTAATAGAATTTTAAAAATGAGAGACATAACAGAAGGCAAGAAGAAAGAAAGCAAAGGAAGACAACAACAAAATGCAAGCAAAGGAAGGAAGCAAGAGGAAGATAGGAAGAAGGAAAGAAAAGGAAAACAAGCTTCAACAAGCTAGCTAAGTAGTAAGGTAGGGGGAAACTTGTTTTTTGGAGGTTACTAGTATGATCTTTGTATAGAATTTTCTGCATAAAATTCCACAGAAGCCATATGTGTATAGTTATATATAGTTGAAGCTTGAATATGTGAATTCAGAATTGGGAAGGATTTAAATGATACTTGAATAACTATATTAGGTATGGGTGAAAATGATACTTGAATAACTATATTAGTTATTCTCCCACCAAACAATGAGATTCACCAATTTTTTCCATGATTTTGTGTTCAGAACAATATTACACATGTAAAGGAATGCTAGTGCTTCATTTCTAACTAGTTTGATTTGGAAATTTACATCTGATAAGAAATTTGTTCTATGCCACAGCTCCATAACCGGTTAGGACAACTATATAACCAATTATTTCAACTCACAGGGCCACAAAATCTAATTATTCATACACAGTTAACCGATTAGATAGACACTCCAATCGGTTATTTCACCAACCGTGAGCTCCATTTTCATTCCTACTATGCACTAATCGGTTAGCCTCAACTTGCTAACCGGTTATTTGCTTAGACAAAAAGCTCCTCTTTCATTCTCACAATGCTCTAATCGGTTAAACATAATCTCTAATTGGTTATTTCCCAAGCAGTGAGCTCATGCCTCGCGCTAATACATGGTATTTTGTGTTCAAAACAACATTACACATGTAAGGAATGCTTGTGCTTCATCTCTAATAAGTTCGGCCCTTTATTGGGAACAACTTTTGGGATTCACCAGAAACTGATACTGATTAACCACTTAGACATAACTGATTATCCACTTAGACGTAACTGATTAACCACTTATTTTGGAGCCTCACCAAGCAGAGATTCTTCATTTTTTTAATTATTTTATGTTCAAAAAACAACATTACACTTGTAAAGGAATCTAGTGCTTCATCTCTAACTGCTTTGGCCCATTATTGGGAATTATTTTTTGGATTCTCCAAAAACCTATACTGATTAACCAATTAGAGGTAACTGATTAACCACTTATTTTGGACCCTCACCAAGCAATGAGATTCTCCACTTTTTTCATGCATTTGTGGCCAAAACAACATTACACGTGTAAAAGAATGCTAGTGCTTCATTTCTAACTAGTTTGGCTTATTCTTGGGAACTCTTTTTGGGATTCTCCAAAAACAAATATTGATTAACCACTTAGACATAAGTGATTAACCACTTATTTTAGAGCCTCACAAGCAGAGATTCTTCATTTTTTTCATTATTTTGTGTTCAAAACAACATTACACCTGTAAAGGAATCTAGTGCTTCATCTCTAACTACTTTAGCCCATTATTAGGAATTATTTTTTGGATTCTCCAAAAACTTATACTGATTAACTAATTAGACGTAACTGATTAACCACTTATTTTGGAGTCTCACCAAGCAATGAGATTCTCCATTTTTTTTTCATTATTTTGTGTTCAAAACAAGATTACATATGTAAAGGAATGCTTGTGCTTCATCTCTAACAAGTTTGGCCCTTTATTGGGAACAACTTTTGGGATTCACCGGAAATCGATACTGATTAACCACTTATACATAACTGATTAACCACTTAGACGTAACTGATTAACCACATTTTTTGGAGTCTCACCAAGCAAAGATTCTCCATTTTTTTCATTATTTTGTGTTCAAAAAATAATATTACACCTGTAAAGGAACCTAGTGCTTCATCTCTAACTACTTTGGCCCATTATTGGGAATTATTTTTTAGATTCTCCAAAAACCTATACTGATTAACTAATTAGAGGTAACTGATTAACCACTTATTTTGGAGCCTCACCAAGCAATGAGATTCTCCACTTTTTTCATGCATTTGTGGCCAAAACAACATTACATGTGAAAAAGAATGCTAGTGCTTCATTTCTAACTAGTTTGGCCTATTCTTGGGAACTATTTTTGGGATTCTCCAGAAACCTATACTGATTAACCAATTACATGTAACTGATTAACTACTTATTTTGGAGCCTCACCAAGCAGTGAGGTTCTCCACTGTTTCCATTATTTTGTGTTCAAAATAACTTTTTTAGTGTAAAAGAATGCTAGTGCTTCATTTCTAACTAGTTTGGCCCATTATTGGGAATTTTTTTTTTGGATTATCCAGAAGCCTATACTGATTAACCACTTAGACGTAAATGATTAACCACTTCTTTTGGAGCCTTACCAAGCAATGAGATTCTCCACTTTTAAAGGAATGCTAGTACTTCATTTCTAACTAGTTTGGCCATTTATTGTGAGCTCTAATGTTGTCAGCAAAATTTTCAGATCATCAATAACCATAAATCATTCCATCTAAATACTTCCCAACACATCATTCATTCTTCAAACAATTGCATACCACAATATATCTTTTTCATTCAATAGAATACACACTACTGCTATAGCCTATCAAAACTGTCTCTAAGAAAAAAAATAGCATACATCATTATCTCTATTTCAATTCATTCCATTCAAATACGCATCATTATTTGCATTTCACAAGTCTCAAAGTCATGAACTACAGTGGTTATTACAAATGAACACCAACCTATGATTTTAACCAATTACAGTCATTATACCACTAATACAAAATGCAATTTTACCTAAAGTTTGTTCTGAAATAGAGGGCTAGCACTGCAGGAGATGATTTGTCTTCACCTTTCCCACGAACCCGAGGAAGAAGAAGCTAGGATGGGGAACCATCTCAGAGTGGAGCGAGCGGTGTGCGGTGGTTCTTGGTACCAGATCACGGTGGCTGATGTGCGTCACGGTGCGCGGTGTTGTCTGGTTCGTGGTTAGGGCAGAGGTTGAAACTGGCTGGTGGTGTCTTGGTCGTGGCTAGGTGATGTTTTGGTGGAGATAGAGGCAGATGTGGACAGTGGTGGGGGAGAAGCTGGCACCTAGAGCAAGAGAAATGGGAGAAACCGAGAGCGAGAGAGTGAGAGAATGAAGCACAGAAACGTTTAAAATTTCAGAAAGAAAAAAATTAACGAGGACGCGCGGAGGAAGGGAGGGAAACGAAAGTGGTATATGGCCACGTGGCATACGGTGGAAATAAGTTGGAGTATAACGTTGGACGAGAAATGTTTTCCGGCTATAAAAAGGGAGGGGTTATACGGGAGATCAAGAAACAAGAGAGAGAAAAAGGTGCTACACATGCAAACCAAGAGAAGAGATAAAAAAAAAAAAGAAATAAAAGAAAGAAAGAAAGAAAAAAAAAAAGAAAGAGAGATAGAGAAAAAAAAAAAGAGAAGAAAGACGGTAAGGAAAGAGGGAGGGAACGGAAAAAAAGAAGAAAATATTGTAAGAGGTAGGATCTAGATTTTTTAAAAATAAAATTATGACTTTCAATATGTTTATATGTTTTATTAGTTTATTTATTATTTTGTGTATATTGTTATTCTTGTTAAGCTTATTATGCACATATAATATTATGAAAACTTTATATTTGTTTAACTTTGAAATATTTATGATATTTGATAAAATTTAAAATTATTATAATTTGAATGCTAATTTTTTTATGGGTCCAATATAATAAATTAAAATATCACTCAAAATTTGAGTTAAATAAATATTTTAATTATATTAGGTAATTGATGCACAAATTTTTCAACCAAATCTACAAACTTGATACGAGATTAATTGTTGCATTGCAAACCTAAGTGCAAGTTGTCTCAAGTAATAAATTTCTTGGGAGTCCGAGGTCGATGCACAGGGAATTGATGAAGATTAATTAAGGTAAGATAAATATTTTGTTACTACGGTAAAAATTATTTACTTAAGTTAGAAAGATTCACTATTGGTAAATAAAGTAAAGGTAAGATTAATTCTTTTTTATAACTCAATTAGAACCCTCACATCAAGGAGGTTCCAATCGAAAAATACAACGTTAAAAGTCCATTACGTAATTATATTATGTTTCCTTTAACTATTATCACCACTTGTAAATAGGTTAAAGTATTCACTGTGCCAAAATCTTATCTGCAATAAATCAAGAACTTATCTTTACAAAGGTAGTTTCTAAATTATCAGAAATAAAATATAACACGTATAATAATTATTAGAAAATATAAATCATTAAAGTATAAGAGAGGAATAAATCTAACTTTATTTTATTACCAAGAGTTTCACACTTTGACTCAAATAGAAAAAAAATTATTTACACATAAGTTAAAAGAGAGAAAAAGATAAAAAGAGAGAAAAAGAAAAATTAAGGGAGGAGGAAATTCCTCAGAATTCCCCCTCCCCCAATGTACGTCCCAGTTTCTGAATTCAAGCCTATATTTATAGGCAAAGTTTGGTTACTGTGCAATGTATAGTAACCAAACTTAATGATTAAGTCTTCAAACGTCACCAATGATGTTTTTTTAATAATAATTGAGCAAACATGTACAATCGTATCTTCTATTTTTTCATTTTTGAGAGAAGTGGTCTTCATGAAAGTTGTAGACTTGGATATTTGCTTTAAAATGACTTTAGTTTCAGTCCAAAATCATTTCTAGAACTCAAGATATGGTCCAATTACTGCAAAGTATTTAGACCAAGTTTCAGCTCCTCTGTTCTGACTTCAAAGCTCAATATCACCTCCAAGGCGTCCGATCTGAGTTTTATGTTCTTCATGAAAATTATAGGGAATTGTCTAAACTTTCCTACAAGACTAAAATCACATCGATCCGATATTTGCAACTCAAGTTATAGTCAGTTTACTAAACACTGCCAAAGAGATAATTAAGGCAAATTTATGCAATAATTTGTTTAATGATCCTATTTGGTTTAATATTATAAAATGTGTCAAAACTAACATAATTAAGCTTAATTGAACCTTAAGAAACCTAGTGAAAGGATTATAAAATGCATAAAATATAGTGTTATTAAATTCTCCCACACTTAACTTTTGCACTCCTGGGCAAAACAAAAAAAAAAAAAAAAAACAAAAAAATGACGCAGACTCAAAAACTAAAAAACTCCAAATGATTCAATTTCCAATAATAATAATGAAGAGTAACCAAAGATTCAATGAATCAAAACATTCATAAAGTAACATGTCTTCGCATCTTAAACTAACAAGTAAGAAAACTTCAGTTGAAAAGAATGAATCAAGAATGATAGATTCTCACAGAATTCACTCTCAATCTCTCAAGTGTTTAAAAAAGTAAGTATTTCACTCTATTCAACTCATGAATAATTGCACTACCATAAGCTTGTTTATCTTTTACTTCTCTGCTACTCAAAAACAACATGTATACACAAATCATGAGGAATTTATTCAAGGTTGTAATGGGGTCAAGGTAATGGTAGAAGTAATATAGATATGATAAGTTAAATACCAAAGAGAATAGAAGAGCATTATGATACAGTTGGAGTGGAGAAGATGTTTGAGAACATTCAGTCTAAATTTCCCAAGAATTTCTTAATTCCTTCTCATAAAGGACAATGACCAATATCTGACTAATGTTTTGTTAAATATCAATGTCAAATTGAATTCCTTTAGGTTTGAACATTCTCCTTCTATTCCTGTTATTTTCAATCATCTTCCTTCTTTTTAGGTATGAATATGTCACAAGGTGCATTCTTTGATTGCAGCGGTTGTCACTTTTTTTTTTTAATAGGAATATATATTTTTTTTTTTTTTTTTTTTTTTATATATATATATATATATATATATATATATATATATATATATGACCAATCTGCACACGCACCCCCACACTTGTTCAAGAACTCATCCAATAACAAAGTCAATGCTCTCTTGGGCCCAACAAAGACCATGATTTTTCATTTAAGGTACATAATAAGTTTGAAACAAGGAATGGTTAAATAAGCTCAAAGGGTTTAAACAAGGGAAAATATGCAAGGTTGACTATTTGGTCAAAGTAGCTAATTCAAGAAAAATGTCTTAATCATGTTTATGTATGCATGTGAAAATGTAGCCTCAAAAAGAATCAAAGCAAGTTCTAGAGTAACAATTCCATGAGAAAAAATCACACAAGAAAGAAAAGAAAATGGTATAGATGTTCAATCTATTCATTGATAGGCTCAAAATCTTACAAGGCATATATCCATCATTCTCAGTCCACAAAAATTTCAACATCCATAACCAAGCATGTGATATTTAAGAAAGAAAATAATTTACTTAATCATGTAAATTTTCTTGAATTTGAATTGCTACTTCCACACAATAAAGTTATTTATCCCAATCTAGATGCATCTCAAGAGTAAAATTACCGCCATAGTAAAATTTACTCTTTACTCTGCCATCCTTAAATGATTTAGCTATTAGAAAATTGTTGACAAACATAAAAACATAAACACACTTCAAAAAATTTTTTCACCAAATTTTTTTTAACACACTTATCATACAACTATCCTTCCCTCCAACTAGATCACAACATTATCCTCAATGTTAAAATATAGATAGGAAAAGAATAGAAGATAGTACCTATTTCTGCAATTACTAAAAAATAGAAACAAATTCAAATAGAAACAAAGCATGATGAATAAAACCAAAGCTTTCAATTATTTAAATAGTTGGAGTGTCTTGACTAGCTTTCTTTTCATTCTGCGTCCCTCTCCATTTCCTTCGGACTAATTAATCTGAGCTGTTACTGAATCAGGTTCATAAATAAAAAGCTTTTAATTTATCAATCAACTCATCAACAGTGGAAGCAAAGATAAGGAGTCGTCTTGCCAAAGGTGTGATAAATTTCTGTTGCACAGCATAGTCAAGAAAATATAACAAAAGATCAAAGAAATTATGAACATTCAACAAACCTATGAGTTTTTTGTGATGTTCAGTTGAGCCTAAGAGACAATTTGAAAAATTTCTTCCAAAGTACCAAAACCACCCGGTAAGGCAATGAATGCATTAGAGTTTGCAAGCATTTTAGCCATTCGTTCATGCAAAGTTGATACTCGAAGTTCCTGCCCAAGTGTTTTTCTAGTGATTTTCTTTTGAGTTAAAGGTTCAGGAATGATACCTAAAACTAGATTGCCTCTCAGATATGCAGCCAGTGATACAGCCCCCATTAATCCACGGCAACCTCCCCCATATATTACACGAATGTTTCTTGCAGTAAGTGTTCTACCAACAATGCTTGCGGCTTGAACAAACTCTGAACCCTTCCCATATCTTTTCCCACAAAATATACAGATACTGGTAAGTCTACGAACAGAAGAAGAAGAAGTTCCCTCCATTTTTACACTCACACTTTCTTTGAATGATTTTGAGTTGAAGGAAAGTGAATAAATGTAGTATTTAAATAGGGAGGAGAATAGAAAAAGGTAATGATAGCACCTATATGGGTAGGTTGGCTTGTATCAAAAGAGTTTGACAATAAGAAACACGCTTAAGAATCATGCTTTTCTTTTTTTTAAAATGTACAAGATAATATATACATTGTGATTGTGGCTCACATCTTCCTCTGATTTTACGTCCAGTAATGACTTAAATGCCTTCTATGAGTCGAGGATAAGCTTCCTATCCAAATTTCTTATAAATTGACAAATAGGGTCTTTTAAGTCAGATTCTCAAGACTATAGTGCTCTTACTTGCCTTTGAAGAGATTCCACAAATTAAAAAGTTAACGATGCACACCCCACAAGAATGCGTCTCAAAAGTCAATAAGATATTATCTAATGACTCCTTACTCTGACCATTCTTAATGAAGAAAATTTCATCTTCTCTGTTTGCGGGAACTATCCCCAAAGAATGACTTCGCTTGTTACAAGAAAAATTGATAATTTACAAACCAAACCATGAAATTGAAAATTAAAAATTCATCAAAAAAATGATCATTGATAGGTGTGATTTAAAAAAGGTGAGCCTATTGTAAGTATGGACAAAACATTTTCGGCTTATTTTGAATTCTTGAAGTAACAAAATTCACCGTATCAACCTAAGTTTGTAAAAACTTGTTGAGAAAATTGACAAGTGCACCGAATTGTGAAAGTGATTAAAGGAAAAAGAAAAACAAACACAAAGACACAAGAAATTAAAACACTAGGGATCGAACTTCACTTGATTCATCAATCTATCATAGACAATAGAGTAGCTTTGGGACCTTCCTTCTAATCAATTTCTAATTATTCAATTGATGGGTAGAATCAGTAATTTTTTCATTTAATTCTTTGGTCTAAACCTTAATTCTTGAATGCATGACTTTTACTCTTGTGATTCTCATGAAAAATACCACAGTTCTCCCACACAACCTATAACTTTCATTCCTAGAATATTATAAAATCATGGCACTTTATTATTTATGGTTTAGGTCATATGCAAACCTTTCGATTCTACATACACCCACTAGATCAATTTATGAGTGACCAATTCATAAAAGCATTATGAACCATAATAGGCACTCGAATTGAGTAGAAAAGAAATTGATTAAAATTTCAATCTTAATACATGTCGATTGAATCAAGTTACATATTCACCCTAAAAACACACAAAAAGAAAAAAAAGAAAAAAAAATAAGAAAAATAAAAATATATACAAAGATGTGGTATAAACCAACCACCAAATAAAAATTAAAAACAAAGTGTGGTAGAAACCAACCACAAAATAAAAATTAAAAATGGTGTGGTAGAAACCAACCACCAAAATAATATTAATACGTAGTAAATATATATTTACAAAGGTGTGATAATAAACTAACTACCAAAAATATATATTTACAAGGATAGCAAATAAATATTAACAAGGTGCGGTAATAACCAATTATCAAATATTTATTTACAAAGGTGTGATATAACTCATCCACCAAATATATATATTTACAAGGATAGTAAATATTTATTAACAAGGTGTGATAATAATCAACCACCAAATATTTATTTACAAAGGTGTGGTATAAACCAATATATTGGTTTAAAAATACATAGTAAATACGTAAAATATATATTTACAAAGGTGTGGTAATAAACCAATCATCAAATATATATATTTACAAGGATAGTAAATAAATATTAACAAGGTATGGTAATAACTAACCACCAAATATTTATTTACAAATGTGGGGTAATAAACCTAATCACCAAATAAAAAAAATAAAAAAAGTGTGGTATAAATTAACCACCAAAAATAAAAAAATACAAAAAGTAAATTACAGAAAAGTAAACGGGAGAGTTTCCCCCACTAAGTTAGTGCGTAAAATAAAAAGGAGAGGTTTCCCCACTAGTTAGTATGTATAAAAATATTTACACCAGAAATTTGTTCTTCAAATCAAGTCCCCGGCAACGGCGCCAAAAACTTGATGCACAAATTTTTCAACCAAGTCTACAAACTTGATGCGGGATTAATTGTTGCATTATGAACCCAAGTGCAGGTTGTCTCAAGTAATAAATTTTTCGGGAGTCCGAGGTCGATCAACAGGGAATTGATGAAGATTAATTAAGGTAAGGTAAATATTTTGTTATTACGATAAAAATTATTTACTTAGGTTAAAAAGATCCACTCTTGGTAAATAAAGTAAAGGTAAGACTAATTTTTTTTTTATAACTCAATTAGAATTCTCACATCAAGGAGGTGCTAATCGGAAAATACAATATTAAAAGTCCATTACGTAATTATATTATGTTTCCTTTAACTATTACCACCACTTATAAATGGGTTAAAGTGTGTTTGGATGCATACTTTTGAAAACTTGTTTTGATGATAATAAACGTGAAGAATAAATGAAGATGATAAATAGACCAAGTCCAAGTTTATATTTGAGTAGTATTAGGACTTAGGATCTATTGTACGGAGCTCACTTTGATATCTCTTTGTTTTTGAAAGAAAAGATAAAACTTGTTTTTAAACTTAGTATCTTTGAAAACACCTTTTTCAAAACGGTTTGAACTGAGTTATTCGAATAAATACCTTCACGAGGTTTGTTTCCTAAAAGGAGCTATTCGAATAACTATCCTATTATTCGAATAACTAAGGTTTTCCAGAACTCTATTTTTTAAGTGGCTATTCGAATAACCATCCTTTATTCGAATAAATGAAGTTTTTCAGAACTGTGTTTTAAGTGAGTTATTCAAATAACTCACATTATTTGAATAAACCTTTTTTGTGTCTGAACTTCTTTTAAACTTTATTCGAATAGTTCAGCTGCTATTTGAATAACCTATTTGGTTTTTGAACTCTGATTTTAAAAGAGTTATTCGAATAACATATTTGTTATTCGAATAACCCTTCTTAGATGGCTTTTCACAATGATGTCAGACACAGTGTTATTCGAATAAGATTTTGCTCTATTCGAATAAACACGGGTTCACAGTCACGTATATGAAAACAGACAGGTTTTCAAATTTGTGTTAAATGATATTAAATATACCTAAACGGTTATCTCCGTGTTTTCCCTATAAATAACAAGCTTAGGTCAAGAATTTGATTGCCCATAATTCTAAACTAATTTTTGCTTGCTCTAATCTGTGAAAATTATTTTCTATTCTCTTTTTGATTAAAAACTTTGAGATATTTCTGCGAGAGCTCCATTAGCACTTCAATTTGTATTACTTACTCTAAGTAAGAGTTTCTCTTCATCTATTCTCTAATATTCTGTATCGAGGGTGAGGTATCCCTCAAGGTTTGTATAAGGGTGAGGTATCCCTCAAGGTTTGTATAAGGGTGAGGTATCCCTGCAGGCTGAGACTTTAGCACAAGGGTAGAGTGTCCCTGTGTGTGAAAAGTGCTCTATTTTGTAATGGTAGCAAGCACCTATTGAAGCTTGTATACTTAGTGAAAAATCTCGGCTTTCGAGGACTGGACGTAGACCACAAGTGGGTTAGTGGTCGAACCAGGATAAATACTGTGCCTGGTTCTCTTTTCCCTAATCTCTTTATTTTATGCAATTTAATTTACTACACATTTATTTTTTGCTACTCTTTATTGTTTCTTTTCTTCTTCTCGTTCCTTCTGTGCATTTATTTATTAAGATTTTAATATTTGTCTTAATTAAAAAGAGATTTTGTGAAAAAGTTTTATACTCAATTCACCCCCCTCTTGAGTACTGGAAGCCACTTGGTAACATAAAGCATTCACTATGTCAAAATCTTGTCTACAATAAATCAAGAACTCCTCTTTACAAGGGTAATTTCTAAATTATCAGAAATAAAATATAACACATATAATAATTACTAAAAAATATAAATCATTAAAGCACAAGAGAGGAATAAATTTAACATTATTTTATTACCAAGAGCTTCACACTTTGACCCAAATAGAAAGAAAATTATTTACACATAGGTTAGAAGAGAGAAAAAGAGAAAAAAAGAGAGAAAGAAAATTGAAAGGAGGAGGAAATTCCTTAGAATTCGCTCCCCCCAATGTACGTCCCAATTTCTGAATTCAAGCCTATATCTATAGGCAAAGTTTGGTTACTGTGCAATGTACAGTAACCAAACTTAACGATTAAGTCTTCAAATGTCACCAATGACATTTTTTTTTAATAATAATTGAGCAAACGTGTACAGCCATGTCTCTTATTTTTTTCATTTTTGAGAGAAGTGGTCTTCATGAAAGTGTAGGCCTGAATATTCACTTTAAAATGACTTTGGTTTTAGTCCAAAATCATCCCTAGAACTCAAGATATGATCCAATTACTACAGAGTATTTAGACCCAATTTTAGCTCTTCTGTTCTGACTTCAAAGCTCAATATCACCTCCAAGGAGTCCGATCTGAGTTTTGTGTTCTTCATGAAAGTTGTAGGAAATTGTCTAAGCTTTCTTACAAGACCAAAATCACATCAATTTGATATTTGTAACTCAAGTTATAGTCAGTTTACTAAACATTGTCAAAGAGATAATTAAGGTAAATTTATGCAATAATTTGTTTAATGATCCAATTTACTTCAATATTATAAAATATGTCAAAACCAACATAATTAAGCTTAACCGAACCTTAAGAAACCTAGTGAAATGATTATAAAATGTATAAAATATAGTGTTATCAGTAATAAATATATGTACTTGATTTGCATAGACTCTCTAATATTTACCTTGACTTTGGAGTAATTTTATGACCTTTATTTTGACATTTGCAATAAAAAGACTTTTGTGCAATGAATGAACTATTAGAATCAAGACAAATTATGGACAATGATGAGGACTGGACAAACTATGGACTGTGATGTTGACTTTTAAAAGAATTATTAAAATAATTTTAAATCATAGTTTGTCCCTTAAAAAATTGATATTTAAATTTAATGATTCTATGTTTTGTGAAATTCTAGTTAATTGTCATGATTTATTTATAAACTTGTATAATATGAATTTATTAGTAGCTTGTATTGTTTATGTTTGTGTGTGATGGCAAGCAAGGGATTCATGAAAAAGTTTGCACCTAACCATTGAGAGGCAGAGGGATGAAATTCCTTTTTTGTTACCTGTCTGGTTAGTGTGAGTATGTCTAACTTTGTTATCACGATGTTAAAGTAACACCATAAATAGGGTGGATTCCCTATGGAAATGAAGGTCTTCGATTGAAATGTGAGACAAGCAGACATGGAAAGTAAAGGTAAAATAAATGGTGAATTCCCTGTGGTGAGGAACTTGCTTTTTGATATTCTAATGATTGGTATTTGTTTGAGAAAATTACTGATATTTACTGATACTTGTTGATAATTACTGATATATGAAGAATTTTCTAATGTTATCATATAAGGTTGTATTACTTGGATCATTTAGCTATCGTTCTGTTATACTGGATTTGTGTTGTTCTTGTCATACTTTGGTTGCCATGTGATTTTCTGCGTATTTTACATAGCTAAAATTCACCATGTGTTTTCTAATTTTTTTTTATAACTATTCATGTCATACTGAGAATTTTTAATTCTCACTCTATTCATGGTGTTTTCAGACTAGCACAGGATGTATTATGGTCATCACCCTTCAGATCGACTAAGCATAGACTCTTGTTCCATAGGAGGATGATATAATTACTATAAATATATGTATTTGTACTTCTGAGTGAACTTTACGACTGGTGTGAGATTTTAATTTACAATGTTATAGATGTGTATTACAACTTTGTGTTATCTTGTACCGATACTTATTTTCCTTTTATACATATTTTGATTTTCAATTTTAATCTCTGTCTATAAATTTATAAAGAGTAAAATCACAAATAATATTATTATAGACATGTTTGTAGCCGTTAATAGTAAGGGGGTTACACATAACATACATAACAACCATTTTACTATTTAAATATTAGTTAGGTTGTGCTCTGCTATATATTGTGGCATTTAGTAATCACTTCTAAAATGATGAAAGAAAAGCTAATTTTTCCACTTTGTCAAGAATCTTATAAGCATTTCATTCTTATATTATTTTCTACTTGTTGTCACATGGTAGAAGTTTTTCTATGATTTTGGACTTCCATTGATTTGTCTGTTTGTCAAAACTGATTGAATGATAACCTGATGTTTCCTCGAATCCATTTTTATATTATGATCAATGTGTTTATTGGAAATCATATGTTAAACTTTGAGTTCAAATAGCATGTGTGCTTGAAAAGGTGTGAGGCTCAGTTGCTTGATTCTATGATGGGTGAAAAAAGGTAACCCTTCAATGAAGGGGCAGGTCCCTTCTCCACTCCCTCTATATATATGTGTGTCCTTTCACGATAGAGACATGATCTTTGATTCATAAACTACTATTGCCCCATCGAAAAGAAAGAGAAGAAAGAGAAGAAGATCATGATTCCTATAGTCCACAAAGTGTGTATAATCATCGGTCCTTTCTTGATCGAAAACTTAAGAAGAACAAGATGTCTACAAGAGGTACGCCTTTGATTATTAATATGGTGTTCTAAATTCATGATCTATGATCTAGGGACATTGTTAATAATGATGTCTAATGTCTACATGTGATATCAAAGCCTTAGATACATGATTTAGAAACCATTCAAATATGTACATGCATGATTACATGAGAACCTAATGATTTAGGGTTTATAACTTGTATTCCTTATGCATGGTTATGTGAATATAGGATAAGAATTATTTAAGTATGCTTTTGTAAGATTTTTAGATGTTATAAGTCATTTTAAGTCACTGTAAATTATTGAAAAACTTAGAACCCGCATTAACCACCATGGATGAAAACCTCAAGAACACTTGATTTTTTTAAATCATTGTTTTGATTGTTTTTATTTATGATAATTGTCTAAATACATCCTGAACATGTTTAGGCATGAATACAGGCCTTAGAGGCAATCAAAATAGGTTTAAAATAGGTGATGGACGTGATTTTTCAAATCGGGTTTTGAGTAGACCTATTTTTACGTTTTTGGATGCTAAACGATCCATTCTTGCATAATTTTCTCCATGAAAATAATCCAAAATGATGACAAATCATGTGTAGAAGAAAACCCAATCGTTTGGGGGTCAAAACGACGTGAAAAACACTGGAAAATGGAGACAAATCGCAAATCAAAACGCAAGACCTGTTTACCAGAAAAATGGGTCGCACGACCCGACTGGAGGTTAGGGATGAACAATGCGTGTAGGATGAAGCCCACGCGAACTGCCCGGTGCGTGGGGCTCATGTAACGTCCCTGGTGCTCTGTTTTGCATGTTGTTTCTTCCTATACACTCGTATTGATGCCTAGAATTTATCTATATAATTTTTATAATTTTTTGGATAATAAAAATATTTAATATTAATTTATATCTTGTTTATTCAGATTAGGCATTTGCGAAAAATCAATTTTTAGTGATTCTGAACATGAAAAATATTTTAATATTATAATAAACCTATCTATGATAGTCACTCTCCCTAGTTGTTAAGTTTGGGATGTGCACTCTCTAGATACATTAAGAAAATTAAAGAATATGTTAGAAAATGATTATTTAGGTTATTATTGATTTATCTCTGCTTAGGGCTCTATTAATTGAAGTGAATATATGCCACTATAGTGGATTATTTGCTGAAATTGATCGGGTTACTTGTGAATAATTTTTTTGGGATGTTATGTTACTTAATTAATTTGTGAATTAAACTTACCCACAGGTAGTAAATTCATAAATTATTTTGTTGTAACATGTTATTATTTTTGGGATGATCTTTACAGTAAAATTCTTTCTACCTACATGTGTTAGAATTTTTGTAACTATTGTTATTATATCATATATACTCTACCCACAGGAGAGTTTATATTATATGTATTAAATTTCTATTTTAGTAATTGTCATTACTATAATTGCCCATGGTATTAATCTTTTTTTGAATTATTATTTTTTCAGCTCCAGACATTTTTTCCTTGTCTAATACTGCAAACCAAGTTGAGGTCTTGACTGGAAACAATTATAAAAAGTGGAAGGATGATGTCGAATTAGCTCTTAGCTTATTGGACATTGATATAGCTATTAGAGAAGATGAACTCGCTGTATTGACTGCTAAAAGTACAAATGAGCAGAAAGCTTATCACAAGGAGTGGACAAAGGCTAATCGCAAGGCTATTAAATCTAATGATTTATATTGTTTAAATCTTGATCCCAATGTTTTCAATTCCCTATATGTTCAAATTATAGGAAACAAAAGGGCACTAATCAAAGACAGCTCATTGTCTTTATGGCATAGGCATTTAGGTCATATCTCTAAGGATAGAATTAATAGGTTGATAAAGGATAATATCTTACTTTCACTTAATTCTATAGATTTTGGGGATTGTGTAGACTGTATAAGAGGAAAGATGACCAAGACAGGTAGAAAGGGTTTTATACTTAGTAAAGAACTTTTAGAAATAATTCATACAGATATTTGTAGTCCTTTGAAACCAACCTTGTATGGAAATAAATATTTTATTACTTCCATTGATGATTTTTTTTTTCATTTTGGTTACGTTTACCTGATAAATGATAAGTCATTGTCTTTAGAAAAGTTTAAAATTTTTAAAAATGAGGTTGAGAATCAATATGGTAAAATAATAAAATAATAGGGTCAGACCGATGTGGTGAATATTATGGTAGACATGGTTTAGTGAGACTTGACAATTTAAGAGACCTTTTACTAAATACCTTGAGGATTGTGGAATAGTTTCCCAATTTATTATGCCAGGGACTATTGAACAAAATGGGGTAGTTGAAAGGCGAAATTACACTTTAATGAATATGGTCAGGTCTATGATGAGTCAGTCCAAATTATTTGATTTCCTTTGGGGAGAAGCCCTTAAAATAACCATGTATATACTAAATAAAGTGCCTTCTAAGTTTGTTCACAAAACTCCATTTGAATTATTTAAGGGATGGAAACCTAGCCTTAACCATCTTCGTGTGTGGGGTTGTGCCCCTGAGGTGAAAATCTATGACCCTACTGCATCAAAATTAAGCCCTAAGACTACTAGGTGTTACTTTATTGGCTATCCTATCAATACTAAAGGCTACAGATTCTACTGCCTTACCCGTGGAGCAAAAATAGTTGAAGCAATCACTGCTAAATTTCTTGAGAATGATGTGGGGAGTTCTAATGTTACTATGAATTAGGGCGTAGGTTCTAGTGGAGAAAAGGTTATAGTACCAGTTCCTATTATACAAGAAAAAAAGTGTGAGTATTGAAGTCCCACATTGATAAAGAATTAGTTAAGTGAAGAGTATATAAGTAGGAAGACTCATTGACTCATTATCTTAAGGTTTTGGGTCAAGATATGACGTCAGACTCACTATTGTGGTTTCTCACTTAGCCCATTGATGGAGATCTCCCTTACTATTGTGGTTCCTCACTTAACACATTGATGGAGATCTCCCATGCTTTTAGGCTCCTCATTTGGACTTGCAAAACTAACACTTCAACTCATTCTTATGAATATTAGATTTTGGACTAAGGGGTTTGTGAGATGGACCAGGCTTATTGTCATACCCATTCTTACCCTGAGGCTTCTTCTCATTTTTCTTAAAATATTTCTTATGGTGTGACTGAGAAACTAAATTCAAACTTCTAGAAGCCAAATGATTCATCTTATCCTCTTCTTGTGCGCAAATAGATATCAAGACTTTAATGTTTATCAAGTGCTCCATTGATGAAACACTTATGAAAGCAATTTCACATTCCGACAAAGCCATCAAAGATCATGCTCTATCTTGAAATGACACACATATATATAGAGGGAGTGGAGATGGGACCTGCTCCTTTGTTGAAAGGTTGTCTTGTTCCACCCATCATGAAATCAAACAACCAGGCCTCACACCTTTTCAAGCACATATATTATTTGAACTTAAAGTCTAATATTTGATTTCTAATAAACCCATTGATCACAATATAAAAATGGATTTTAGGAAATATTAGGTTACCATTCAACCAGTTTTGACAAATAGGCAAATCATTGGAAGTCCAAAATCATAAGAAAATTTCTAACATTCTCCCACTTGAACAACATTGATTCAGTTTAATTTAACTCAAAAGAATGTCAAAAAATAAATAAATAAATAAATAAATATATAGGTATTTTACAAATTCCTTTTGAAAAGAAAAAATTTCTAGTTGAATAACTGCGACCACTAAAATAACCTGATTATACTCACATTAAACATGATCAAAGAATTCAAAAAAACTACCAATTAAGAGCCATAAATGATAGATAGACTATTAAAGTCTAATTCACCAATGACTGTGTAACTAATAATCTTATTGCTATGATCATAATACAAGTATGTGATGTGTGTGAAATAACATCATATTTTGTTCTTGTTTTACATGCATTCTTGGACATTTTAGGTATTTTAGTTTCCCTTTTGGTTTGTTTTTCCCTTAGTTCGGATAATTGCGGTGTTTTTGGTGTTGTTGTGCAAGATTAATGCTGAATTGGCCTTAAAATGGATGGAAAGCTTGCATGATTGAAGTTGGAGCTTTATGGATAGCAAAAAGGTGCAAAAAGACCACTTCTGAGGATCCACTACCGCTCAGGATCAAACCACGGTCATGGATCGAGCAGCAACTTGAAGAAGCATAAGAGAAATTGCAGATAGTTCCACGGCCAGGCCGTAGAATCATCCACGGCCAGGCCGTAGAATCATCCACGGCCGTGGAACTCAAAAGACTCAGAATTGACTTTTTGGCAGAATAATCCACGGTCGTGGATTGCAATACGAGATAGAATTTTAGTTTTTATTTTTATTTCTTTTGGGGCTTTTTAGCCAATTAGAACCCTAACGGTATAAATAGATGTTCTGAATACAGTTTAGGGGTTCTAACTTGGTTTGAATGAGGCACATTGGAGGCTCTTGATCTTCATCTTTCTCCTTTCCTCTTCTCTCTTAGATTACGGGTTTGGATGTTCATAAATATGTTTTCTTGTTCCTTCTTCTCTATGTCTGAGTAGTTTCTTTTGTTTCTAGGATTGGACAATGCCCTTTGATACATTGATAATGATTAATTGACTTTGTTTCCCCTTTTATTAATCTTGAATGTTCTTTGATTCAATCCTTATTACTCTTATTCATGTGAATTTGCTGGCCACTTATTTACATCTCATAGACATTTAGGGACGTACTGAGAGGTGAACCTAGGTGTTGGAACTATAAGAATTGAACTTAAGGTCTAAATCATGAGAGTAGTTTTAGCCTTTCGAGGATTCAATGAATTACCACAAAGCGTAATGGGTTCAATTTAAATTCAATTACCACGAGAGTAGGAATTGGTTTAATTGGGCACGGATCTTGTATCTTGAGAAATAACATTAACTAATTTAGGGTAATTCACCTTCAATTGAATTTTAGATTTAATAAAAAGGTTGTCAATTAGACTTTGTCTTATATCATTGTGGTACCCCAATCTTGGAAGCTTTCTTGAATTTGAATACCTTTCTTGATAACTTGCTATTTTTGTTCTAAATTCTGCACTTTGATTTTTATTTAATTGCTTTGTTACTACGTTCTTCTTAATCAACAATCATATTCCCTTTTGTTTAATTGAATTGAATTAATTAATTAATTGGTATTCATAGATATGGTCCCTGTGGATTCGATCTTTTTATTACTTGATGACGAAACCGTACACTTACAGATTTCACGCATCAAGTTTTTAGCGCCGTTGCCGGGGACTGTGTTTTTCTTGAATATCAATTTAATTTTTAATTTAATTATTTTAAATCTTTTTCTTTCTATCATATTCTTACGTTCTTGTTTTCTCTTTGACTCTTTGCAAGTAATTTCTCTTGTTTATGCAAAGAACTAGACGTTTTGGGACTCTTCTTGAAGCAGATCCTGAAATTGAAAGAACTCTTCGTAGAAAGAGAAGACAACAAAGGCAAAGAGTGAGAGAAATCCTTGAACCAACATTTGTCATGGCTGAAGCTGAAAATAATAGACCGCTAAAAAAGTATGTCGCCCCTAATGCTTAGCGTTTGTGATCTGGAATTGCTCGACCAGACATAGAAGCTAGGCACTTCACTATACCTCCTGCCTTACTTTCTATGATAAGGCAAAACCAGTTTGGAGGATTGCCATCAGAGGACCCGAATGATCATGTGGATATGTTCTTGCAGTTCTGTGAGACCCTCAAAATTGAAGGTGCCTCTGTTGATGCTATTCATCTCCACCTGTTTTCTTTATCATTGAGAGATAGAGCTAGAGCTTGGTTGAAGTCTGTTCCCACTGAGACGATAACTACTTGGGACCAATTAGAGCAAGTCTTCTTGGACAAATTCTTTCCACCTTCGAAGACTGCTCATCTAAGGACCCAAATCACAAGCTTTGTTCATAAAGATGGCGAGTCATTGTCAGAAGCTTGGGATAGATATAAGGCTTTGCTGAAGCCTGCCCACACCATGGGTTAGAAAAATGGTTGATCGTCTACACCTTCTATAATGGTTTAGAATATTCTTTGAAGGTATCTCTTAACTCCGCAGCTGGTGGAGCTTTGATGAATAGAAGGCTCATAGAAGCTTATGAGATAATTGAGAGTGTAGCTTCAAATCATCACCAATGGGCTAATAAAAGAGGCCATAACCTGAGAAAGCTCTCAAGAGGTAAGTTTGAGGTAGATGATGTTGATTTAATTATGTCAAAATTTGATTCTTTGAATAAATATTTTGACATACTTGCGAAAACTCATGTTAATTCCATAGGTGCTTCTAACAATTTTTGTAAGATTTGTGGATCGCAAGGACATATAGGTGCTGAATGCCAAGTTGGAATTAGATCCTCACAAGGTGCACCAGTGGAGCAAGTGGAATCATGCCACAATTTTTATGACTTCAACCAAAAGGGGAGGAATGATCCGTATTCCCAAACTCACATCCTAACTTCTCTTACTAGAATAGTCAGCACCAAGCTGGGCAAGGTAATGCTAAATCCTCTTCTAGAATCCCATAGATACAAAAATCTAGACTTAAGTCTCTTCTTGAGAGTTTTGTTGAGAGTCAGTCTAAGCAAAATGAGGAGTTTAGGCACCATGGGCAAGTTGTGACTAAGGCAATTAAAGAG
The DNA here is from genome assembly GCA_029884595.1 of Ormosia semicastrata. Lineage (NCBI taxonomy): Eukaryota > Viridiplantae > Streptophyta > Magnoliopsida > Fabales > Fabaceae > Ormosia > Ormosia semicastrata. Next base: position 2,737,884 of record JAQQTO010000038.1, on the reverse strand, counting down.
TTGTCAGCTAAGGTTGACAATTTAGCTATTCATAATAAGATGTTGGAAACCTAGATTGCCCAACAAGCAAGCACTTCTCATAGGCAGCAAGGTAAGTTTCCTGGTCAACCTGAAGTCAACCCAGGCAATGAACATTGTAAAACTATGAGTTTGAGGAGTGGAAAGAAATTAGAGGATTCCTTGGGTAAGGGGGAGAGTGAAAAAGATAAGGGAATTGAGGATAAAGAGACTAAGACACAACCCTTAGAAGAAGAGGAAACTACTAAGAAGATGTCTAAGTATATACCCCCTGAACCTTACCAACCCTCGGTTCCTTTCCCTCAAAGATTGGCTAAGGCGAAGTTAGATAGGCAGTTTGGGAAGTTCCTAGAGGTCCTTAAGAAATTGTACATTAATGTATCCTTCAATGAGGCATTGAAACAAATGCCTACCTATGCTAAGTTTCTTAAGGACATCTTATCTAATAAGAAGAAGCTCGAAGAATATGAGACAATAGCTTTAACTGAGGAGTGTAGTGCTTTAATTCAAAATAAATTACCTCCTAAGTTAAAAGATCCAAGTAGCTTCTCTATTCCCTGTTTGATTGGCAATACGAATTTTGATAAAGCTTTATGTGATTTAAGGGCTAGTGTTAGTCTTATGCCCCTTTCTGTGTGTAAGAAATTGGAAGTGGGTGAGCTAAAACCCACAACTATCTTGCTTCAATTGGCAGATCGGTCTGTCAAGTATCCCGTAGGCATCTTGGAGGATGTTCCTATCCGTGTTGGTAAGTTTTACATACCTGCTGATTTTGTTATGCTTGAAATGGAGGAGGATTCCCAAATCTCCATTATTCTTGGTAGGCCTTTCTTAGCTACTACTGGTGCTATAATTGATGTTAAAAATGGCAAATTGTCTTTAACTGTTGGTGATAATAAGGTTAAGTTTGATATTTCTAAATTTATTAAACAACTTTCTTTTGAGGACTCTTGTTATAGGATTGATTTATTGCACTAGGTAGTGGAAGAAGAGTCCACCAATATTCATTTGGAAGATCCATTGGAGAGATGTTTGATTGGTGGCGGCTCTATTGATTCTGGAGGAGAGGTAGCTGAGTATGCCCGCTTGTTGGAGGCAACCTCAAAAATTCCTTCTTACAAAGCCAAAGTGGAAAGCTTGAGCCAAAGCCTAAGTCTGAAGATTGGGAAGAGGAAAAGGCTCCTAAGGTAGAACGTAAAACTCTTCCTTCCACCCTCAGGTATGAGTTTCTTGGTCCCAACTTTTCTTATCCTATCATTGTTAGTGCTAACTTGAAAAAGTTAGAGACTGAGAAATTGCTTAGGGCTCTTAGGATGCATAGAAAGGTGATAGGATATACTGTTGATGATATTAAAGGCATAAATCCTTCTTTTTGCATGCATAGAATTTTGATGGAACCTGACCATAAACCCTCTGTTAAGCATCAACGTAGGTTGAATCTTAATATGAAAGAGGTTGTTAAAAAGGAGGTTCTTAAGTTGCTTGATGCTGGGGTAATTTACCCAATTTCTGATAGTGAATGGGTTAGTCTTGTGCATGTGGTTCCTAAGAAATGGGGGATGACTGTAATTGAAAATGAGAAAAATTAATTGATTCCCACTAGAACAGTCATAGGTTGGAGGATGTGCATTGATTATAGAAAGTTGAATAGTGCAACTAGGAAAGATCACTTCCCTCTACCCTTCATTGATCAGATGCTTGAGAGGCTAGCTAGGCATACATACTTTTGTTACTTAGATGGATACTCGGGATTCCATCAAATCCCTATCCATCCTAGTGACCAGGAGAAGACCACATTTACTTGCCCCTATGACACTTTTGCCTATAGGAGAATTCCATTTGGTTTATGTAATGCCCCTACTACTTTCCAAAGATGCATGACTATAATATTTTCTGAATTTATTGAAAACATCATGAAAGTTTTTATGGATGATTTTTTAGTATATGGTACTAACTTTGATGATTGTTTGTTCAACTTGTCTAAGATTTTGCAGCGGTGTAAGGAGGTTAATCTTGTCTTGAATTGGAAAAAATGTCATTTTATGGTACAAGAGGGGATAGTGCTTGGACATTTGGTTTCTGGAAAAAGAATTAAGGTGGATAAGGCAAAAGTTGAAGTGATTGAGAAATTGCCTCCACCGGTGAATGTGAAGGGAGTGCGAAGTTTCTTGGGACATGCCGATTTTTACCGAAGATTCATCAGAGATTTTTTTAAAATTGCTAAACCTTTGTCTAATCTCTTAGTAAAAGATGTACCATTTAATTTTGATAGTGATTGTTTGAATGCCTTTTGCAGGTTGAAAGAAGCTTTGATCACTGCTCCCATTTTACAAACACCGGATTGGAATCTACCATTCGAGGTCATGTGTGATGCTAGTGACATGCCGTAGGAGCTGTGTTAGAGTAAAGAACAGACAAAAAAGTGCATGTAATTTACTATGCTAGCAAGACACTTGATGGAGCTCAAGCAAACTATGCCACCATAGAGAAAAAGTTGCTAGCGGTAGTCTTTGCTTTCGAGAAGTTCAAGTCCTATCTAGTGGGGTCAAAGGTGACTGTTTACACTAACCATTCAGCACTTAGGTATCTCATGAGTAAGAAGGAAGCAAAGCCTTGACTTATCCGTTAGATTCTTCTCCTACAAGAGTTTGATTTGGAGATTCTTGATAGAAAAGAGACGGAGAATCAAGTGGCAGATCATTTATCCAGGCTTGAGCAACCGGTGATTGGGAAGAGCAAATTGCCTATTGATGATTCTTTCCCTGATGAGCAATTATTTGCAGTTTTTATGGAGAATGCTCCTTGGTATACTGACTATGCGAACTACTTGGTTAGCAAGGTTCTTCCTCGTGAGCTTAATTATCAGCAGAAGAAGAAATTTTTCTCAGATCTGAAAAATTTTGTGTGGGATGACCCATACATATACTGAAGGTGTACTGATGGTATTTATAGGAGGTTTGTCTCCGAGGAAGAGGCTCCGAGTATATTGAGTTGTTGTCATTCCGCATCCTATAGAGGACATGCTAGTGCCTCCAAGACGGCAGCCAAAGTTCTTCAGTCTGGTTTCTTTTAGCTTCATATTTTCAGATATGTTCAGAATTTTATGTTATCATGTGATCCATGTCAGAGAGCTAGAAGTATTTCCAAGAGGCATGAGATGCCAATGAATACTATTCTTGAGGTAGATATCTTTGATGTTTGGGGAGTTGACTACATGGGCCCTTTTCCATCCTCCTGCAACAACAAATTCATTCTTGTAGCTGTTGATTACGTATCTAAGTGGGCGAAGGCCATTCCATCTCTAACAAGTGATGCAAAGACCATGATCAAGCTATTCAAGAAGATCATCTTTCTAAGGTTTGGAGTCCCTAGGGCTATAATAAGTGATGGAGGTTCACATTTCATAGAGAGACAATTTGAGAACCTCTTGAAGAAATATGGAGTCACTCATAAGGTTGCTACATTTTACCATCCTCAGACTTCTGGCCAGGTGGAGGTATCTAATCGAGAGATAAAGAGTGTTCTAGAGAAAATTGTGTCTAGATCAAGAAAGGACTGGTCTTTGAAGCTTAATGATGCTCTTTGGACTTACCGTACTACTTACAAGACTTTTATTGGGATGACACCCTTTCGACTGATTTATGGGAAGCCCTGCCATCTACCCGTTGAGCTTGAACATAAAACCTTTTGGGCTATTAAGCTTCTAAATTTTGACTTAAAAGCGGCAAGAGAAAAGAGAAAGCTTCAACTTCATGAGCTTGATGAGCTGAGATTGGATGCTTATGAGACTGCCAAGTATACAAAGAAAGAACCAAGAGGTGGCATGACAAGCATATTCTTCGTAGAGAGTTTCGTGAAAGAGAACTAGTGCTTCTTTTCAATTCTAGATTGAAACTCTTTCCCGGAAAGCTTAAGTCAAGATGGTCATGGCCATTTTTGGTGAAGAAAGTGTTTCCCTATGGTGCTGTGGAGGTTTGGAATGAAGAGCTTTCAAGGTTATGGTCAGAGGTTGAAGCACTATCTAGTGGAGGAGTAACTTGAGAAGAGGATGAACATTGCCCTCCGTGACCCAACTGCAAAAGGATGAAAGTAAAGGAATCAAGCTTACGACTTTAAACAAGTGCTTCTTGGGAGGCAACCCAAGTTTTCTTGGTTTTCCTTTTTATTCTTTTTTTTTCTTTTGATTTGGTGTGTTAGATTATTGGTTTGATGTTTGTCTCATGAATTTTGTCTAGGTTTGACTCTTATTGAAGCTAAATTTAGAAGAAGAGTGAAGTCAGAATGTTCCACACCCAGCCCATGCAAAAATTCCATTGCCATGGAATGCAAACTAGAAGAGAATTTAAAAGTCAGAGAGATTCATAGCCTGACCATGGATCAAACCATGGCCGTGGATTTTAGGTCTTTTAAAAAAAAAAGGCAGAAGTTAGCAGCTTCCACGGCCTGGCTGTGGAACGATCCACGGTCGTGGATCGCTGCTGCCCAGTTTTAAATTCCACGGCCTCCCCCTTCCCTTCCTTCATTCCACTCCCATCTTTGCTTCTTCTCCTTCTTCTCTCCCTCAACCTCCATACCCATTATCCCAAACCTTTATTACACCTTATTTCCCTCACAACCACATATAAACCACATTCTTCCTCACTCTCAAAGCTAACCCTTCACCCCAATTCTCCCTCCTTCTCCTTCTTCCTTCTCCACCATAGTCACCATAACCCACCATACTCAAACCTTCAAAACCACTACTTTACTCCACAAACCACCCTTTTTCTTCCATTTTTCTACCATTTCTCACCTTTCTAACCTCTACCTAACTACTCACTCTTTCAAATTTGGAAAACCCCAATTCATGAATAATGTTAAAAAAGGGAGATTTTTGCTTTGTGCTTGTTGTGTTGGTGTGGTTAAGCAGAATGACGAATAAGCGTCAGAGGGGAGAAGCTGGTTCAAGCTTAAGGACACGCAGAAGAGGCACTGCTGCTCCTAGAGGTAATCCCCCTGATCCCCATGGTTTTAACTTTAGGAATAATGAGCAAAAAGATCGTTACAATGTGCTTGTGAATAGGAGGATTGTTAGCACTAGGTATATGGATAATGCTGTTCTTGATACCTTAGGCTTGCGAGATGACTTTGATCAGATGCTTGATAGGGCAAGATGGACTTATTTTTTGAATTTAAAATATCCCACTTACAATGAGCTTACACTAGAGTTTCTTAGTTCTATTGAGGCTCATATTCTTCAGGGGGAAGGCTGCACTGAAGGCCGGATCACTTTCTGGCTGTTCAATAATGAGCACTGTTTAAACTTGGAAGAATTTAATGACATTTTTGGATTGCCTGCTGGGGGGAAAAGGAAACACCCACGTGGTTTTTCAGCAATTTCTTTTTAGGCTGATATCTCTTATGGGTTAGGTACATATGATTCCTCAAATTGTAAGGCATCCTTTATGCTAAATCCTTGCCTTCGCTATCTCCACCGAATCATGGCTCATACTCTATTTGGGCATGAGGATAGTGATGGCAATGTCCGTGCTGATAAACTTGCTTTTATGTGGGTCATTCTTAATGATGTCAAAATAGACACTTGCTTTTTTCTTACTAGACATCTGCTTAGGGTGGGTAGAGCCCAATCTGGGACCATTGTTATTGGCGGGCTTATCACAACGATATCCTATTTCTTTGAATATGACTTGGATGGTCTGGAGGCAGTTAGAGGTAACTCTAGGAGTCTTGTTTAGCTATTAAGATGATTGTCAAAGAGGACGGAATTTCCTGCCTCCGTTTGCACAATAGAGCTTAACCCTTACCCCTTCCTAACCCTCCTGCTATAACTGTGCACAACAATGCAAATTGGCACACACCTGGGAGTGCCGCAAATGAACTAATTGATGTTCAACACCCCCTTCGCCCTCCACCTAGGGCAGGCACCTCTCGTCCTTCTTCTTCTTCTTTTACAAGTCCTTCGGAGGATGGTCTTACACAGATTTATGCTTCTCTGGAGGAACTTCATGCTGAGCAGGCGCAGCAGCACCACATGCTAGAGGAGCTTCGTCAGTAGGGTCAGGCTACTGATGGCTGCCTGCAAACCTTGGAGGGCACGGTTCAGAGTATGGCGAGCATGGTCCAGGCCATTCATAGTTGGCATCTGAGTCAGCATCATTTTTTACCACCGTAGTGAGTTCTTTTCTTTTCTCCTTTCTCTTGTTTTAGTTTTTAACATTGAGGACAATGTAAGTTCTAAGCTTAGGGGGGAGTATTTTCATTTTCATTTTAGATTCTTAGTTACATGCATTCTCATGTCTTATTTTGCATTGCATTTTCATGTTGCATTTTCGCACCATCATATCTCTCGATTTTTTGGTTGAACTTGTGTCATTCTCTTTTAGGGATTTTTGAGATGGTATTGATTTGGAACCCAATTTGTTGATTCTTATGGTAGGCAACAGATATTGTTTTAATTGATAGTAGAGATGATCTTTTGATAGTTGATAATTAGCATAATATTCTCTAAATTTGTGCTTCTCATTGAATTTGTAAACCTCTAAATATGAGTTTTGAGCCTGTATGGGATTTATGCACTATATGATTTTTACTCCTATTCTTTATGTTGAGTGATAATTCTTCATTGATCTTGTGCTCTAGAATTTGATTTGAAATCATTTTGAGCCGAAATTTTTGTTTGCATGCTTGAATGTGATTAAGGCATCTTAGGTATTTTTCTGGCCTTCTGAAATTATTACACTTTCATCCACTAGTTGCCCATTTTGAGCCTATTACATAATTATTTTTCTTGATGCCTATGATGATATATTGTCGGTACTCATTTAGAATATTAAATGGAGCAAATTGGGTTTGAAAGTTGTGTAAAGTGTGTTGGGAATCATATGTTTTTGACCCTTCTCTTTCTCAAATGAAAAAGAAAAGAAAAAAAGAAAAGAAAATCATAAGATGAAAGCTTGAAAAAGAGGAGAAAGAGGATAAAGAAAAGTAAGGAAGAAAATGCTTTGAAATGTGAAGTTATGTTTTTGATTGAAAAATTACGTTTGCTCCATTTATGTTCTATTGGATTTCTTGTGCTTATTGAAAATTTTGATGAGGCCTTTGTGCATACTTTCCTTTCTCTACCTTACCTAATATCATTCCCATAACCCCATTACAACTCTTGAAAGATCTTTTGATTCTTGCATGCATGCTGATTATTAGTGAAAATTTAGTCTCTTATCAAGCATATGGAAGTGCCTATTCTTTGAAGGATTTTGAGCATATTGCTTTCACCCTTAAACACTTTGAGTGTGGTTAGTGGAGTGAACTTAATTCAATCAGTGAGGATGCATGATTTCTGAGAACTTAGCCTCTAATTAGACTTGATTTTGATTACCTCTCAGATTATTGGTTTGCCATAGCCTATTGCTTGGATAATTATTTTCTCGAGTTCCTCATTCATTATTGTCTCTTGATTCCACTTCTTGGTTTGGCATTAGTTATTGCTTGAGGATAAGCAAAGTCTTAAGCTTGGGGGGATTTGATGTGTGTGAAATAACATCATGTTTTGTTCTTGTTTTGCATGCATTCTTGGGCATTTTAGGCATTTTAGTTTCCCTTTTGGTTTGTTTTTCCCTTAGTTCGGATAATTACTGTGTTTTTGGTATTGTTATGCAGGATTAATGCTGAATTGGCCTTAAAATGGATGGAAAGCTTGCATGATTGAAGTTGGAGCTTTATGAATAGCAAAAAGGTGCAAAAATACCACTCTAGAGGGATCCACGGCCTGCCTGTGGATAAACCCACTGCCATGGATCGAGCAGCAACTTAAAGAAGCATAAAAGAAATTGCAGAGAGTTCCACGGCCAGGCCGTGGAATCATCCATGGCCGTGGAAATCAAAAGACTCAGAATTGACTTTTTGGCAGAATGATCCACGGCCGTGGATCGCAATACGAGGCAAAATTTTAGTTTTTATTTTTATTTCTTTTGGGGCTTTTTAGCCAATTAAAACCCTAAGGGTATAAATAGATGTTCTGAATACAATTTAGGGGTTCTAACTTGGTTTGAAGGAGGCATATTGGAGGCTCTTGATCTTCATCTTTCTCCTTTCCTCTTCTCTCTTGGATTACGGGTTTGGATATTCATGAATATGTTTTCTTGTTCCTCCTTCTCTATATCTGAGTAGTTTCTTTTGTTTCTAGAATTGGACAATGTCCTTTGATACATTGATAATGATTAATTGACTTTGTTTCCCTTTTTATTAATCTTGAATGTTCTTTGATTCAATCATTATTGCTCTTATTCATGTGAATTTGCTGGCCACTTATTTGCATCTCATAGACATTTAGGGACGTACTGAGAGGTGAACCTAGGTGTTGGAACCTTAAGAATTGAACTTAAGTTCTAAATTACGAGAGTAGTTTTAACCTTTCAAGGATTCAATGAATTACCACAAAGCGTAATAGGTTCAATTTAAATTCAATTACCACGAGAGTAGGAATTAGTTTAATTGGGCACAGATCGTGTATCTTGATAAAGAACATTAACTAATTTAGGGTAATTCACCTTCAATTAAATTTCAAATTTAATAAAAAGGTTGTCAATTAGGCTTTGTCTTGTATCATTGTGGTACCCCAATCTTGGAAGCTTTCTTGAATTTGAATACCTTTCTTGATAACTTGCTATTTTTGTTCTAAATTATGCACTTTGATTTTTATTTAATTACTTTGTTACTACGTTCTTCTTAATCAACAATCATATTCCCTTTTGTTTAATTTAATTGAATTAATTAATTAATTGGTATTTATAGATACGGTCCCTGTGGATTCGATCTTTTTATTACTTGACGATGAAACCGTACACTTACAGATTTTACGCATCAGTATGCTAGTGTAGATACACATTATAGTTTAGTTTGTGATCACCACATACTTAAAAGAGTGCATGGCCTTACTCAATTACTACATTGTGAATTAGGGGCTGGTGCTTGGAGGAAAGAACAAGAACATAACTAAGCTAACCCAAGTCATCTCCACAAATGAAAGCTAAATCTTTTCAAGTTTCTATAAAGCAAATATATAAATGCTACTTCCTAGTTAGAGACTTAAAATTGCGACGAGGGAGCGAAACATGGCAAATTAGCTATAAGGGAGAGTTGGGCAAGTGTTCAATGTGTTAGGCTTGATAATTGCAGCTCATGATCAATTTGCTGCACTCATTTGATGATTCTAGTGTCAACTTTCAATAAGATGTGTGATGTCTCTATCTCACACTTCATAGTTTAAACTTGTATAACAGTGACACACTAACAGGCAAATAATACATTTTTTTTTCTGAAATTAGTTCTTGTATGATTATTCATTTGGGATTTTTTTTAAAGAATCACTCATTTAAATGATACTCAGTGCAAATGGCAATAACAATGTAAATATTGTCTCTTGCTATCATACATGTTCTATAATTTGAGAAAATACCTAAATATAATATTTTTTTGGCCTAAATGTAATGTATTTAATTAATAGTGAACATTTAACTTTTCCACTAAGAATAAATAGCATTCAATTAAATAAAAATTAATAATTAAATATGCTAAATCACATACTTTTTTCCATGTATGTTTCCTAACCTTTATTTATTCAAGTATGTTCAATATGTCACACACATATATATAATTAAAGATGCTAAACCATATAATAATAGATATCATCTCATACCCGACAACAAGAATTTTCAGCCTTACCGACAGTCTCTTCATTTCCAGACCCTTGTCATTTGTTCTAAAACACTTGTCCTTGCATCTTCAGAGCTATAGTGTATACATCATACATCATCTTTAGCTTTTGCAATGACTTGCAACAACATTCGAAGCAACTCAATGATACGAAAATATGATGTGTTTATGAGCTTCAAATGTGACACCCACAATAATTTCATATTAGCATGATAATTTATATTAATTATTAAATGTGAAAATGATATATCTTCACTAACTCCCAAAGTACAAAGACACATCTTAGGATGATTTATATTTCCTCCCTACCCACAGTTTCTTTATTACCAAATTCCACTGCTTACCATTTCTTCCAAAAAGACTTGTTCTTCCTTTGTAGCTTCAGATTAATAGTATCTTCAACAAGTTAGCTTCTGCTTTTGCAATGGCTCAAAGCTTAATGATACAAAAATATGATGTGTTTTTTAGCTTCAGAGGTGACAATCGCAACAATTTCACTGATCATCTTTTTCCTGCTCTCCTTAGAAAGGGCATTGTTACCTTCAGAGATGATACAAAGCTAAAAAAAGGGGGGAACATATATCGCTTGAGCTCCTACAAGCAATTGAAGAATCTCAAATTTTGATTGTCATCTTCTCAAAGAACTATGCTTCCTCAACATGGTGCTTGCGAGAACTAGCAAAGATTGCTGATTGCATTCAAGTATCAAGAAAACATGTTCTCCTTGTTTTCTATGATGTGGATCCATCTAAGGTGCGAAAACAGAGTGGGAATTATGAGAAAGTCTTTATGGATCATGAAGAAAGATTCAAAGAAAATTTAGACATGATGATGGAAGTTAAAAAATGGAGGGCAGCTCTAACACAAGTGGCCAATCTCTCCAGATGGGATGTACAGGATAAGTAAGTAATCTTCTATATGCGTGTGCAACAACTTGATAAAGCAAATTTAAGATTAAGGTTTTCATGAAATATCTTAATTAATTACGAATGCACTTTGTTATATGTAACACCCCGAAAATTGTTTATTTTATTGTTAATCATCATTTTATAATATTTATAATTTTTGGAAATTTTGTGAATTTTTTCGGAAACGTCGAATATTTTAATATATTCTTCGTTTGCATGCACACTAAGCAGAGTCAGTGTAACACCTCGGAAATAATTTGTTTCATCATGAATAGTCATTTTCCAATATTCATGATTTTTGGAAATTTTTCTGGAATTTTTCGAAAATGCTGAATATTTTAATATATTTGTCATTTTGCGTGCACACTGAGCAGAGTCAGTCAAACGCTCCGAAAAATTGTTTGTTTTGTAATGAATAGTCATTTTTCAATATTTGTGATTTTTAGAAATTTTTGTGGATTTTTTTAAAAATGTCAAATATTATAGTATATTTCTCGTTTTGTGTGCGCATTGAGCGGAGCCGAGATAACAAAATATTTTCCTTGAGGCTGGTAAACCTTGAACTGTCAACGTGTCGATGGGGGATCTTACTAAATCCGAGGTCGGACACAGTTTGCGAGGTTTACGTTTTTTGAGATTTTATCTGATAAATAAAATCACTATATCATAAAATTATTCGATGAACAATAAAATATTATTTTCATCAACTGTAACTTTTATTCACTGGAAAAATAATTCTAACAGTGTAATTAATCATCTGTGCTAGAGTGTTTAATTAAGGAGACAAGCTTACTATGCACTTTATTGAGAAATGTGCAAAGCTTCTCAAGGAAGCTTCAAGGAAACTTCTTGGAAATTTCCTCCAAGCTTCCCAAGGAAGCTAACCAATTTACACTCTCTCTTCTCTCTCTCCTAGCTCACGACTGCTGCTCACTTTAGGGGGGGAATTTTGTGCTTCACAATTTTAATCATACTACTTTAATTTCAAAAACCTAAAAGTGTTCATTTATTTCCTATGCACTTTCTCTCTCTACCTTCTTCTTTTCCCTTTGAAATTTTTTTCTCCTCCTTCTCTCTAGGAGCTCACGGCCAGCAGCCTATTCCCTACCCCATCCATCACAAAATTTTCATCCAACCTCATTTTCTTAATCCTCTCCATTTCCTAAACACTTTTCTAGTTAGTGGCTCTTTGAAAATCCATCATTTTCACCATCTTCTTCAAGCTTCAAGCTTAGGGCTTTTGGGTAAGTTCTTGATCCTTTACTTCCTTTGTCTCATTTTCGTTTCTATGGTCTTCTTGGTGACCATCTATGCTTTATTTTTCAAGTATTGGTGCTATTTTAATGAGATTGAAATTTTAGGGTTCTTGGAGGTACCAAATCCGAAAATTGTAAGATGATTCTAGGAGGCTTCTCTTGCTTTCTTCTCTTAGGTAAGAGGAAGACACTCCTCCTCAACCTCTCTTAGCATTAAGAAACCTTGTTTGTGATTGATTGTGAGAAAATGCTATTGAGGGTTATTCTTTATTTGCTTGATTGGCATGATTATGTGTCGTATTTAATTTGTTTAAGTTGTTTGTTTGATTAGTTGTGTATATTGATATATTTGAATGGATTGGAATGCATGAAATGGAAGAAAATGATGTTGGATTTGTTCTTGGATGGCCACGGTTTTGGGGGTCCAAGTTTAGGGTTCTTTGTGAACAATTGTAACAATTGGAATTCATAATTAATCAAGTGTACATTAGGTAATTAATGGAACGAAAAATTTGAGAACTTAATCCCTAGGGAGGCCACGACCTCTAGGGCCTTTTTGGGGCTTAAATATGCAACTTTGATAACCTTGGAACTTATATAATCAAGAGATTAAATCATGGGTAATAGGATAGGAAATTAGCAAATTGGAAGAATTGGATATGTTTTGAGATTCATAAATTTTAAAGAACCAAGAATGGAATTTTTCATAAGACTTAGAGTAATTTTAATTAGGGCAAGAACAAGAGAGTGTGAGACTTTGATATCTTAGAATAACCTTCTAAGTGTATGAGAATAAATTACATTAGAAAATTTAATTAATTATGAGAATTTAATTAGAGACGAACCTTGTAAGAAAGGCTAACTTTAAGTAAGAATTTATAATAGACCTTAAAAATGTATTAATTTATTAATTTTGATATTATGATATTGTGGGTCCATGTGAGCGACCAATGATGTGTTGATTCTTACTTTGGCCAATTGTGGCATATTATGGAATAGTATGTAATGATGATCATACATGATTACGCATAGAGTCTTTATGCATTGTGAATGTCCTTTGGACTATTGTTAAGGCCAAGTTGCCTAGGAGTTGAACACACCTTAGTGCGGGTGCGAGTAGACTAGTGTAGGTCATATCATTGACCATGGGGGAGTCGGGGTGCAGGTACCTCGCAATGGATAGTTGGTAGCTCTTCTGTCCGTGGGGCAGACCGATGCAAACGCACCGATGATCCTGACCGGGCACCATCCTATATCGTGATCTAGTGTAGACTGTCTGTACAATGCCATGATGTGCACATGGATAAACTGATGAATCATAGCACTTTGACCGTGGCAGCCGAGTTGCAGACAGGTCTCCTGATCTTTCTCTCCGACCGTTTGTGTCTAGCTCCATGGAGTAGAATTTTGACTTTGTACCCATGTGCATAGTGAGTGACACTTGTCGAGATTACCAAATTTAAATCAATTTATAACCGATTTACCAAAACTACTTGTAGCATAAGGTAACACCGGGTCGAGTCCGTAGATCACTCTAATTATGAAGTCAGATTAAGAGGTTAATAAACAGGGGGGGAAAGTTTTGCAAGATTAAACAACAAAGAACAATTAAAATGAGTAAACAAGATTGAGAAAACAACCAATCCAAGAGAATTAACAAATCTTGATTTTAATCCATCCTTGATCTTTATAAATCCGTTCAACTATCAACCAAATCTTTGGTCTTAGATCACATCAAGACGCCTCTCAATGATCCATAGATCTTCTACTAGAAACGCTTCTAAAATTTAATTAATTAAGGTTAGACAAATTAAGCATCCATCCAAAATCCAAATTAACTTAAAAACCAAGATCAACCAAGCTAAATATTTCATCAAACACCTTTGATGCATTATTTAGCCTCTGAATTCATCTCTTGGCACATGATAATTACGCAATTAACATATGCAAATCCCAATCAAATTAAGCATTAAATCAGAATTTAAACAAGAGAAGAAGAGAAAGAGAAACTTGATTAATAGATGAACGTATAACAATTAAAACAAGATCTCAAGATTAATCATCAAGCTTGTCAATCTCTTGGATTGATTAAAGAAGTTTAGCTCTCCATAGCCATCACCATTGGATAACCTTCAAGAACCATACAAAAATGAAAATAACAAAGAGAGAGGAGGAGAGGAAGAGAAGAAGAGAATTCTCCAAAATAAAACACTAAAACTTTAATTATAACAACACTTCTACATAAAAGCTCTACCTATTACAATGATCTGCATAGCCTCCCTTTTATAGAGGGTTAGAGATACAAAATGTCAAAGGGGGCTGAGTCATGGTGGTTGGTGGAGTAGGTGGAGTAGGTGGAGTAGTGGAAAATGTTGAATGACTTTTGGTGAGTAGAAAATTCTGGAGATTCTTTGTCTCCGAAATCATGCAGCTCTGAAGTCATTGCATTCGTCATTTTTGAGCCAAGTAGTCTTCATGAAGATTTTAGGTCTGGATCTTAGCTTTCAAATGGCTTTGGTTTGAGTCTAATATCATTTCTATAGCTCCAGATATGTTCAAATTACTGCACACTACTCAGGCCCAGTCGCAGCTCCTCTGTTCTGACTTCCAAGCCCAATATCACCTCCAAAGAGTCTGAATCGGGAAAAGTGTTCAACATAAAAGTTGTAGATTTGAGTCTTAACTATCAACTATCAAAATTTCAGCCTATTCTACAACTTTCACTACGAGCAGTGTAATGAACAATACACAAAGGTCATTCTGCCAGGAGCAACACTTTAGTTCTTGATTCAATGCCAATTTGAGCCATCCAAATGTGTGATTGAGTCTTTGATGTCTTCATGAAGATTGTAGAGCTCTCTATTATCTTTAAAATGACATAAGATTCACCTTAAACATCCACCTACAGCCCAAGATATGACCCAAATACAGGATTAGTGTAAAACGTAAATCATGCTGAAAAATTCAATTAAATCCATTTTGAGTTCAAAACATACAAAACATAACCAAACTTAATTTATTAAGTGCATGGAGAGTGTAAATGACTAAAAATGAAGGCTTATTAATGCATCAAATATGTGAACATCAAATTTTCCCACACTTAGCTTTTTGCACTCCTGGGCAAAACACACAAAAACAAAATGAAACAGACTCAAAAGTTAAACATTCGAAAAGACTCAATTTCTAATAATATTTAAGAATGAAGAGCAATTAATAATTCAAGTGATCAAAACATTTATGAGGAAACACATCTTCACATCTTAAATCAACAAGCAAGGATACTTCAATTGAAAAGCATGAGTAAAGAATGATAGATCCTCACAGAATTCACTCTCAATCTCTCAAGTGTTTAAAAGGTAGGTATTACACTCAATTCAACTCATGAAAATTGCACTACCATAAGCTTGCTTATCTTCTACTTCTCCACTACTCGAACACATGCACACACAAATCATGAGGACTTTATTCAAGGTTGTAATGGGGTCAAGGTAAAGGAGAAGGTAATATGGATATGACAAGTTAAACACCAAAGAGAATAAAAGAACATGAAAGTTCGAGTTCAATTATCGATCATGAAAGTTCATCCCAACTTCATCTAATACAAATTCCCTTTACATATTATTTTCTATTCCTTTATTGCCTTGTTGACCCTTTTTTTTATTACATATATATATATATATATATTAATTTATATATATATATATTTACAAAAAGAACATCATATATAATTTTTTAACCATTCTGCATACACACCCCCACACTTGTTCATGAACTCATCCAATGGCAAAGCTAATGTTCTCTTATTCCCTCAGACTAAGTAAGAACATAGTTTTTTTCATTTAAGAAACATAATGAGTTCGAGACAAAGAATAATCAAATAAGCTCAAAGGGGTTAAGCAAGGGAAAATATGCAAGGTTGGCTGTTTGGTTAAACTAGCTAATTAAGAAAGAGGGTCTCAATCATGTTCATGCATGCAAGTGAAATGTAGCTTCAAAAAGAATCAAAGCAAGTTCTAGAGTGATCATTAACATGAGTGAAAATCACACAAGAAAGAAGAGAATGGCATAAATGTTGAATCCATCCATTAGGCTCAAAATCTCACAAGGTATGCATCCATCAAACTCAATTCATCAATTCAATCATCCATCACCAAGCATATCAGTTCAAGAAGGAAGAAAAGTTATTTAATCATGCAATGAACCCCTTTTTTTGTTTTTTGTTTTGTTTTTAACAACAAAACAAAACAAAAAAAATGCTAAAATCTCTTCCCCACACTTAATATAACATTGTCCTTAATGTGAAAGAGAGAGATAGAAAAGAGCAACACAACCTGATAAGAAGTGAATCAACGCCAAGCAGGAAAAGAAGCACACTGTCAGTGCCACATCAGACCTCTGCCACCAATTAAGATGCGTCTCAAGAGTAGAATTACTCCTTACTCTGCCATCAAAATTGGTTTAATAAGTCCATGACAATCATATCATACTTTCCAAACAAAACAACAAAATTTTTTTTTGGGTCAACTATCCTTCCCCCCCAACTAGATCACAACATTGTCCTCAATGTTAAAATATAGATAAGTAAAGGATAGAAGATATTACCTGTTTGAGAAAGCAGACACAAATTTAAACAGAAACAAAGTACAATAAAATCAAACCGATTAAAGAGAAAGTGTCAGATCTGGCTTGCTTTTCTTGTTACTTCATTCGCTGCTTCCTGTTGACCAATCTATCTGAGCTAATACCTTATCAGGTACATACTCAAAAGCTTCCAATTTATCAATGAGCTCATCAATAGTGGAGGCGAGAGATAAGAAGTTGTCTTCCGAAGGAGTGATAAATTTTTGTTCCACACTTTGTCAAGAAAAAATAACAAAAGATCAAAGAAATTATTAACATTCAACAAACCAATGGGTTTATGGTGGATGTTCAGTTCAGCCCAAGAGACAATTTGAAAAATTTCTTCTAAAGTACCAAAACCACCTGGTAAGATAAGAAAGGCATCAGAATTGTCAACCATTGTTTTCATTCGTCCATGCATGGATGTTACCCGAATTTTTCTCCAATTGTCTTTCCAAAGGTGATGTTATTTTCACTAAAGGTTTAAGAATAACACCTAAAACCTAACCGCCTCCTATAAAAGCGAGAAAGTGAGACAAACCCCATTAACCCACGACAACCGCCCCCATATACAAGATGAATATTCCTCGCAGCAAGTGATCGACCAATAGTGCTAGCTGCGTTTACAAACTCTAATCCCTTCCCATAACGCGACCCACAAAAAACACAGACATTTTTTAGGTTACGAATAGAAGGCCCCATTCTATACTATTCCTCTCTTTGAGTGTTTCTGAGTTGAAGTAAAATAGAGAAAATGGAGTGTTTAAATAAGAAAAAGAATGGAAAGGGGAATAAATGCACCTATAAGGGTAGGTTGACGATTGTCAGAAAAGGTTGAATTGAAGAAACACAGAATCTTTTTTTTTTGTTTGGTTTTGTTTTTTTTTTTTGTAAGATGACATGAAGAAGAAGAAGAGGATGATACGTCAGATTGTTTGTGGATATGGCTCACATCTCGCCTCTCGGTTTAACGTCCAATAATGCGGCTTAAACGTCTTCTATGAGTTGAGGATAAGCTTCCCATCCAATTTTCTTATAAATTGGCAAACAGGGTCTTTTAGAGTCAGATTCCCAAGACTGTAGCGTTTTTTTTCATCCTTGAAGAGATTCCACAATTTAAGAATTTCACGATGCACCAATCCACAAGAATGCGTCTCAAGAGTCAATAAGATATCATCTAATGACTCCTTACTCAGTCCATTCTTAATGAAGAAAATTTTATCTTCTCTATTTACGGAAACCATCCCCAAAGTACGACATCGCTTGTTACAGGTCCATCGTCCACATTTGTGACAGACTTGTAACCTTTTTGCTCTTCTCATTTTAGAATATGAACTTCTTCCAAGATCGGGCATAAATGAGTCAAATGAAATTGAGGACTCACCTGCTAATCGGACCTTTGCTTCAATTATCCAGCGAACATCTTCTGGCATACCTTTGTGCATTAACAGTCTCAATCTTTCACATCGAACTTTGTAGATTTTTCTCAGAGCATTTTGAGGAAGAGAAGGAAAATATTTGCTCAGGTTTGAAAGAATGACATCCATTTTGAAGGAGAAGAAGGGTTCAGTTATTTTGGGAAACTGAAAAATAAACCGACTTGAGAGCCACGGAGTACCGTATCCGCCACTTAACCGGTAACACAAAGAACTCAAGAACTTGGTTTTCCAGGAATGGTTGAGTCTTTGGCCATTAACTTTAAGCGCATTACCATTCCTAGGATCCTCAATATCTACGGCCCCACGTGTTTGACAACCAAAGAACCGCGCCACCTAGATCTCAATTTTCCAAGGAGTAGGTGCAGATGATAATCTCAAAGCAGAATTTTTTTGACCAATTTTCGCAGCTTTTGCAAAAGGTGTAACAGACCTTGCATAAAGTAGGCCAATAAAATCCATACTGCAAGATTTTCGCAGTTGTTGTCGTTGAAGAAGAAAAATGACCTCCACATGCGTCCGAGTGACAAAATTCAATGACACTACTTTCCTCATTGTCGGGTACAAATCTCCAAAAAATTTGATCAGAACAATAATTGAACAAATATGGGTCATCACAATAAAATTTTTTTTTTTACCTCAATCAAAAACTTTTTTTTTTGTGTCAATTGAGGCGGCATCTTACTTATCAAGTGGGGTAGACGACTTCTTGCAAGTGGACCTCCTCCAAAATATCCTCTTGAGCTCCATCATAAAATAGTTTGAGGCGATGTCCATTGACTGTGAAAGCTTTTGTAGTAGTCTCACTTGTAACCTGCACAGCACCATAAGGAAAAATCTTAGTAATAACAAATGGACCAAGCCACCTAGATCTGAGCTTTCCGGGCATGAGTTTGAGGCGGGAGTTATAGAGGAGAACTTTTTGACCAATCTTAAATGTTTTTCTCATGATCTTCTTATCATGGAAGGCTTTGGTCTTCTCTTTATAAAGTTTGGAACTCTCATAAGCCTCCAAGCGGATCTCCTCCAATTCCTGCAACTACAGCTTCCGCTCCATGCCTGCTTGATTTAGGTCCAAGTTACACCTTTTTACTGCCCAAAATGCACGATGCTCAATTTCCACTGGCAAGTGGCATGCTTTGCCAAAAACAATCCGATAAGGAGACATCCCAATCGGAGTCTTATAGGCGGTCCTATAAGCCTATAAAGCATCCTCAAGCCTTTTGCTCCAGTCCTTTCTATTAGGTTGAACTGTTTTCTGAAGTATTTGCTTAATCTCTCTATTGGAAACCTCGGCCTGCCCATTAGTCTGGGGATGGTAAGGTGTAGAAACTCTATGCAAGATTCCATACTTTTTCATCAAGGCTTCCATGCTTCGATTACAAAAATGCGAACCCTGATCACTAATGATGGCTTTTAGGACTCCAAACCTGCAGAAAATATGTGATCTAACAAAATCCACAACAACCTTGGAATCATCAGTCTGAGTGGCTTTTGCCTCCACTCATTTAGATACATAATCCACAGCAAGCAGAATGTAAACAAAACCAAATGACATAGGAAAAGGACCCATAAAATCAATACCCCAAACATCAAATATTTCACAGAACAACAAAGGTTGTTGGGGCATCTCATTCCTATGAGAAATATTCTCTGTTCTCTGGCATTGTTCACAAGATTTATAAAACAAATATGCATCACGAAATAGAGTGGGCTAATATAATCCAGAGTCCAAAACTTTCTAGTATTGACGAGTAGGTCCAAAATGTCCCCCACAAAAGTGCATGACAAAAACTAAGAACAGAATCAAACTCATGATCAGGAATACATCTCCTAATGACTTGGTCACTATAAAATCTCCACAAATAAGGGTCATCCCACACATAATATTTTGACTCACTTTTTAATTTGTCAATTTGTGCCTTGGTGAAATGTGCAGGTAGTGCTCTAGCAACCAAGAAATTAACCAAATCTGCAAACCAAGGGATGTTACCTTGCATCTTGAAAAGCTGCTCATCAGGGAAGACATCATGGATAGGAGAAGAATCTGCCTCTCTCTCAATCCGACTCAAGTGATCTGCCACCAGGTTCTCTGCTCCACTCTTATCTCTGATATCAATATCAAACTCTTGTAAAAGCAACATCCATCTAATCAGTCGAGGCTTTGCATTGGGCTTTTTCAGGAGAAACTTTAAAGCTACATGATCTGAAAATACAACCACTCTAGAACCAAGCAAATATGATCGAAATTTATCTAAAGCAAAAACAATTGCTAAAAGTTCCTTTTCGGTTGTAGTGTAGTTGGCTTGTGCAGCATCTAAAGTCCTCGAAGCATAGGAAATGACATGAGGTACTTTGACTCTCGTGCAAGGACAGCTCCCAATGCATAATTAGAGGCATCACACATGAGTTCAAATGGGAGTGTCCAATCTTGGTGACCGGATGATAGGTGCACTTTGGTCAATGCTTGCTTTAAGTGATTGAAGGCATCCTTGCATCTCTGGTCAAAGTGAAACTCTACATCCTTTTGTAGCAAGTTGGACAGTGGAAGGGCAATTTTGCTAAAATCCTTTATGAATCGACGATTGAAACCTACATGACCAAGAAAAGAACGAACCTCCCGCACGCATGTGGGGTAAGATAGACATGAAATGACATCTATTTTTGCAGGATCTACCTCAATACCCTTGCTAGATACTACATGCCCTAAAACTATACCTTGTTCTACCATGAAATGATATTTCTCAAAATTCAGGACAAGGTTAGTTTTAATGCACTTATGCAAAACCCGATCCAAACTATCCAAACATGCATCAAAGGAAGAGCCATAGACAGTAAAATCATTCATAAACACATCCATGCAACTCTCTAAAAATTCAGAGAAGATACTGACTATACACCTTTGAAAGGTTCCCGGAGCGTTGCACAGACCAAAGGGCATTCTCCTGTATGCAAATGTTCCAAATGGGCAGGTGAAAGTGGTCTTCTCTTAGTCTTCTGGGGCTATATGAATTTGAAAATAGCCCGAATATCCATCCAAGAAACAGTAATATGACTTGCCAGCCAGTCTCTCTAACATCTGATCAATGAAAGGTAATGGAAAATGATATTTCTTAGTGGCCTGGTTAAGCCGCCTATAATCAATGCACACCCGCCAACTGTTCTGGATTCTTGTGGTAAGGAGCTCATTGTTCTGATTTGCAATTACTGTGACTCCAGATTTCTTTGGAACCACTTGCACTGGGCTCACCCATTTACTATCAGATATGGGATAAATAATGCCAGCTTACTGACGACTTGGTCACTTCCTTCTTCACCACATCCGAATCAGGGGATTTAATCTCCTTTGGGGCTACCTCACTGGCTTGGTACCTTCCTCCAATAAAATCCTATGCATACATGTGGAGGGACTAATACCAGGAATGTCTGCAAGTGTCCATCCGATGGCCCGCTTATCTTTGCCTCAAAACCTGCAGCAATTTTTCTTCTTGTTCAGGTTGTAGATTCTTAGCGACAATCACGGCGACTTCTCACCATATTCCAAATATGCATATTTAAGGTGGTCCGGCAAAGTCTTTAGCTCTAAGGATGGGGATGCACAATGAAGGCAAAGCAAGCTATTTGAAACAAGCAACTCAAGAAATTAAATTCGATATAATTTTGACTCATATTTTCATATCTTTGCATCACCAAATAAGCACTGCATCATCACTCATAATCGCATAAATCTCAAGACATGCAAAGACATGGTTCAAGATCACATGCTAACACATATATCATAAGTCACGAAATCCAAAAAGTCAAGAATATCGGGAATTCAACACTCATATCAACATAAGTATCATCAACCAAAGATTTCAATCACATCAACATGAAAAACTAAATGCTCCTCAAGGGGATGTCTCATGGCATCAAAAATGTTAAATCGTACCACATCTTCACCAAATTCCATAGAAAGGGTGCCAAAGATGCACATCTATCTTGGTTTTGGCGGTTGTCTTGAGGAATGGTCTTCCAAGAATCAATGGAGCATGATTTGTTGAAGACTCATCTTCCATTTCCAGAATGTAGAAGTCCATTGGGAAAATCAGCTCATTCACTCGCACTAACACATCTTCCAAAGACTCTCAGGATGAGCAGTGGTCTTGTTTGCCAACTGAATCACTATACCAGTGGGTTGTAAGGTGCCAATGTTCAAAGACTTATACACTGACATAGGCATGACATTGATAGAAGTACCCAAATCTAGCATTGCATGGCCAAATCTAGAATTGCCTATAGTGCAAGGGATTGTGAAAGTTCTAGGATCTTTGCATTTCTTTGGCATGCTTGGCTGAATCATCGCAGAAACATTTCGCCCATACTGACCTTCTCGGTACCCTTAAGTCTTCTCTTATGAGTACACAACTCCTTGAGGAATTTGGCATACTTGGGAATTTGCTTGATTGCATCTAGGAGGGAATATTGATTTCCACCTTCCTAAATGTCTCCATGACTTCCTTTTCCATTTCGCTTGCTTGCTATCTCGCTTGGATTGTGTCACTTTGTTTTTGGGAAGGGTAGTGGAATGTTCAAGTCTGAATTCTCTGCACATTTCTTCTGGGCTGGGGCATCTAGTTCATGCGAATTTTGTTGTGTCTGATCAATCTCTGGTTGCTGCAATGGGAGCTCTGGTTGTGGCAGACTAGGACCATCAATTTCTTTGCCACTTCTCAAGGTGATGACACTTACATTGCCTCTTGGGTTACTGACTGTTTGTGAAGGCAATTAGCTTGATCCTTGGTTTTTCAATTCACTCACAGTGGTGGCCAGTTGCCCAATCTGAGTTTGCAGGTTCTGAATGGTGGTATTGACATTTTGTTGGAACTGAACATTATTTGTAGCCATCTGTTTCATCAAATCTTCTAATGATGGCTCGGATGGAGTGGTTGCTGGACTTGGCAACATGAGGGACTGCTGCACAGGTGGTTGCACAGTTTGTTATTGTCTGAATGCAGGTGGTTGGTATTTGTTGCTAGGACCTATAGCTTGGTATCTAAATTGGTGCTGCTGTTGGGGTTGTTGTTGCTGACCAGAATTCTCATATCTCAAGTTAGGATGGTCCCTCCAACCAGGGTTATAAGTATTAGAAAATGAATCATATCTTGGTCACTGGATTGGGGCGATATTGAGGTCTACTAGAAAAATGCCACCGTCTTTGCAATGACGTTTCGGAAACGCGGAACCACCATCCTGAAGTGTGGGACATGCACCGTGAGGATGAGATGAGCAAGAGCAAATGTCACACACCCTGCAGTGCTCTTGTACAAAACCCGGTACATGTTGTCCCACTGCTAATTGCCTCACCAAAGAAGTCAATTCATCAAGTCTATGTTCCATTCTCTATTGATCTACATGAGACGATTGAACTTCATTAACTCCTCTGGTTGAGGTAAGGACTCTTGTGCCAAATTGTTGAGCATTGGTCGCCATATTTGCTATCAAATCTCTTTCTTTGCAGTAGGGGTTTTATCCACCAATGCACCTCCACACGCGGCATCCACCATACTTCTATCCATCGGTAGCAAGCCCTCATAGAAATATTGAATCAAGAGTCGATCACTAATTTGATGGTGGGGACAACTCGAACACAACTTTTTGAATCTCTCCCAATACTCATGCAAGGTCTCACCACCATTTGCCTTATACCACAAATGTCTTTTCTAATGGCGGTACTCGGATGCAGGAAGAACCTCTCCAAGAATAATTTCTTCATATCATCCCAACTCGTGACGAACCTGGTGAAAGGTAGAACAGCCCAATCCTTGGCTACATCAGCAAGAGAGAAAGGGAATGCCCTCAACTTGATATGCTCCTCAGAGATTCCATGTGGCTTCATGGTTGAACAGACCACATGGAACTCCTTTAAGTGTTTATGGAGATCTTCACCTGTAAGACCATGAAACTTGGGCAACAAGTGTATCAATCCAGATTTTAACTCGAAGTCAGCATCAAGATTAGGATATTGAATGCACAAAGACTGGTAAGTTACATCAGGAGCAGCAAGTTCTTTAAGGGTCCTATTTTGCCTGTTATCAGCCATGATTTTAGAATCACTTAAGATCTCAAGTGTACTTTCAGATTCAATGTCACAACTAAATTTAGACTCAATTCTTTCACTTAGCCTACGAGTTCTAATCAACCTATGCAATGTTCTATCAATCTCAGGATCAAATTCAAGTAAGATATCAGGATTAGACCTAGTCATGCATTAATCAAAACACAAAAATAAAATAAAATAAAATAAGTAAACAAGTAAAATACACTAGACAACTCTAAAAATATACTAAAATAAATCTAATTGACTAATGAAATGATTTTTAAAAATTATAGGACTTGTACAAACATGAAAACTACACAAAAATGAAACTAAAAAATGCAATAAAAATATTAAAAAATTAAAAAACTAGTCTAAACGATGAATTTTGAAAAAACCAGGGGTGACCTCACAATTTATTGTGAGTCTTGTTTATTAGGCTGTTTTCCTTCAATGACCAAGTTTCAGCTCATTCTGGGCACATTTTCTGTTAATATGAAATTCTTGTAAAATGACCAGTAATCACCCGTTTTACCAAATCCACCAAAACACAGCAAAATAAAGGTTAGTGAGAGATTAGTAGTTAAATAAACTCTTAATAAGATTGAACAAAATCAGAATGATCCCGGGCAACAGCACCAAAAATTTGACACTTGTCGAGATTACCAAATTTAAATCAATTTATAACCGATTTACCAAAATTACTTGTAGCATAAGGTAACACCGGGTCGAGCCCGTAGATCACTCTAATTATGAAGTCAGATTAAGAGGTTAATAAATAGGGGGGAAATTTTTGCAAGATTAAACGACAAAGAATAATTAAAATGAGTAAACAAGATTGAGAAAACAACCAATCCAAGAGAATTAACAAATCTTGATTTTAATCCATCCTTGATCTTTATAAATCCATTCAACTATCAACCAAATCTTTGGTCTTAGATCACATCAAGACGCCTCTCAATGATCCATGGATCTTCTACTAGAAACGCTTCTAAAATTTAATTAATTAAGGTTAGACAAATTAAGCATCCATCCAAAACCCAAATTAACTTAAAAACCAAGATCCAACCAAGCTAAATATTTCATCAAACACCTTTGATGCATTATTTAGCCTCTGAATTCATCTATTGGCACATGATAATTATGCAATTAACATATGCAAATCCCAATCAAATTAAGCATTAAATCGAATTTAAACAAGAGAAGAAGAAAGAGAAACTTGATTAATAGATGAACGTATAACAATTAAAACAAGATCTCAAGATTAATCATCAAGCTTGTCAATCTCTTGGATTGATTAAAGAAGTTTAGCTCTCCATAGCCATCACCATTGGATAACCTTCAAGAACCATACAAAAATGAAAATAACAAAGAGAGAGGAGGAGAGGAAGAGAAGAAGAGAATTCTCCAAAATGAAACACTAAAACTTTAATTATAACAATACTTCTACATAAAAGCTCTACCTATTACAATGATCTGCATAGCCTCCCTTTTATAGAGGGTTAGAGATACAAAATGTCAAAGGGGGCTGAGTCATGGTGGTTGGTGGAGTAGGTGGAGTAGTGGAAAATGTTGAATGACTTTTGGTGAGTAGAAAATTCTGGAGATTCTTTGTCTTCGAAATCATGCATCTCTGAAGTCATTGCATTCGTCATTTTTGAGCCAAGTGGTCTTCATGAAAATTTTAGGTCTGGATCTTAGCTTTCAAATGGCTTTAGTTTGAGTCTAATATCATTTCTATAGCTCCAGATATGTTCAAATTACTGCATACTACTCAGGCCCAGTCGCAGGTCCTCTGTTCTGACTTCCAAGCCCAATATCACCTCCAAGGAGTCTGAATCGAGAAGAGTGTTCAACATGAAAGTTGTAGATTTGAGTCTTAACTATCAACTATCAAAATTTCAGCCTATTCTACAACTTTCACTACGAGCAGTGTAATGAACAATACACAAAGGTCATTCTGCCAGGAGCAACACTTTAGTTCTTGATTCAATGCCAATTTGAGCCATCCAAACGTGTGATTGAGTCTTTGATGTCTTCATGAAGATTGTAGAACTCTCTATTATATTTAAAATGATATAAGATTCACCTTAAACATCCACCTACAGCCCAAGATATGACCCAAATACAGGATTAGTGTAAAACATAAATCATGCTGAAAAATTCAATTAAATCCATTTTGAGTTCAAAACATACAAAACATAACCAAACTTAATTTATTAAGTGCATGGAGAGTATAAATGACTAAAAATGAAGGCTTATTAATGCATCAAATATGTGAACATCAGTGAGTCCATATATTATCTGGCATTTGTTTATTATTATTATAATTAGAACTGTTATGCTACTGTTAAATATATAATTGCCTGCAACTGCCTATTTGTCTATTTCTGCTATTTAATGCTTATGATTATTATTTGATATGCTTTGTGGGCGCTTTGCGCCATTTTGTTTCTTGCTGCTATAACTGGTAATGATGGTAGGATGTCTTATCTCTTTCCTGTACTTTTGTTATTTTCCATCTGTATATTGTGTCCCATCGAAGACGATGGCAAGGACGTTGAAGCTCCTGATTTTCCCGGCTTCTGGCCTGATTACGATTAGCATCTACTGTGGAGCATGGAGGCACGCATACGTGGATTTCTGGGTGATGTGTGTCTGACCTTCCTTGGAAGGCCAGAATGCTGACACATTAACCTGAATTCCGACCGCTGTGTCTACCTGGGAGACGTGTCGATCTCTTTGGCCTAGAGGCGTCATGAGCCACCGAACTTTACCTGCTGCGTTAGCCTGCGTTTGGAGTTTTATCTGCCCATTCGGGAGATGTGGGGTACCCACTTCTACACCCCGCAGGAGAACTCTTTTGATTCCACTGCTCGGGCTCCAGCCCGTGGCTCTGTGGCTCCTATGGAGGTTTCCTCAGATGACGAAGACCCTGAGGAGGTCCCCGAGGATGACCTCGCGGAGGATCCTGAAGAGGATCTTGATACGATTCCTCCTCATCTGAGGGACTGATATTGCTGGTAGTTACTGATGGCTGCCAGTGTTTTTATTTTGGGGGCCTAATGTCTTTTGTTGTGGGCAGTATATTTTTGATATCTTGGGGATGTATATGTATGATCCTTTGGGGCAGGCATAGTTTTGCTTTTTGGTATACCAGGCTTTGTAACCAAACAGATTTGATATAAGTATATATATATATATATATATATATATATATAATGTATATAATATATATGAATATGCAATGTTTAATCCATGTATGCTTTATTTCTGTCTTTCTCTTTTATTGTCATTTACGGTAATCATCGTTATTACGCCTTATCACTAAATTTTATTAATTATAAACAAAAAAAAATATTCGCCAATTTGATTACATAACTATAATCAAGTAAATTTATATTATATTATGGGGAACTGAGTCTTAACTTATATAATTTTATTTTTCGCATTATAATTGACAATGTGACGTTCCCTCCTAAAAAAAGGCATTACATTATATCTTACGTATATTTTATTGTTTCATAGTGATTTGGAGTTCTTGAATTTACTTTCCCTTTTCAAACTAGAGTTGAGAGAAAGTACTATATTATCTGTTGAAGAGGTAACTTGCAAATTGGGTCAAAATTTACATGCTTACTAAAAAATAGTTTTTAAAGAGTAAAAAAAATTCTCTATTATCTTGTCTTGTATATGTACCTTTCTTTTTCTTTTTTTTTAGGTTTTTTTAGGTGATTATTTGGTGTTCTTGATTTTCTTTAAACTTCCGGGCCACGATATACAGAGATTGAATTGATTGTTGAAGAGATAATAAGTATATTAAGCTACAAATTTTCAACTCTTCCAAATAATCTAGTTGGGTGGCAGTCTCCTGTAGAAGAATTAGAAAAGCTTTTACTTTTGGGCACGGATGATGATGTTCGACTTGCAGGAATCTGTGGGATTGGTGGAATAGGAAAGACAACTATTACAACTATTTTATACAAAAAAATCTCTCATCAGTATGATGCATGCTGCTTTGTTGACGATGTAAGCAAAATTTATAAAGATTATGGTACAATTAGTGCACAAAAGCAACTTCTTTGTCAAACTCTAAACGAAGAAAACCTTCAGATATGCAATCTTTCTACGATAACTAATTTGATATGAAGTAGGCTACGCCATCGAAGGGTCCTTATAGTTCTTGATAATGTTGATCATGTTGAACAGCTGAAGAAATTAACTGTGAATCGTGAATGGTAATGTGCATGGAGCAGAATCATCATAATTTCTAGAGACGAGCATATCTTAAAAGAGTATGGAGTAGATGTAGTATACAATGTTCAACTCTTGAATTATGATAATGCTCTTCAGTTGTTTTGCATAAAAGCTTTCAAATGTGATGACATTATGATAGATTATGAAGAGGTCACATTTGTTTTGCCAATCTTGCTCCTAAATGTTTTCTTCTCCATGTGAACTCAAGCTGAAGCATCCCACACCCACTACACGGAGAACCTCTATTCTCCATAACATGTTTGTTTTATTTATTTATTTTGATAAGATGATAGAAAATATTGACTTTTAAACCTTATTTTTTTAGGTTTTTGTTATTAGACCTTACCACTATTTTTTGTGTGGCATTTCTTCTTCTTCTCGAGAATATCGTACATGGAATTCGCCGGAGTACCAGCTTTTCTGATCAAGCCATGGAAATGGTAGCACACATGAATAGAATCACCCAAATCAGAAAATAGCTTCAAAACCTAACTAGGAAATCAATATCTCGTTGGACCCTCCGAACCCTCTCCTCCACAAAACGATTTGAGGGCTCTTTGAACCTCTTTATTTCCACCATTGACCACTGTGCTACGCTCTCCCCCTCGGTGGCAGACTGATGGCGCTTCATCACCCTCTACACTGACCAAACTGACACCAACATCTCCAGCATCATCACCATCGTCGACGAGTATTCTGACCTCCACTACTCCCACAGAACCCACTTCACGCAGATCTACCTGATCCTTTCCCACTGGACCACCAGAGAGATCAAATTTATGAGGATATGGGAGAAAGGTGGGAAGCTAGATGTTGAAACTAATTCAGATTCAACACAGGACTTGAAAGAGGTAAGAGAGAAAAATAAAGATAAAAGAAGTGACCTCACTTTGGGAGCTTCACTCTTGCACTTACATGGTGAACCTTTCTTCCTATTTTCTTTGATAGATTGAAATCAAGTAAGTGGGGTTTATGGAGAGTGTGTAAATAAAAAAGGTCAATGTAATAAGGTTAAAAATGTCAATGTGATATGCCATGTTTTACCCATTAAAATAAATATATATTACATGTCATTATTGATAAAAATTAGAGAACATCAATACTCTGCACCCTTTTAGGTCCATCCTAGAATTCTCCTAACCAATTACATATATAATATAAATGAATTTTTTGTAGCTATTTAACTGCTTGTTGGGCTTAGAGAGATGAATTGTATTAAAATAACTAGAGAAAGAAGGGAAAGAACTATCTAAAATACAATTGATAGTCTTTTTTCTCTATTTTGAATGGTTGTGGTGTGCTGTGCACATAGTTCATCCTTTTATGTTTGCTACATGGTTATTTTTCTAATTGGCCATCTTTCTGCCCATCTCAAGCTTCCGGTTAGAATTTGTTACTTCACATTGTAGGTGCACCGAAAAGAGAACTCGTACAATACTTCAATTGTTAAAATATGTGTTTAATTTTGATGAAGAATAATTGTAATAACTTTTTATACTATTACTCAATCATATATTACAATATCGTTAGAATAATATTACATTTTGACATTATTATTGTGAAAATCAATTTTTTAAGTATTATGACAATATATAATTAAGTAATAGTATAAATTTTTTTATACTAATAATGCATTAAAATTAAATCATAAAATATATATGTTTGAATAATAATACTCCATAAGTTCTAGGAGAAAAAAAGCAAACTCTCTTGTAATTGGTGTATTTTAGGGAATTGCATTTCTGATTATCAGTTTTATAACGTTATTCTAAAGTGAAATTGTCTCAAAAGTGAATAAGTAAGTACTACTAAAAAAACTCGATTCAAAGATAGAATTTAGAGATAAAAATAATTTTATCTCTAATAGAGACAAAAAAAAACAAAAATCTAACGATTTAAAGAAAAAAAATAAATTTTACAATTGAGAAATAAAATTTAGAGATAAAATTGATGTATCTCAGAATTTTTTATCTCTATTTGATTATTTTAATATTTTAAAAAATCAAATATATTTAAAAATGAAATTTAGAAGTAAAATTTATCTATCTTAAATTTTTCTATCTCTAATTTTATCTATGTTAAGTCAATTTAACATTTTAAAAAATTAAATATGTTTAAAATAAAATTACAATTTTTTTTATTAATATCTAAATTTCATATCTCTAATTATGTGTCTATTAAGTCAAATAAATATTTTAAAAAATTAAAAAATATTTAGAAACGGATATTTTCGGTGTCTAAATAATTTATATACTTTGATTAAAAATAATGCAGATTTTAGGGTTGATTTGACGGTATCTCCTGTGTGATAAAAAAATGATAAAAGAAAAGACACCAGTTTCATTCAAACAAAAACGCAGAAGAAAAAGTAACAAAAAGAAAATATAAAAAACGCAGAAGAAAGAGGCACGATGGTGAGGACCGTGTCCGGAGTGGAACGGCGCTGGCTTTGGGTTGATGTTGCCGGGTTTGCTTTGGCAGAGGCGCGGTGGTTCATGGGTGGGCCGATTGAATGCGTGGCTTTGTGGGAGAGGTGCGGCGTGGTGAGGGTGGATGGTGGCCGACCTCTGGGGTAGCGGTGCAGCAGCAGCAGCGGCTAGGTGAAACATGGGAGGGCTGGTCCGCGCGGATCTGGGTCGGAGAACGACGGATCCGGCGCGGCATGGTGGCTCGCAATCTGGCGGTTCTGGGCGGAGGTGGTCTTTGGGTACGATTGAGATGGGCGGATCTCCAGCAGAGGACGACGGCTGCGGGAGGTGGTTCTGGTCCGGTTCAGCACAGTGGGACGCCGGTTTGGTGGGGCGCGGACTGGTGGTTCTCGTGGTGGCTTGGGTGGAGGACGGCCGGGTCTGGGAGGAGGTTCTGTGTGTGATTGATTTGCTGGGGTTTTGAGAGATTTTGGGTCTATGTGAGTTGTCTAAGGTTCTTCAAGTTCCTGGTCATTGGTAATCCTCTGCCTTTGTTTCCTTTAAAGCAGGCTTGATATTTGATAATCCTTGTTAGACCATCTGTACACATAGGAATTATCTAGATCATGTTGGTCTCGTGTGGCTTATTTGCTGTCTGTGAAGAAGGAATGGTATAATATTGATCTTCATTTGTGAATGGCACCTTGTTTTATTAGTTGGTTACTCTACTTTTGATCATATGAAATTGGACAGCTCAATTCTCTTCTTAATTGTAAACATTGTCAAATTTCCTTGATTTAAAATATTGCATGTCTTCTGAATTTTCTGTTATGATTCTCTTTGATTTGAAAAATGGTATTTGAAAGTGAAGCTTTGTGAGTTGAAATCAGTGAGCAGACACTATCTTGATCCTCTTGGTGCAACAGTTAGCAGGGATGGTTTAGCCAAGCCACTATATTCTCGTTTATTTGACTGGTAATATGGGTTTGTCATGTGTAAATATGAACAAAAAATGTTTGATGTTTGTTTATTGCTATTAGATT
Organism: Ormosia semicastrata; assembly: GCA_029884595.1. NCBI lineage: Eukaryota > Viridiplantae > Streptophyta > Magnoliopsida > Fabales > Fabaceae > Ormosia > Ormosia semicastrata. Next base: position 2,706,151 of record JAQQTO010000038.1, on the reverse strand, counting down.
ATTTAAGTCTGAATGCTTTCTTGTTTCACTAAAAAAGAGTAAAAGAAAACATCAATTACAATTATGTGTTTTTGTCTTTTGTTTTTTTCTTTCTTTTTGGTTATATCCAAGTCAGCCCGTAAAATTAATGTCTCCATTTGGCAGGATCCTAGCTCAAAATGTCTCATTGGCATTCTTGACATGTATGGCTTTGAAAGCTTTCAAAGTAATAAGTGAGAGTAGATCACATCACTGACTATAATCTTGCTATTGCATATTCCTATCCTTTAGTATAGGCACGAACAGATAGACACACAAAAAGTCTCATATAAGTAGCACTCATTCATGTGAATGTAATGTACACTTGTACATTGCACCATTCCTATTGCTCCTTAGCTTCTTTACTTCACTGAGCTTTGGTGGCTTGAACTCCTTATCCTCTCCTTTATTCCTCTCTCTCAATACCATTAATTTTGGTATTTGGAAAACAAGTGATTAAAAAACAAGCTTTCCCTTGCATTTTGGTACTTTAGTGAATAAGATAAATCCAAGCTGATATTTACTTCCCTCTATGCAGCTTGGAACAGTTTTGTATAAATTTCACAAATGGAAAGCTGCAGCAATACTTCAACCAGGTATTAGCTTTTCATATATTTTACAATTTCATATATTTCCCAAAGGATTATTACACTAGTTGAATGTTAAGCATATGCTTATGGAATGGTAAGATTTTGCTTTGCTCTGAGAGAAATTTCAGGTGGGTGATGGAGCTTCTGGTCACTACTGCTGGGAGTGTGCTGAAGACATGACGACTCCAAGAACTGCCTACAAAATTGATGAATAACACCCTGGATCAGATCTAGTAGGTGAAACTGCAGCTGCATTGGCTGCAGCAGCCATTGCTTTCAGGCCCTTTAACTCTTTTTACTCTAGTCTCCTGCTAGTTCATGCAAAACAGGTGAAAACTTGCACAAACTGATTAAAAATCACTTATAGCACTTGAAAGGAATACATGACATGACATTTAAAGAAACTAAAATTAATGAAAGGGTGATCAAATTTTGGTGAAATTTATTTCAAAATTAGGACTACGAATCCCGAAACACAACATGGTATACAATTCTCCACTGATAAAAGGTTGAGTAAACCGCATATATATAGAAAACTTTTCAATAGTTTACACTCAAAGGAGTTGTTATTGATGTTCTTCTATCTGTTGCATCACATTTGCAGATAGGTTCAGAGGTCTATATGATGACTCCATATTTAGTGCTCAGCAATTCTATACTTCTTCCGGTTACTCAATGAGTAGACATTTCTCTATTCTCTCTTTACTCCTATTTGAATCAAATCATGTCTAAATCGACTACTCCTGTGAAGGATGAATTATTATGGGCCTGCATTAAGCAACTGGCGACGAATACTACCTAAAGAATGTAGTGGACAATGCTGTGCATATGGGTGGAACAGGTTGGGCAGTGAAAGAGTTCTCTTGGAACAACAAAAATGCTGGTGTGCAGATCCTCCTATCAAAGTTAATCACTACAATAATTTTTTTTTTCCTTATTTGCAAGTCAGTTAATTAAAATCCATATCATGTTAGGAATTATTATTGTCTTCTGAAATGATAACGGCTACATTTAAAGGTAATATAATTAATTAAATATGAATCTATGAATTTGATAGGTATCCACCCATGACAAGGGTGTACTTTAAGAATGATAGGAGGAAAAGCAGGGAATATTTCACTTGTAATCACACAATTAGAGGGAAGAGCAAAGGTCACGGGGTATTCAATATGTTAGTAGGTTGTAGCATTTATGTGGCAGCTAGTGGGAGTTGAGAGAATAAAGAGGGGCAGCAATTTGCATTTAACTAAAGGGGTTATGGCAAATGAATTGGCACTAAGTGGAGAGAATAAATAGGGAAATGGAGGAGGGGAGAAGACATCTAGTCATTTGAGTAAAGAATTGGGGCCTTTGGACAGGGAGGTTAGGATACCCTCAAAGATCTGTAGGTGTTCGATCTTATTTTTTTGTTTTTCAGTTTAATCAAGAGGAGGTTTTCCCTATTGTAAGGAGCTAAGCTCCATTGTTTATTTTTCAGTAATACCAGTAGCTATCAATTGGTATTAGAGCCTTCCACCATGCCTTTCAGCTGCAAACGAGCGGTGTGGGCGATGACGCCAACATTGCAGTGTGCGCCTGGGACTGGTCAGAGGGTTAGTCCACAGCCAACCCGCGTGGGCGCTAGGGCTGCAGAGCGTGGTGGAATGTTAGGATCCAATTGCAAGGTATAGGACTTGAGTCCTACATCAGAAGTATGAGATTCCAGTGTGGGGTTTATATGGTCTTGGGCTCTCCAACCACAGTGGCTAGCTTTTGTGGTGTAGTTCTCCTAAGGTTCGTATCAAATTATGTAGTAGGTTATTACACATGATCAGCTAGAGAAAGGACAAAGTCCAATAGAATAGATATATACTTGTGACTCTGCAAAATTGAGGAGCTCTTGAGGCTGAATTTGTCCCTCTGGACAGTTGAGCTGCGTTTTTGCTACTGAGTGATAATTAGAGTAAACAACTAAAAGAAATGCCGCAGAAGAAACATGCTGCATGTTGTCCCATTCATGCACGTTTAGTAAGCCACCTAATAAGCAGTGAACAAGAGCAGAAATAAAATGAAATGATTACACTTTTCTTTGGATGTCTCTTTAAAGAAAGTGAGTGTGTTGATGCAGTCCATTAGAAAAGGAGTTGAATTGATTGTTAATGTTCAACTTCAGCAACTAACCTGGAGTTTTTTGGACATTGAAACCATCATTCTTTTGCAAGCAAGCGTAGGCAAAATAATCTGCCTTAGCCTATGTTGGATTTATGGGAGTCCAACAATCACATTAGGATTTGCATGTACGTATGAGTGTACATCAAGGGAGCTTGACAGTCCAGCCTGTTGATGTGCCATGTGTGCGCTGCGAAGCCCCTCATACCTGCACGCAGCAAGTTATCGACGCGGAGCTATGCGCTGCCACTATAAGAAAATAAAGTTGTGCCCTGACTAATAGCTATAGCTTTTGGCTTAGTGGTAAGTGCTTGATCCTAACAAGTGGTATCAGAGTGAGGTTCTAATTTCGAGTCCCCTGGGTGTCACTGGAGGGAGCTTGTTTTGGATTTATGCGAGTCTAGTAATCACCCTAGGACTTGCATGTACGTATAGGCGTACATCAAGAGAGCTTGACAGCCCAGCTTGCTGGTGCGCCATTTGTGTGCTGCGAAGCCTGTCATACCCACCCGCAACACGTTATAGACACAGGGCTATGCCCTACCACTATAAGTAAATAAAGTTGCACCCTGACTAATAGTTATAGCTTTTATTCTAGTGGTAAGCGCTTGATCCTAATAGCCTAGTATTACTTTAGTGTTGAGGCGTAAGTACCATCCTTTCCTTCTAGTAATACTTGCCAATTGGATTTGACCATTTATTCCATGTTTCTTTGAACTATAGTTGGTAATATGTATTATGCAATATAGTTTAAGCCATTGCATTGCAATGAACTAATTGACTTTGGTGTGGGGAGACACATATTGTCCAGCAGAATGTACTTCTGAATCATAGCTAATTGCACATTCCATTTCCATATGTACAAATTCTGTTAGGATCCAATTGCAAGGTATGGGACTTGAGTCCTACATCGGAAGGATGTGATTCCGGTGTGGGGTTTATATGGCCTTGAGCTCTCCAACCACAATGGCTAGCTTTTGTGGTGTGGTTCTCCTAAGGTTCATATCAATTGGTATTAGAGCTCCTGATCTTCGGGAGTCCTGGACAGTTCAAAAGAATGGAGGAAATGATGAAGCGAATTGAGAAGTTGCTGGATAAATGGGAGAGACAGCTTCAGGTTCATCGGAGGAGATCAGAGATTCCGGTGTTCGTAGGATATAACGCTTACGGATAAATGATCAGTGGTGTGCGACACTTTGATGAGAAATGAACACAAGATGTAGATAAGCTACCTGTGGTTGTCAAGGCTTTGAGAGGTTGAGCTCTTATCTGGTACCAGCAGTGGGAGTGGCACAACCCAAATGTGGCTTGGGGGACATTCATGAAGGTCGTGATCAAACGCATCCAACCTGAGTATGATCTGGATCAACCGGTTTGGGTCTAATATTAGGAAGAAGCTCTTGAAGAGCCAGAGATCTTGGAGCTGAAGACCACTCTCGGAGAAGAGGTCACAATGACTGTTAAAAGCCAAGAGCAATCTATTATTGACTCTCCTGTTCGAGACACAGAACGCCCTTGGGCTTTGCGATTGAGGAACTGGAACCAGAATAGAGATCAAAATCGCTGGTGGCAAGAGAAGGAAGTGAAGAGACCATTAGCACTGTTCTTGGCATGGCTGTGCTAGAATTTGAAGAACAGCAGGAGGAGGTCGAGATTGAGAAGGAAAAGGACTTCCAGAAAAATCCACTATTGTGAAGGAAGTCCTTCCTCTGGGTCGCATGATTGAAGCCCAAACAGAGCTCCAAGTCTTGAGCGTGTTCTCACCATGGTGGGAGGAACTGGACTCGTGTCCTTGCACCGCAACCGGAGGGTTGTTCACCACCGTGCAGTTGCATCCATTCAGAGGTGTGAGCCTGATGATTCCGAAAGAAGAGAGGGTGAAAACAAAGAGAAAGTGCCACCCTAAGAGTCGCATGATGAAGTGCCACCCTAAGACTCTCTTGATTGTATGATTACCTTTACTAAAGACTCTGTGATTCTGCAGGACCAAAGTTCGGGTCGAATACTTGGCATCAGATGTGAGTCCCATCAGGGGTAATTTGATATCCGGGAAGAGTAAGAAATAAAATGTGGTCGCAAGATCAAGTGCCAAAGTAGAATATCGAGCCATGACCTCAGTTACTTGTGAACTCATTTGTTTTAAACGACTACTTAAAGAGCTTTGATTTGGGGAGATTATGCAAGTGACACTCATTTGTGACAATCAAGCTACATTACATATCACCTTTAATCTAGTGTTTCACGAGAGGACCAAACATATTGAGATAGATTATCATTTTATTAGAGAAAAGATCCTATTTGGAGACATCTCCACTAGTTTCGTCAATTCAAATGATCAATTGACAGATGTTTTCACTAAGTCTTTGAGAGGTCCTTGGATAAGTTATATTTGTAACAAGCTTGGTGCATATAACCTATATGCTCCACCTTGAGGGAGAATGTTGAAATAGTGTCTAGATTCATTGTATAGGCTAACTAAATCATAACCAAATCATGTAATTACGATAATTAGGATCTTTTGTAATATTTGTATTTATTACAATAACTATATAATCCAGCCTCGTTGTGTAATTTAGACACAATTTTCTTCATATGTCTCTCTTTTTTCTCTTTCAACATTGATAATCATGATGTATTGGATCTCATTGAAAAGGTTGAAGGTTTCTACCTACTTTTATTTTGAGCTTAATATCTCGTCAAGGGACTTATGAAAGCTTACACTTTTCTATTTTAGTAATCTTATTGAAACTCAGAAGCAAACAATTACTGACCCACATTTCCAGTGAAAGGACTACTTCCAAACTTAATACAATGGCTTGCTACTATGTATGAACTTGGTTAGGCTTGTGCTTGCAAGTTGCATAGCATGTGTGTTGCATTAGATCTATGCAAGTGAAAAGTACTAAAAGTGATATTCAGTAGTTAATATGCAATTTTGATCATTTATGGACACAGTTCTAGTCTTGATTCTCTCTGGTGTTAGTAAATATTTAGAGAGAATAAGGAACTTTTCTAGATCTTTGCATTGCATGAGGATTTTCGTGTTTCCTTTTATTTTGCTTTATTTTAGTTCTTGAGGATTGCTCATTCTCATGTTATGTATGAGTTCCTTTCTCTGAATAAATTCAGCTTTCAATATAAAAAAATAATTAAAGCTGTTTGTGTAAGTATTTACTTCTGAAAATCTTATGAATTATGATACATACCTTTTTCTTGATATACGATAAATACTTGATTGTAAGCATAATTTTATGTATTTAACTTGCACCATCCAACATAATCCATAACAACCAGGTTGATGTTCCAGAGTTGAAAATGATCTCAAGTATTTCATCAAGATTGAGTTCAACTTTTCGACCTATGGCTAGAGTTGATGTTGCTTCAGTAGCTCTGATACCTCATCCACAGACTCTGATATCACAGTACCAGCTCTTCTTTCAAATCCAGCAGCTTTTTCTTTCCTCAAGCCAAGTTCTTTTCAACTAGTAGTTAAGGATATATCTGCAGTGGATGGCTGAGGTCAGTCCAGCTTTCTTTATAAATGTCAATGTCCTAGTTATCTTCCCTTTGATCTTTCATATTGCATTAGGAGAAAACGATTTGGTAGTAGAGGAGTAAAGCCACATTTATATAAAGATCCTGTCGTGTTTTACAAATGGAAGTTTGTAGAAGTGCTTTTTTTGAGACTTCAAGGCCATTAATCTGCTATTTGTTATGGAATCACAGCTAAGGTGGAAGCAATAGGATTTAGTAGCTTCCTATGATTACACATTGCACACATTTAGTGTTTTTTTGGTAAATTTTGGTTTTGAATAATTATGTGCATAGGAAAATATATATTTTTTTAATAAAATGAAGGTGTCTTGGTTGTGGCATTGCATCCCTGTTAAGTCAAAACAAAACTAATTAACTAGAGTATTTATTAATTGGTTTTTTGATAATGTGTTATCTTAGGCACATGATAACAAATTAAAATAGTATTTATTATTGATTTTAATTACTAAAAGAATAAAGCATTAAATGTTTTATGAATTTTCAAAAATACTTATATTTTTTATTTTAAATTACTTATCATGTGCCTTTAAGGACATAGTTAACAAAGAAGAGTTTTTTAATTTCTCTCAGGGCCTCTTTTTCTAATAGAAACAAAAGAGGAACTTGCACAAAGTGAAGGTGTTTATGGTTTTCTGTGTTTTACAAATTCCAACTAACCAAACTATAATTAGTAGTAGTAGATTTTTGTTGAGATGATTTGTACAGAAAAATAAATAAATAAATAAAAAGGATTTCGGGTGAGATGCCACAGCTTGTAACAGTTGATATGACAAAACTTTTAACTTATTGTAAAGTGGTTTGCATCCTAAAATGTATTTTTCGACCAATGCGAAAAAGAAAAGAAAAATGGAGTAGACATCCATGTCTCTTGGTAGTATAAGTAGTAAGTGACAGACAAATATTAAATGGAACTTGTTGGGAGTGTCTTATATAAAAAGAAAAAATCAATTGGTGAAATATTTACAAATATTTAGATTTTGTGTCAATGTTTGGACAAATATAATAGTTTATATACTTAATAATGTTGTTTAATAATCTGAAATTAAGTAGTGTAGAAATTAGCTGTAAACTTATGCAGCACTTTGTGAACATTGTAAATTTTTTAAGTAATTTAATATAAAATGATAAATAAAAAAACTACCTTTATAAATTTGTCGCTCTTTTCTCCAAGGGTGATAGAACTGGTGGGGAGTCTGGAGACAGTGCAAAGAAATGTTTGCAAATTTTTATTCCAAACGTTGGTGAAAAGAAAAGAAATTAAAGAAACAGACGAGGTTTGAAAAGGGTTTTTGAGATGTAAGTGTTGAATATGTCCAACATTCTAAAGCTTGTGTGGTGGGACTAATTAACTTTTGCATGACTAGACATGAATATCGCTGAAACGTTTACTACTATTGAACTTATTATAGGCAGAGTGGTAATTTGGATTAAAATAACCACAATAGAGATTGAAATTCTCTCCTAAAGCCTAAATCCAGAACCCTTAATAGTTCCTTCTTCTCGGTATTGAATTGTTGTGCTGTGCATGCAATTCACCCTAATTTTGCGGCATGCTTAAATTGAGCATGCGCTTCTTTCTTATATTCTCGATCAGTGATTATGATCTTATGCTTCTTGTTAATTAGAACTTTAGTTTTGATCTTGGGAATGTCCACAAGGCAGTGAATACCAGTGTATAAAGATGATATAGAACAACAGAACTCATGCAAAGCTCCTTTTTCTTGCAGAGAAAAACTCATGTATGATGTCAATTAATGGTTGAATATTAAAGTTTACAGGTACTAGCAGAAATTAAGTAAAATAAATGTGAATTACAATTTACATAGTATAACTTTTTTTAAGCAATTGGGTAATAAACTTTCATGGCAATGCAACATTGGCCTTTTTTGCCATTAATGTCTCTCTTCATTCTTATATATCATGCCTCCCCCCAGTTAGTGCCATATGAATTCTTCACTATCCAGTAATCCGTACCATCATCTGCAGTACCATAACCAACAACTGTAACACAATGGTCTAGTCGAGTCCCACATTTTCCTTAAAAAATCCCACCTAAGTAAAATTGGAAATCAGATCCTCGAGCTTCAATGTGAACTGACACTGGTTGGTTGACAACATGACTTTTCGATAGTCTTCCTCATTATTTTTAAGTACTCTCTTATATCCCGTACCATCATCTGCAGTACCATAACCAACAACTGTAGCGAAGATTACGAAATATAAGAGAGTACTTAAAAATAATGAGGAGGCATTACTAAACGCTATTGCCAACCAACCAGTGTCAGTTCACATTGAAGCTCGAGGATCTGATTTCCAATTTTACTTAGGTGGGATTTTTTAAGGAAAATGTGGGACTGATAACTAGACCATTAATGTTACGTTGTACATTGTGGTATGCTGCAGATGATGATACAGACATCTGATAAAGTGAAGAATTCATATGGCACTAACTGGGGGGAGGCATGATATATAAGAATGAAGAGAGACATTAATGGCAAAAAAGGCCAATGCTGCATTGCCATGAAAGCTTATTACCCAATTGCTTAAAAAAAGTTATACTATATAAATTGTAATTCACATTTATTTTACTTAATTTCTGCTAGTACCTGTAAACTTTAATATTCAACCATTAATTGACATCATACATGAGTTTTTCTCTGCAAGAAAAAAGAACTTTGCATGAGTTCTGTTGTTCTATATCATCTTTATACACTGGTATTCACTGTCTTGTGGACATTTCCAAGACTAAAACTAACAAGTTCTAATTAACAGGAAGTATAAGACCATAATCACTGATCGAGAATATAAGAAAGAAGCGCATGCTCAATTTTAGCATCTTAAAAATCGTGGTGAATAATAGCATGCACAACACAACAATTCAATTCAATACCGAGAAGAAGGAACTATTAAGGGTTCTTGATTTAGGGCTTTAGGAGATTTAATCTCTATTGTGGTTATTTTAATCAAAATTACCACTCCTATATAATAAGTTCATAGTTGTAAACGTTTAAATGATATTCATGTCTAAAGTCTAAATGCATGCAAAAGTTAATTAATCCCCATATACAGCAAGTTTTAGAATGTTGGACATATTCAACACTTACATCTCAAAACCCTTTTCAAGCCTCGTCTGTTTCTTTTAATTTCTTTTCACCAAATTAAGTCTGGAATACAAATTTGCAAACACTTCTTTGCACTGCTCCAGACTCCCCACCAGTTCTATCACCCTTGGAGAAAAGAGCGACAAATTTATAAGGGTAGTATTTTTATTTATCATTTTAGATAAAATTACTTAAAAATTTTACAATGTTCACAAAGTGCTGGTGAAAAGAAAAGAAATTAAAGAAACAGTTTAGGTTTGGTTTGTTTTTTGAGATGTAAGTGTTGAATATGTCCAACATTCTAAAGCTTGTGTGGTGGGAATTAATTAACTTTTGCATGACTAGACATGAATATCTTTGAAACGTTTACTACTATTGAACTTATTATAGGCAGAGTGGTAATTTGGATTAAAATAACCACAATAGAGATTGGAATTCTCTCCTAAAGCCTAAATCCAGAACCCTTAATAGTTCCTTCTTCCGGTATTGAATTGTTGTCTTGTGCATGCAATTCAATTTAATTTTACGGCATGCTTAAATTGAGCATCGCTTTTTTCTTATATTCTCGATCAATGATTATGATCTTATCTTCCTGGTAATTAGAACTTTAGTTTTGATCTTGGGAATGTCCATAGCGAAGCAGGTGAATACTGGTGTATAAAGATGATATAGAATTAACAAACTTCTCATGCAAAGTTCCTTTTTCTTGCAGAGAAAAACTCATGTATAATGTCAATTAATGGTTGAATATTAAAGTTTACAAGTACTAGCAGAAATTTAGTAAAATAAATGTGAATTACAATTTACATAGTATAACTTTTTTTAAGCAATTGGGTAATAAACTTTCATGGCAATGCTATTAATGGTCTCGTTGGCCTTTTTTGCCATTCATGTCTCTCTTCATTCTTATATATCTGCCTCCCAGGTTAGTGTATATGAATTCTTCATATCCATCATAATCCATCATCATGCAATCATATAAGTATTATAAGGGTAGTACATTTTATTTATCAATGATATCTAATCGAGTCCCACATTTTCCTTTAAAAATCCCACCTAAGTAAAATTGAAAATCAGATCCTCGAGCTTGAATGTGAATCGACCTTTGGTTGGTTGACAATGAAAAAGAACTTTTCATAGTAGTCTTCCTCTTTATTTTTAAGTACTTTTTAAATCTTATATCCCGTACCATCATCTACAAGACCATAACCAAAAAGCGTAGCGAAGGTTACTGAAATATAAGAGAGTACTTAAAAATAATGAGAGTGCGCATTAAAGTAATTGCATGCCAACCAACTAACAAACTTATGTCATCACATTGAAGCTTCGAGGATCTGATTTCCAATTTTACTTAGGTGGGATTTTTTTAAGGAAAATGTGGGACTTCGACTTTACTTCATTTATATTGATGGATTATGGTGCTAACAGATATTATCTCAAAAATTTTGCAATGATGGTACGAATGATCTGATTTGAAAATTAAGTTTGAAATGAAGTGTTTTAGCGATTGGGTAATAAACTAAGGCGGTGGCTAATAACTTTTGCCATTATGACATGATATATGAATGAATGAAGATGATTGAATGAAAAAAGGCCAATGCCAGCATGCATGCTGCGATATGAAAGCTTATTACCCAATTGCTTAAAAAAGTTATACTTATGTAAATTGTAATTCACATTTATTTTACTTAATTTCTGCTAAGTACTGTAAACTTTAATATTCAACCATTAATTGACATCATACATGAGTTTTTCTCTCTAAGAAAAAAAAGGAACTTTGCATGAGTTTCTGATTTATGTTATATCATCTTTATACACTTCTGTATTCATGTCTTGTGACATTCCCAAGACCAAAACTAACAAGTTCTAATTAACAATTAAAGATAAGACCATAATCATGATCGAATATAAAGAAAGAAGCGCGATGCTCAATTTAAGCATCTTAAAAATTAGTGTAAATTGCATGCACAACACAACAATTCAATACAATCGAAGAAGAAGAACTATTAGGGTTGCCATTATGGATTTATTTAGGCTTTAGGAGAGAATTCCAATCTCTATTGTGGTTATTTTAATCCAAATTACCACTCTATAATAAGTTCAATAAGAGAAGCGTTTTCATATTCATGTCTACCAAATTGCAAAAGTTAATTAGTCCCACCACACAAGCTTTAAAATGTTCGACATAATCAACACTTACATCTTAAAAACCCTTTTCAAACTCGTCTGTTTCTTTAATTTCTTTTCACCAGCGTTTGGAATAAAAATTTGCAAACACTTCTTTGCACTGTCTCCAGACTCCCCACCAGTTCTATCACCCTTGGAGAAAAGAGCGACAAATTTATAAGGGTAGTTTTTTTATTTATCATTTTATATAAAATTACTTAAAAATTTTACAATGTTCACAAAGTGCTGGTGAAAAGAAAAGAAATTAAAGAAACAGACGAGGTTTGAAAAGGGTTTTTGAGATGTAAGTGTTGAATATGTCCAACATTCTAAAGCTTGTGTGGTGGGACTAATTAACTTTTGCATGACTAGACATGAATATCGCTGAAACGTTTACTACTATTGAACTTATTATAGGCAGAGTGGTAATTTGGATTAAAATAACCACAATAGAGATTGGAATTCTCTCCTAAAGCCTAAATCCAGAACCCTTAATAGTTCCTTCTTCTCGGTATTGAATTGTTGTGCTGTGCATGCAATTCACCCTAATTTTGCGGCATGCTTAAATTGAGCATGCGCTTCTTTCTTATATTCTCGATCAGTGATTATGATCTTATGCTTCCTGTTAATTAGAACTTTAGTTTTGATCTTGGGAATGTCCACAAGGCAGTGAATACCAGTGTATGAAGATGATATAGAACAACAGAACTCATGCAAAGCTCTTTTTTTTGCAGAGAAAAACTCATGTATGATGTCAATTAATGGTTGAATATTAAAGTTTACAGGTACTAGCAGAAATTAAGTAAAATAAATGTGAATTACAATTTACATAGTATAACTTTTTTTAAGCAATTGGGTAATAAACTTTCATGGCAGTGCCACATTGGCCTTTTTTGCCATTAATGTCTCTCTTCATTCTTATATATCCTGCCTCCCCCCAGTTAGTGCCATATGAATTCTTCACTATCCAAGTGTCCGTATGCATCAAATGCCATCATCATGTATATAACCAACAATCCAACAATAACAACAATGGTCTAGTCGAGTCCCACATTTTCCTTGATAAATCCCACCTGAGTAAAATTGGAAATCAGATCATCGAGCTTCAATGTGAACTGACACTGGTTGGTTGACAACAGCTTTCAGTAGTGCCTCCTCATTATTTTTAAGTACTCTCTTATATCCCGTACCATCATCTGCAGTACCATAACCAACAACTGTAGCGAAGATTACGAAATATAAGAGAGTACTTAAAAATAATGAGGAGGCATTACTGAAAGCTGTTGCCAACCAACCAGTGTCAGTTCACATTGAAGCTCGAGGATCTGATTTCCAATTTTACTTAGGTGGGATTTTTTAAGGAAAATGTGGGACTCGACTAGACCATTGTGTTACAGTTGTTGGTTATGGTGCATGATGATGGTACTGACATCTGAATAAAGAAGAATTCATATGACACTAACTGGGGGGAGGCATGATATATAAGAATGAAGAGAGACATTAATGGCAAAAAAGGCCAATGTTGCATTGCCATGAAAGCTTATTACCCAATTGCTTAAAAAAAGTTATACTATGTAAATTGTAATTCACATTTATTTTACTTAATTTCTGCTAGTACCTGTAAACTTTAATATTCAACCATTAATTGACATCATACATGAGTTTTTCTCTGCAAGAAAAAGGAACTTTGCATGAGTTCTGTTGTTCTATATCATCTTTATACACTGGTATTCACTGTCTTGTGGACATTCCCAAGACCAAAACTAACAAGTTCTAATTAACAGGAAGCATAAGACCATAATCACTGATCGAGAATATAAGAAAGAAGCGCATGCTCAATTTTAGCATGCCGCAAAATCAGAGTGAATTGCATGCACAACAATTCAATACCGAGAAGAAGGAACTATTAAGGGTTCTGGATTTAGGCTTTAGGAGAGAATTCCAATCTCTATTGTGGTTATTTTAATCAAAATTACCACTCTGCCTATAATAAGTTCAATAGTAGTAAACGTTTCAGCGATATTCATGTCTAGCCATGCAAAAGTTAATTAGTCCCACCACACAAGCTTTAGAATGTTGGACATATTCAACACTTACATCTCAAAAACCCTTTTCAAGCCTCGTCTGTTTCTTTAATTTCTTTTCACCAGCGTTTGGAATAAAAATTTGCAAACACTTCTTTGCACTGTCTCCAGACTCCCCACCAGTTCTATCACCCTTGGAGAAAAGAGCGACAAATTTATAAGGGTAGTTTTTTTATTTATCATTTTATATAAAATTACTTAAAAATTTTACAATGTTCACAAAGTGCTGCATAAGTTTACAGCTAATTTCTACACTACATAATTTCAGTTTATTAAACAACATTATTAAGTGTATAAACTATTATATTTGTCCAAACGTTGACACAAAATCTAGATATTTGTAAATATTTCACCAATTGATTTTTTCTTTTTATATAAGACACTCCCAACAAGTTCCATTTAATATTTTTCTGTCACTTACTACTTATACTACCAAGAGACATGAATGCCTACTCCATTTTTCTTTTCTTTTTCGCATTGGTCGGAAAATACATTTTAGGATGCAAACCACTTTACAATAAGTTAAAAGTTTTGCCATATCGACTGTTGCATGCTTTGGCATCTCACCCGTAATCTTTTTTATTTATTTATTTATTTTTCTGTACAAATCATCTCATTAAAAATCTACTACTACTAATTATAGTTTGGTTAGTTGAAATTTGTAAAATATAGAAAACCATAAACACTTTCACTTTGTGCAAGTCTCTCTTTTGTTTCTATTAGAAAAAGAGGCCTGAGAGAAATTAATAAACTCCTCTTTGTTAACTATGTCCTTGAAGGCACATGATAAGTAATTTAAAATAAAAAATATAAGTATTTTTGGAAATTCATAAAGCATTTAATGCTTTATTCTTTTAGCAATTAAAATCAATAATAAATACTATTTTAAGTTGTTATCATGTGCCTGAGATAACAAATTATCAAAAAACTAATTAATAAATACTCTAGTTAATTAGTTTTGTTTTGACTTAACACATTATCATAAGGCAGCATTGGTGGCACCTCGCGGTTTGCGGGGGCTTTTCTGCACGAATTTGACCTCATCTTCGACTTTCCCGTTTGTTCCTCCTCCGCCTTCGGAGCTGGCTCCCGCCCGACAGATGGTGGAGCCCAGCACCAACCTCTTCGTCTCTGGTCTGTTTTCCTCTATCACTTCTCATTTTTTCCCCACGAGATTGTATTTTAATAATTTTCCTTGCGAATTAGTGAAATCCTTTTTGTTTATTGATTTAACAGCAATAGAGAGTGAACTGGTATCTTGCTTCTCTGCTGTCTTGCTTTGTGAATCTATTTGTGTATGTTTGGATCTGTCATGGGTTTTAACATTAATAAAATATTCTATTAGACTTGGGACTTGTATTTGTATGTAGTTGTTTTGTCCAGGTACGAGATTGATATGGTTTAATAGCTGACCGGAAAATGATATGGTGACATGGAATTAATGATTCTCTAGGTTATTGAATATGTAAATTTTGTATAGTTGTGGATATTTTAAGTTTTGACCAAGTTAAGCTTTGAAGTTGATGTTCTCATTTGATTTGGGATGCCATTTCCATTCATTGGTTCTATTACTCTTATTTATGATTCTGAATTTCCAAACAAAAGAAACTCTAAAATATCTGTTGGATTTCTTCTTTCCTGAGGCTGCTAATTTAAATGGATTAAGCTTTTCCTATATTTGAATCTATTTTTCTTCATACTTTGACATTTAGAATATTTAGAACAGGTGAGTTACTGTCTTGTATTAATGTATATTCTTTTCCTTTTTTCTTCAACCCTGTTATGACTCAACCTCCCCCCCCAAAACAAACGCACACAACACCTTCATTTGCCCTTACAATGCAAAGATAAGCAGCGTACTATTTCTAAGACAGATCTGCACATATGGCACATGTTTGGAGAAAGACCAATGTGAGGCCTATGAATCTGCAACAAATAGGCTGTTGTTCTCTGTGTTGAACAATCAAATAACTAGAATAACTTTTCATTTGAGATGCTACAACTTGTACTTTTTATAACGGGAGAACTTTGCTATGGTTTAATGTGGAGAATTTTTTAGATGTTTTAAGAATTTATTTTTTTATCTATATAATACCTCAATTAGAACATTGAAAATATTATTAAAATTTAAGAAAGATATAATCCAAAACAAGGACTTTCTTATCCTTTAGCACATAAAAACTTATGTGTGACGAATTGCACTTTAGGCGCTTATTTTAAAATATGTGAAAATACTTTATTCCCAAATAAATTGTATGACGAATTTTTTAATTATTATACCAATATTATCCTTTCATTGCATACGTCTAAAATTAAAAGTAATTTTAATTTATAATACAAAGTATAAGGATCTTGAATATTCACATATATATTATATCATCGTATTGTTCACCCAAATTTCTCATATCTTGAGAATGAAAGAGATTAGTGCACTAAACAATTTTAGAAAATAAAAATAGAGCTGGCATCCATCATCCGTGTTGTTATGTTTTGATGCCGCATAATAATCATGTTTGCGTTACTGTGCATTTTCATTTTATATTATAGGAAGTATTTTTTGTATGTTTTGGGTTACAAATGACGTTTAGCCCTACTTCGAGCTAAATACAAGTTTAGTATCTGTTAGTCAACTAATTAATGTAACAAATTTGTCTACATTTATAGCATTTAAATAATTTAATTTTGTAACTAATTTTATAGTTAAAAATCATTACTTAACGTTATCTATACAAATTTGTTAGTGCAAAATTACTTTAAGGTTTATCTTTTAATCTTCTACATAATTTGGATATAAGTGTATAGAAGCTTAAAAAAATAGAAAATGAAGATGTGGTTGTCTTGAATCATTTAGCTTAGTCATCCCCTTGATTTAGATTGTTTACAACTTGAACCAATCCTATATTTAGAAGAGAGATATCCCAACCTTACAACAATGATCAGAGATTGAACCGGCAAAGCATTCGGCTTATGATTTGATTTGTTCAACCGATCAAATTTGTAGTTAAACTATGATTAAATCGTAGTTGAACTAAAAAATATTCGATTGAAGACATGATCGATTCATAGTCCAACCGGTTCAACGGACCAGTTCAATCTAGTTTTTAAAACATTGCCCTACACTGAACCTCCAATTTGCCATCCAAAATATTCTTAAAATTTAGGATAAATTACATTGACCTCCCATGAAGTTTGACCTAATTATACCTAACACCCCTTTGTTTACACCCTACACTGACCTCTCCTAAAATAGATGGATAGGAGAGGTAAGTGTAGTGATAATATCAACCTCAACGAGAGGTCAGTGAAATAACAATATAAACTTCAAATGAGGTCAATAAAATTTCTAAAAAAATGAGGGTGTTGGGTGTAATTAGGCTAAACCTATGAAAAAGTCAATGTAATTTTTCCTAAAATTAATGAATAATAAATACTCAAATTAATCTTCGAAAAGATATACATGGCATAAAGACATTTTGTATATTATTTGGTCATACTCATTCATATTATAAAATAAGCATTAAGTTATGGGCTAAATTGATGTCCAAATATACATTGTGGGACTAAATTAATATCTAATTTTAACATTTAGGTATTAAATTGATGTTCAAAATCTTTGGTTGTCCCAGTCAACGTCTCAAGTATTTTTAAGAGAGTGAACCCTCATTTTATTCCTTCAAATAGTTAGCATCGGTCATATTAGTTTTTAACTTGAGAAAATTAGCATATTAATCCCTAAAATTGTAATCTGTACAGTCAAATTGGTCCTTATGTCCCTAATAAGGATTAAATTGACTGAAAAATGATTTATGTGAGAGACTAATATGTTAATTTCTCCAAGTCAAGAACTTATGACCAATGCTAACAATTTCAGATAATAGAATGAGGATTAACTCATTTTTAGGGGACCGATATGAATATTTAATCTAAAATTTATCTTCTTGAGAGTTCTTTATTCGTACTCTGCAATGAGATTAGATATAATTAATTGTACGACAGAAAAACTGCAAATGTATCTTGTGGGTGTAAGCTATTAAGGGGGTGGGGGAAGATAGCTAACTACGATGAAGTTACCTTTTTTGCATTTTCAGTAAAACTGAAAATTAAGTACCATTTAAATAGCTGCAAACCTTTTCAATACATTAACCATTTACAAATTTTAAAGTAGAGTTTAAGTTGTATTGTCAAACAAAAATTTACGTATTTGTAAAAAGTAAAAGTTAAAAGGAAAACAATTTACTGAAAGGTGTTTCCACTTGAATCACTTAAGTTTCTAGTCGTAATATATCAAAGGTTGATGAACTGGTAGAGACGTTATCATCACATAGAACTGGAGGACTTTGGCGTAAAATACACCATGTTATATTCCTAGCGTTGTTGCAAACTGGAAACAAAGAAGGAAAAATGGATAAGGCTAGAAAAGGGTCTGTAAGATTTAACAATAATGTTTTGTGACGTATCTCCTCTTTCTTGCTTTTAAAAGCTCGTATAAGCATATAATATTGAAGTCGTTGAACATGTAAGGTTACATATAACTCAAGTTCAAACAAAATAGCAAACTTAGAGACACAATTTACATAATAGAACTATCTAAGCTGTTGGATAAGAGGCATCCTTAGCAATTCCACATAAACCCTACTTGCGCCTCAAGCATCCATTAAGGGAAGCATTATATTCCTCACTGGTCAAGTCAGAAAGGTGATTAACGCCAAGCGTGTAAGATTTGTTGCCAGCAGCATTGGATGATTCAATATACGCCACATTGTCCTTGAATATCAGGAAACGTTTTTCCTTCTCTGCAGCATCCTTATAAACTTTGCCATATTCTGCCATCCATTGCTCATATCTTTCTCTTAAGGATGCTTCCTCACGGAGCTTGCGAGACTTGTCCTGGGAAATCCCATCTGCGAGGAGGAGGAACAAAGTGAAAATGAGCTGTTTTTTTCTAATGGATTTCGGTAGAGAAGCTTTGCTGAGGTGTGTGTTATTTAAATTTCTATTTGAATTTCTCTGCCAATTCAAATAGAAGAGTCTTAACTTTAGACTCTTACGGTGTGTTTTCTTGTTAATCATTCCTTTAGTTTCTCACTCATTAATCATTCCTTCAGTTTCTCACTCATTCTTTTAACGACCAAAGCTTCCGTCTTCACAAACCAATTTGGAAGTTGAAAGCTCCTTCTAAGGACAAATATTTTGTACCTAACAGGATTAATAAAAACTACTTGTTGCAGATTCATAGGCCTCACATTGGTCTTTCTCCAAACATGTGCCATATGTGCAGATCTGTCTTAGAAATAATACGCTGCTTATCTTTGCATTGTAAGGGCAAATGAAGGTGTTGTGTGCGTTTGTTTGGGGGGGGGGGGAGGAGGTTGAGTCATAACAGGGTTGAAGAAACAAGGAAAAGAATATACATTAATACAAGATAGTAACTCACCTGTTCTAAATATTCTAAATGTCAAAGTATGAAGAAAAATAGATTCAAATATAGGAAAAGCTTAATCCATTTAAATTAGCAGCCTCAGGAAAGAAGAAATCCAACAGATATTTTAGAGTTTCTTTTGTTTGGAAATTCAGAATCATAAATAAGAGTAATAGAACCAATGAGTGGAAATGGCATCCCAAATCAAATGAGAACATCAACTTCAAAGCTTAACTTGGTCAAAACTTAAAATATACACAACTATACAAAATTTACATATTCAATAAGCTAGAGAATCATTAATTCCATGTCACCATATCATTTTCCGGTCAGCTATTAAACCATATCAATCTCGTACCTGGACAAAACAACTACATACAAATACAAGTCCCAAGTCTAATAGAATATTTTATTAATGTTAAAACCCATGACAGATCCAAACATACACAAATAGATTCACAAAGCAAGACAGCAGAGAAGCAAGATACCAGTTCACTTTCTATTGCTGTTAAATTAATAAACAAAAAGGATTTCAATAATTCGCAAGGAAAATTATAAAAATACAATCTCGTGGGAAAAAAAAATGAGAAGTGATAGAGGAAAACAGACCAGAGACGAAGAGGTTAGTGCTGGGTTCCGCCATCTGTCGGGCGGGAGCCGCCTCCGAAGGCGGAGGAGGAACAAACGGGAAAGTCGAAGATGAGGTCGAATTCGTGCAGAAAAGCCGCCGCAAACCGCGAGGTGCCGCCAATGCTGCCCTCACCGCCAGATAAAGCTAAACCCTTGTGTTTGGTGAGACAGAAAGATGTAGTTTCTTTTTTAAAACGAGGAATGATTTGATTTGTAAATTAAATTTTATGTTTGAAATATTAAAAATATGAAATAATTTAATTTTTAAAATTTTATGTATTTTATATTTTTATTTTAAAATTTTATTAAATTTAATAAGATTTAATTTAAAATAAATAAATTATTTTATTATTAATAATTATTTTTAATTATATTTAATAAGAGTTAAAATATAAAATAATAAAATTAAATTAAATTAATTTTTATATTAATAAATTTTAAATATAAAATTTGATTTTTAAATTAAATTAATTTTTATTTTAATTTTAAATTTTAAATATAAATTTGATTTTTAAATAAAATCAATTCAAATTAAATTAAATTATTTTTTATTTTTATTTGTTCTAAATACAATAATAGAGAATGCACAGTTGAGCCCGTCGGCTTTTATAAGAAAACTGGGCCAGGTTGAATTACCGAGATGGGCCTCTGTCTTTATGTTGATTGAATTTGGCAAAAGTATGAATTAGTGGGCTTTTCAGTTTCAGTGGGGGTATTACTATTTTCGGAATTTACCCAAACCTTATATTTGTTACGGGTTCGGACGCTTGATTCGGTTCCAAACCAACATAGGGTCGTTATCATCTTGGGCATTTGTTTTTTTGGGCTCGTTGTTACTTGTTTGATTGTTCGATTGGACCATCTTTGGTTTTTTGGCTGATCCATTTTGTTTGGATTTGGCTATTGGACCATTTATGAGCTGTTTTCCCTCATTTTTCTTAAACCATTTATTCCTTTTGCTTTTATTTGTTTTATGTAAAGGTTAATATTGAGAATACATTTAATCTTAAAAATTGTCCATGTAATGGCCAACAATGTTATTTGACTGGCCTCTTTGTCATCTCTAATGTTGTTAGGATCTGTAGAGTTGATTGAATGACTTGGTGCCTGTCTTAGACCCTATACAAAATGGACCTTTAATAATTTTTTATGTAATAGTCATTGATGTTGTTTGAATTGCCATGTGTTATTTTTAGTGTTTAAATGGTCATTGTGTTGTTTGAATGTTTAGGCAAGTCATTAGATAACATGCATTAGTCACATTATAACTTTTTTCAAATGGTCCATGAGTTTATTTTAAAGTTTGTGAAAAGTTTGCAAGGATAACGAGTAAATTTGTATTTTGGGATTTAGAAGATGGTGCATTCTCATTATTTATTTTGGTCTTGCCGTGCAAACTGAAGAGGTGATAGACATAAGGAATCGTCACTACATTGAAAAAGGTTCATTTATTAAAATGAGTAAATAAAAATATATTTATCCTTAAATTATTTAATGAGTTAAAATTTTATACACTTTATCAAATCAAAGGTAATTATACTCTTACTTACTTATTTTAAAGATAAACTTATTTTAAATTTTTTTATCTATATCAATATTATATATACACATTTACATTATATTATCTCATATTTATAAAAATTTGATTATTAATTATAGCTAATCTCATTTCATTTTACATTAATATACTTTGATTCTATTACATACTTTAAGTATGAAGTGATTTGAGCATGTTTAATATGTACTAAATATTATCTTTATTTAAAACATAAAAAAATTGTAAGACTAAAGAAAGAGAAGTGTCACTAAGAAATTAAAAAAATGAAAAATCTCTCATCATATCTACCATTCAAATGAAAAAAAAAAATCAATGATTAAGATTGTTGTCGAAAGAAAAAGTGATAATGGGATAATTTTGGATAAGAAAAAACACTTTTAATTGAGATTGGACCCAGTTTTAATATGTAGATAGATGAATATAAATAGAGAGATGATTATCCCGTCAAAAAAAAAAATAGATGATTATCCAAAGTACTTCGTAGGCTGTGGCCGACATATAACGGCTTTTTTACTATATTGTGACTTACGATAAAATTATTTATTAAAATGTCATATTTTTAAAATTATTTATCAAATTATTTTTTTAAAATTATTTATCAAAATATTACTTTTTTAAAATTATATATTAAATTATTATCCTTTTATCTAACGTGATATTTTTAATAATTTTTTATTTACATAAGATGCACTAAACTGAGTGGAGCATCCATGTGGATTACGCCAACACGTTTGGCATAATTCACATGGATGCGTCATTCTATATGACATTTTTTACGTTAATACATCATGTAGGATGGTGTTTTTTAGTTAAAAATGCTAACACATTTAATATTTTTCACATAAATAAAAAAAATACTTATAGGGTACTTAATCCATTTCACGTGATTTTCGCATTCCTCCCAAAGACATATGCATTTTACATGCCTACTAGAGTGCACCACAACGTTGGAAGACATCAGTATCAATAGGGATGGAAATAGGCCAACCGGCCTATCAGGGGCTTGTGGCCTGGCCTGTTTAGAAAATGAGTTAGGCTCAGACCTTTTTAAAAGTCTGTTTCATTTAGTAGGTTAGCCCTGACCTCTCAGCAAAGTCTGTTAGGCCTATTAGGCCAGCTTGTTTATATTTATTTATAAAATTATATTCTATTTTTTTTCAATGGCCTTTCAAGGCCTGTTTAAAGGCTTAGGCCTATATGAAGGCATTGGCCTATTGGCCTATTTAGAGGCCTTAATATAAACCAGACTTCTAAACAGGCTTCAGGTCAGGTCAGACTTCTTAAACAGACCAAGTCAGACCTAAAAAAAGGCCTTTAACAGGTAACAGGCCAAGCTCAGACCAAATATTTGTAACACAGGCCTGACCTATTCAAGGTGAAGCTTGGCCTGGCCTGACCTGACCTGTTTTTATCCCTAAGTATCAAGTAGCTTATTTATAGGCCAAATGTTTGCTTATGAACTGTAAAGTAGTCGATGTGGGACTTTGGTGTTAGCAAGACAAAATAACTAAGTAAGGTAACAAGGTACATTTGTTCGATGTGAGACTTTGATATTGACAAAGTAAAACAATTAAGTAATATAACAAGGTATCTTTGTTCGATGTGAGACTTTAATGTGAAGGCATTTTAATTGATTTATTAATCTAATTTATATATTTTATTTTCTTAAAAACTTAGAGCATGTTTGGGAAAGATGGATTCTTTCCCATTCAGTTGTTTTTGGATGATTAAGCTGTTTTGTGAAATAATTATTATGTTTGGGTAAAAAGAATATTTTCTAAAAAAGCTTTTACATGAAATTCAATGCAAATTTTTTTTTTCAGCTAATAACCATAAGCTAAAGATTGAAGTTTATGATTTTAGCTTATAGATTATTTCTTACACTTTGATATGTAAATACTATTTTATCCTCAATCAACTAATTTTTTTAATCATTCTATACCTATTTTAGTAATTTAATGTATAAAATCGATTCTTTTTTATATCATTCAAACGAATTATATTAGCTTAAAATCACTTTACAGCTAATACATCCAAACATAAAAATGAATCGATTATAATTGATTATAACAATAATCGATTATCAGCATAATCTATAATTTTCAGCTTTCCCAAACAAGCCCTTAAAAAAAAGAATGAAAAGTGTTTATTTTATATAGTATATAGATAGATAATCTAACATAAGTTTTAATTCTTAGTTCCACATATAGATGTTAATGCTATAGCTACCATATGTTAAATATCAAGTGAGCTGCTACCTCGTTGTTGTAGCATACATATATAAATGTGGATTGAATAAGTGAGCTGCTATCTCACTGAGAGATTAATATAACTATGTAACAATTATAAGAAGTGAAGAAAGCAATTTGAATAATTTAAAAGTGATTAATATTCTATTTTAAAATAAAAAATGTGAAAGAGCCATGAGTCGTGTTTCATTTGTCACAGTGTATGTAGTATTTATGGATAAATGAAGTTTATATATTTCCTAGTGCACTAGAAAATGATGGAGTACTAGAAAATGGTTTTGCTACATATATATATATAGATCTTAGAAGATAATTAGACGCCATTAGCATAAGCAAACAAAATATATATTGTTTATTCAAACTTGTAATGTCATTAATGAAAATATTTTCACAAGTCACAAGACAATTTAGCAAGTCAATTTCTATTATGAAAACTCAAACGTGACTTGATAAGTGTATAGTATCAAATATTGAACATGAGATAGAAAATGAATTACGTAGATGACATGCATTTGACATTGTGAGTTAAAAATATGATATTGATTTGAGATTGGAGTTTAAATAGTTTTGCTCTTGTGGTGAATAAAGTTTTCAATGTGAAGTATTGAGTACGGGTATAAAGAAAAGTTTCGAGTTAGGTGGTGCCCGTGCATAGTATATTTTCATTCCTGATTGTTGTAGCATACATATATAAATGTGGAATTAGGTAGCAGCTCACTTGTTATTTAGCATACGGTAGCTATAACATTAGTATTTATATGTAGAACTAAGAATTAAAACTTTGTTAATCTATCTATCTATATACTGTATAAAATAAATACTTTTTATTCTTTCTTTTTAGTTTTTAAGAAAATATAATATATAAATTAGATTAATAAATCAATTAAAATGCTTTTACATTAAAGTCTCACATCGAACAAAAGTACCTTGTTATATTACTTAATTACTTTGCTTTGCCAATACTAAAGACTCACATCGAACAAATGTACCATATTACCTTAGTTATTTTGCTTTGCCAACACGAAAGTCCTACATTGACTACTTTACAGATCATAAACAAATATTTTGCTTATAAATAATATAATTGATACTGATGTCTTCCAACGTTGTGGTACACTATCTAGTAGGCATGTGAAATGCATGTATCTTTGGGAGGAGTGCGAGAATCACGTGAAATGGGTTAAGTACCCTATAAGTATTTTTTTTATTTTTTTTGTCCACATGAAAAATGTTAAATGTATTGATGTTTTTAACTAAAAATGTCACCTTACATGGCGTATCCACGTAAAAAAAAACGTCATGTAAGATGACATATCCACATAAGATGTGCAAAATAGGATGGCGCATCCTATATGGATGCGTCAAACAGGATGATGCATCCATGTAGGATTATGTCAAACGTGTTGGCATAATCCACATGGATGCGTCACCCTGTTTGGTGCATCCTATGTAAACTTGAAATTATTAAAAAATATCACGTTAGACAAAATAGTGACAATTTGATATATAATTTTAAAAGAATAATATTTTGATAAATAATTTTTAAAAAAATAATTTGATAAATAATTTAAAAAAAAGATATTTTAATAAATAATTTGATCATCAATGATAGTTTTGTAAAAAAGCCGACATATAACAGTCTAAAATATTATCCTCAAAAGTCCATTGTTTTAAGGTGGTCTGAACTTTGAACCCGAGTGCTTCAGTGTGTTTGGACAAAGGTAGGTAGGTTGTTTAGTTTTATCAAGAAGTTGCTCTCGAAACTCAATACCCAATTCTTATTCTTATCTTAAGATTTCTTTATTGTTTTAAACAATTTTCACACGTCTTCCGCGGTTCCGCAGATCATTATATCCATTCCACGTTATAAATTTTTTATTTGCAATATGTGTAATGTGTATAGAAAATTAATAAGCAATCTTCATGCTGAAATAATGATGTGAGTTTAAATCTTAAAAAAAATTAAATGAGTTGAATTTGTAGATACATGTTATTTTGGACTAGGTCCACGTATCAGGGACAATTTGACTTGTCAGGCTGACACCCTAATGTTATAGTGTGTCATGCGCGTAAAGCAATCTATGTGCAAAACGTAATCTCCTCAGTATAAATCAATCATAATCATGTCTCACATAAAGAGGGGAATCATGACAAGGAATAATGATTTCCACGATTCGAGGGGACAACATTTAATACACACTGAAACTTAGATATTTCACACCTTAAAGCGCTTATTATATATAGGGATTATATCAGGTGAGAGAAATATTTATTATAAGAGGTGAAAAAAGTGAATCTTAACTATTGAATTTTATATAAATGACCAAGATTAGAATATAAACACATGTGACTTTTTAAAACAGTTATATGACCTTTAAGTAACTTTTCATCTTGACCATCTATATATAGTTGTATGATCAAAATTCACTCGTCTCACCATTTCATAATAAATACTCTCTAATTATATATATATATATAGGACATATCTAGTGAGAGAAGTTTTTATTTGAGAGGAGTAAATCTTAATCATATAACCATACATGAATGGTTAATATTAAAAGTTACTTGAAGGTCATGTGACTACTTAAAAAAGTCACATGCATTTATGTTTTAGTCTTGACTATTCATGTAAGATTCAATGGTCAATATTCACTCCTCTTACTTCTCACAATAAACACTCCTCTCACCAGAGTAAGATATTATATATATATATATATATATATATATATATAACTCTTTTCTACCTCTAGTCCACAACAGTAAGAATAACAGTAATATTTTCATATTTAAATAGTGTTTCTATTGTCATTCTCAGCTCATGTGACCTTTTGTAATTGTATTCAGTATGAGAAGTCTTAAATTTCTCATTGATTTGGTCAGCTAGGTGGTTGATGCTAAGCTTGTACGGTTTGTTACCATCAGTATTGAAGGACTCGATGAATTCAACTTTATCATTGAATATCAAGAAATGTTTTTCCTTATATGCAGCAACCTTATACACTGTACCATGTTTTTTCATCCACTGCTCATGTCTTTTGGACATGGATGACTCGTGGAGCTTGCGGGACATTACATGAGAAGTCCAAACTGTGAGAAGAATCAGCAATAGAGCTATACCACGCTGGTTTTTGCCAATGGAAGCCATGTCTTTGTCAGCAATGACTATGGGCTGTTGGCAGAGAGCCCCATAGAGGTGTGTGTTAGGAAATATGTAAATGCTCCGTAGGCCATGGCTTGAATGGTATATAGGAGTACTGTCTCCTGATGAGGAATTTTTTTAACCCGAATCCGAATGAAATTGTTTTCTGACTTATGACCCCTGTTGTAGTAAATTGCCTTCTTTTAGAATTTAGATCTCTTTTGTATTTATTATATTAGACTACAAAAGAGGGGCTAACCCAACGTGGGGGGAGTTTGTTCCAAATAGTAGAAGATCCAATATTGAGGATTGGCCAGCTACTAATATTAAGCCTTAATAATAAAAAAGAAACAAAACAAAAGAAAAGAATAAGAAAAGAAGGATGGCAGACATCATAAAATCTGACAAATAATCAAATAAGCCTTGTATTAAAAAAAGAAAAAAGAGAAAAGTCCTTGGCTACTGTTCTCTGCGTTGAACAATCAAATAACTAGAATAACCTTTTATTTGAGATGCCACAACTTGTAGTAGTTATAACGGGAGAACTTTGCCATGTTTTAATGTGAAGAAATTTTTAGATTTTTTTGGAATTATACGTTTTTTTTTTATCTATATAACACCTTAATTATAACATTAAAAATGTTATTAAAATTTAAGAAAGAGATTGCCCAAAACAAAAACTTTTTTATCCTTTAGCACATAAAAACTTATGTGTGATGAGTTGCACTTTAGGCGATTATTTCAAAATATGTGAGAATACTTCATTTCCAAATAAACTGTATGACGAATTTTTTAATTAGTATACCAATTTTATCCTTTCATTGCATACGTCTAAAATTAAAAGTGAATTTTAATGTATAATACAAAGCATAAGGATTTTGAATATTCACATATCTATTATACCGTGGTATTTTTCACTCAAAATTCTCATATCTTGAGCCCAGTCAAAAAATAAATAAATAAATCTCATATCTTGAGAATGAAAGAGATTAGTGCACCAAACAATTCTAGAAAATAAAAATAGAGCTGCCATCCATCATCCATGTTCTTATGTTTTGATATCGTATAATAATCATGTTTGCATTCTTGTGCATTTTCATTTTATATTGTAGGAGGTATTTTTTGCGTATTCTGGTTCACAAATGATGTTCAGCCCTACTTCGAGTTAACTACAATTTTAGTATTTATTAGTCAACTAATTGTTGTAACAAATTTGTCTACATTTATAACATTTAAATAATTTAATGTTGTTACTAATTTTATAGTTGAAAATCATTACTTAACGCTATCTAAACAAATTTATTATTGCAAAATTACTTTTAGGTTTATCTTTTAATCTTCTACATAATTTGGATATAAGTATATAGAAACTTCACAAAAATAGAAAATGAGGTCTGCAACCATTTACCATAGCCCCCTTGATTTAGATTGTTTACAACTTGAATCAGTCTTATACATAGAAGAGAGATATCCCAACCTTATAGCAATGATTGAATATTGAAACAAAAAGACCTTTGGGTTATGATTTGATTAGTTTAACTAGACAAATTTGTAGTTAAACTATGATTAAACTGTAATTGAACCAGAAAATATTCGAATCGAAGACATGACCGATACATAGTCCAATTAGTTCTATCGGCTGGTTTGATTTGATTTTTAAAACATTACCCTATATTGATATTGTTAAAATTTAGGATAAATTACATTGATCTCTCCTGAAATTTGGCCTAATTACACCAAACATCCTTTTGTTTGCACCTTATACTGGCCTCTCCTAAAATAGACAGTTAAGGGAGGTAAGTGTAGTGACAATATAAACCTCAATGAGATGTCAGTGTAATGACAATATAAATCTTAAAGGAGGTCGATAAAATTTCTAAAACAATGATGTGTTGGGTGTAATTAGGATAAATTTCAAGAAAAATCAGTGTAATTTTCTCTAAAATTTATGAATAATACATGGCATAAAGACATTTTGTATATTATTTGGTCATACTCATTCGTATTATAAAATAAGCATTACTTTATGGACTAAATTGATGTCCAAAGAATAACTATTGAGATATTAAATTGATGTTCAGAATCTGTGTTGTGTGGGTCCAACCAAGTGGATCACATGCCATAAAGTAAAAAAAAATTTTCTTCTTGCTGGGGCAGTGCCGTCGTTGAGAGATGGGTGGAGAAAGTTTTGTGAGCTGATCTTATGAATAAGTGGTGTGTGCTTTAAGGAACACTGAGTGAGAGAAAAAAGGGTGATTTCAAAAATTGTTGGGTTGTTTGTATCCTTTTAAGAGTTTTGAGTTTTGTTACTTTGTTAATTTTTACTTTGTTGGTAGTGAGTATGAACTGTTGTGATATATTTGTTTGTTAGGAGATATTTTACTTATACACATTGATCTGTTATAATAGAGATTTTTTTGGATTAAGTTATGTGGTTTTTACCTGTCACATTGAGAGAATTTTTACATTAAAATTGTGTTGTGTTCTTTTTGTCTATTTGTTTTTGTGCATTCTTAGATATATCTTTTGATAAATATTTTAGTTGGCTGTATATTTTGCTCTTCCTAGTTTCTTTCAAGTGAAAAAATATTTTATTGCTCATTTATATATTGTTACTTCCATTTGTTACACACTCCTTTCTTTTTCGTCCAAGTCGTTGTCTCAAGTATTTTTAGGAAAGTGAACCTTTATTTTAGTCATTAAAATAGTTAGCACCGGCCATATTAGTTCCTAATTTGAGAAAATTAGCCAATTAGTCCGTAAAATTGTAATATGTATAGTCAAATTGGTCGTTATGTCCTTAATAAAGACTAATTTGACTAAAAAACAATTTATGTGAGAGATTAATATGACTTATTTTTCATGTTTAAGGATTAATATGTTAATTTATTCAAGTCAGGAACATATGACCGGTGTTAACATCTTCAGGGAATAAAATGAGGGTTAACTCATTTTTAAGTGACCAATCTTAGTATTTAATCTAAAATTTATCTTCTCGAGAGTTCTTTATTCGTACTCTGCAGTGGGATTGGATATGATTATTTCTACGACAGAAAAAATGCAAATGTATCTTGTGGGTGTGAGCTATTGAGGGGGTGGGGGGAGATAGCTAACTACGATGAAGTTACCTTCTTTGCATTTGTTTTAAGTTTGAACGTATATGCTGCTGTTCAGTAAAACTGAAAATTAGGTACTGTTTAAATAAGCTGCAAACCTTTTCAACACATAAACCATTTACAATTTTTAGAGTCTAAGTTGTATTGTCAAACAAAAATTTAAGTATTTGTAAAAGGTAAAAGTGAAAAGGAAAACGATTTACTGAAAGGTGTTTCCACTTGAATCACATGAGTTTCTAGTCGTAATATATTAAAGGTTGATGAACTGGTAGAGACGTGATCATCACCTAGAACTGGAGGACTTTGGCGTAAAATATACCATGTTATATTCCTAGCATTGTTGGAAACTGGAAAGAAAGGAGAAAAAATGGTTAAGGCTTGAAAATGGTCTTTAAGATGTAACAATAATGTTTTGTGAGGTATCTCCTCTTTCTTGCTTTTAAAAGCTCGTATAAGTATATAATATTCAAGTGGTTGAACATGTAAGTTTACATATAGCACAAGTTCAAATAAAATAGCAAACTTAGAGACACAATTTACATAACAGATTTAAGCTGTTGGATAAGAGGCATCCATGGCAATTCCACATAAACCCTCCTTGGCAGGTATGCCTCGTTTCATCCTTATATATCCTTTCTCACCCCATATTGTGCCCCATGAATTCTTTACTAGCCAATAATCAGTACCATTAGCCGTACCATAACCAACTGCTGTAACACCATGGTCTAGTTGAGTTCCACATTCTCCTGTAAAAATCCCACTAGAGTAAAACATGAAACCTCCATCACTAGCGTCAATAGAAACTGATACTGGCTGGTTAGCCACTGCTTTTAGGAGTGCCTCCTCGCTATTAGCCGGAACTTTCTCATATCCCTTAATCTGAGCTACAGGGGTGATTGTCTTTGTGTCACAAGTCCCATCAGCTGCCTTGTAGGGATAATTTGTCTCACTGGTGATTCCACCATTTTTTACAATAAATTCAAACCCATCTTCCATGTAACCTCCTTCACATCCTTGGTCCACACCTTTTGTATCACAATCTACTAGCTCTTGCTCTGAGAGGGAGACTAGTTTACCTGTAGCTATTTGGTGGATACCCTCAGTTGCAGCCACAGTTGAAAATGCCCAGCAGCTACCTGGTTTTCCAAACAAAGTTAACATAAACATTAACCCAATTTGTTACAATGCAATGAAACTGAGGTACATTGAAAAAAATAAAGCATAATAAAGTACTTATATGGTCTTCTTTTATCTTTCTTACCACATTGACCTTGGTCCTTGATTGGAGTAACAGCTCCTTTTTTCCTCCAGTCCAAAGCTACAGGAATAGCAGCCACGTTTTCATACTTAAATGGTGTCGTCCTCACCTCATTGGACCTCTTGTATCCATTACGGGAAGCTTTAAATTCCTCAATGGTCAAGTCAGCAAGGTGATTAATGCCAATCTTGTAAGGTTTGTTGCCAGCAGCATTGAATGATTCAATGAACTCCACATTGTCCTTGAATATCAGGAAACGTTTTTCCTTCTCTGCAGCATCCTTATAAACTTTGCCATATTTTGCCATCCATTGCTCATGTCTTTCTCTTAAGGATGCTTCCTCATGGAGCTTGCGGGACATTACCTGGGAAATCCCAACTGCAAGGAGGAGGAGCAGAGTGAAAATGAACTGTTTTTGGCTGGTGGAAGCCATTTCTTATGAGCAATGGCTAATGAATTCTGGTAGAGAAGCTTTGCTGAGGTGTGTGTTAAGCAGAGAAATGTAAATTGGTGTGTATTAAAGGCAATGGTTCTGGTGGTTTATATAGAGATCACAGACTTTGAATTTTGGAATTATTAATCTAAATCTGCATGGTTGCTTTCTGATTGAAGATCCCTGCCCCGGCAAATTGCATTTGATTTAGATGTATAGTTTCTATTGCGTCTAAGCTGCGTTGCTACTTGGTCAAAAATTATTAAACTAATCAATAAGTTATCAATCTACTACGTTAGAAAACAAAATAGGGACCAACCAACGCGAATAGTATAACGGCGCATTATTTCTAATTACAGAAGATCCTTTAAGTTTTTATTCAGATTTGCAAAGCCTGACATGATATTGTGATGGTGTTCAGACAGACGTATGACTCTTGACTGAGATAAAGGTTCCTTCATATTTCTGTATTCTCTGAGTTGAAAAAAAAAATCTGCTAGTATTTCATTTGAAATTTGCTTGTTTGGCAATTGACATACACTGCGATTTACTAATGGTACTCTCACCAAAAACAAATTTTCCCTAATGAAGGTAGAATATTGAAAAAGGCTTTTTGCACGCTACATGATTTGGAAAAGCATGTGTTTCATTTAAGTTTAGATGAGTCCGGTAACAAGAACTATTTAACCTGGATTGAGACCCTCTAGAGTTACAAACATAATATAACTTCACAGCATCTAGTTTTGAATCTAATGATTCTAACTTTTTTGTGTTTTTTTTAATTTATATTTATACTTAACAAAGTGCTGAATGCTTGATGATCCGTCTCCATTTAACCTTGGTCCTTAAATCACTTCTCAGTGGCTCAGCCTCGAAGGTTGGATACGTGTCTGCCAGGCAAAGTCTCTTTTAAACGTCCTCTCATTAAAATGTACTTCACATTATACTCACAAATCTCATTTTAATCCATTTTAGTATGGATTTAGCACTCATTCTTTTACTGTTTATCCATGCACAAATTTCAAGTGTTGCTATTACTTTACAAAATTAAAGTAAGTGGTATTCAGGAATTCATTAGTACTGTTTAATTCATTGCGTGGATAATTTCAATTTTGGCCAAAAATACTAGATAGATATTGTCTTCGAAGATTTCGAATGTAACTCTAACAGACGCTTTCCTTAATTTCCCTCAGCACCACACAATAACAGAAACTACTTTTGTCACAATTCTTCATAATTTTTTTCTTTTTTTTTTTTTTTTGGGGGGGGGGGGGGGGGAAGGGGTGTGTGTCGGGGAAGGGGGTGTTTAGAACAATAGAAACAAACTAACAATTGACTATAAGTGACTGCGTCTGTGTTTCAAAAGTAGACCCAACTAATACCCCTATTACCAAATATGCAGACAGCATGACTTAATTAAACTACTGAAAGTGTTTTCCGAGGGATGGTAGTATTGAGAGCGTCTTTTTGGTTCATCAGGGCCCTAATGTCTTGCACAGGCTTTCCTTCTTTAGCTTGTAAAGAAAACAAAAAGGGGACACGATTTCTATGTAAAAATTGCCGCCTTGCATTAAGGGAGGTTCAAAGTTCTTGCCGTAAGAGACATTTAAAAGGAGTAATGTTAATCCATGTGCTACAACATAAAACAACTAATATGACCATAAACATTAATTCAAAATTTCTGCCTGAAAATTAAGATACTATGTCATAAAGATCAAACTACAGTTGACAAAACTGGTAACTTAGTCCTAAATATAACTCAGTCTAACCTACGACTGTCTGGGCCTTGTTAAGAATGACTCCTTCATATTTCACCTGGAACCACTTCATAGCATCCTCCTTTGTGACACGGTGCTGGATCCCAACGCGGGACTTGCACCTACGACGACGTCCCACCCGATAACCAGGGCGCTCCAGAACAACATAGAAATCCATTCCATAAATACCAGTTGAAGGATCATACCTGAAGCAGAACCAAGGGTCAAGAACCAATAATATGTGTCAATAGTTTTAAATCTTGATAATCAAAGAAATTGAAATGTAATGTCGTAATCAAACATATATGAAGGGAAAGAACCAAAAGTCAGTTGACATAAATATAAGGGAAGAAACCCAAAATGAAAGACTGTTGTCAATGTTATTTGAAAGCCAGTATGCAAATTGCAAAACCTGTTAACTAATTACACTAAAGAGGGCATCACATAAAAACTACTTAACAAATCAACCTAGCTTATGTAAGTCTTGGTTCCTCAAACCCATCAACCCTTAGAAAATAGTTTAATTAAAAAGACCAAAACAATCAGAGAGAAAATCCTGAGACACCCACATTTTTTAAGCCAGTTATCATTTGGTTCAAGTCAAGTGGAACGGAGCAAAATGTGGAAGAGATATGTTATGCATTTATGATAGATAAAAAAATTTGAATATGCACAGTTCTGTACCACAACCTAAATCAAGTCACCAACTTCATTTCAGGCCTAAGAAGTTTATCTCTGACATAAGTATAAACAATAGCATGAAATCCAAGAGTTGTTCAGCTTACTTGATTCCCAAATCAATATGCTCCTGAATACCAAAGCCAAAACACCCAGTATCGCTAAAGTTCCTTCTCAGAAGTTCATATTCCTTCACCTTTAAACCACTCTCTAAAAGTTGCATGGCCTTGTCACCTCTCACAGTGACATAGCATGCAATCTTCTCATTTCTTCTAATCCCAAAAGAACGAACAGTATACCTTGCTGTCAAAACCCAGAGTAGAAAAAACATAAGAACCAATGAAGGATGAGAGTCATGAGACAGCCACAAAAGTCCTGAAGGCCAGTATATAATAATAATGATGATGATGTAAGATATAATTTAAAGTAATTCAAATAGACTCCTCTTTCTGTTTTTTATACTTGAAAACAAGGTTTCATTAAGCAGAAGGAAGTCATTTAATTCAAGGGATATCAGAAGTCCTTCACTTCTTCAGTTCTTCCACAGACCCCTCTGGATCAAGGTCCTATAGAAAATTTGATATTTTAATGCTTACATTAACCCCATCCCTCTGTGAATCATGGAACAGCTCTACTGTGACTTGAGCCACAGAACAGGTTCTCACTTATTACCATAATTCCCTAAAATTTCAAAACTCAAACTACCATCATTACTCGACTATCATGCGTTTCACATTGAAATTGGAAAAAAAATTTAAATGAACCTTCCATTACGAACCCTAAAAATAAATAGACTCAGCACCAAACCCTAAAGTTGGTTTTTTTTTTCACACTCATTTTACTTGCAATACATAAAATAAAAATAAATCAAATCTAAAAAATGATCAAATTAATTTAAAAATAAAAAAACTCTTTTAATTAACACAGCTCTGAGATTCATAAACATTACCAGCATTACTCAACGACCCATTTAGAAATTCGTTGAGAACTAACCTTTGGAGAATACTGGGGTTTGGCCACTGAGTTGCTCCAGCACCTGCAAGACAGAAAGGAAAAAAAAAAAGAATTCTTAATAGAAAAATAAGAAAGAAAAAAGACAAAGAAAAAAGAAAAAAGTGGAAGCAATTAAGAGTAGTGAAGTGAACCTTGGCGGCTCTGGTGAGACGATCTCCACTCTCACCGACCGAGATGTTGAGAACAAGCTTCTGCACCTTGATCTCCCTCATTGGGTTCGACAGTTTCTTCTCCAAAGCCTGCGTTCCGTTCATTCAAAATCACAACTCAAAAGAATAAAAAAAAAATTGAAAAGGAGATTCGAATTTGTGAAGCATTGAAGTAACAAGATCACGAAAAAAGAAGCATAATAGAGTGGAGGAATATGGCATGTACCATTGGATTTGAAGTCTAGGTTGCACCGTTGCAGCGGCAGATGCCAAGATGGTAATGAAAAAGAAACCCAGGGAAGTTTGTGGTTATAAAGGGGAATCAAAACGACAACGTTATCCCTGCGTTAAACCGTAATAGGAAATGCTCAACTAACATTGTAGTTATTAATTTTTAATAAATTAGTATTGAGAGCCTTTTATAATACTCCTAATCAAGTTTGAGCATGGATGTTCATAGGGTGTCAAATAGATGGATTGGTTTAATTTTGGATCGAATTATAATGGATGGATTCAAAATAAATTATTAATCTATTTAAGATCCATTACAAAATGTTTAATATTATCCAATTCATCCACGACCTAATTTTATGGATGGATATTCAATCCATCCATTAATCCATTTTAATGGATTGGATGGATGGATATCCAAACTACTCATTTAAAAAAATGTTTCTCTTTCTAAAAAAATTTATTCTCTCTCTAAAATATATTTCTCTCTCTTAAAAAATATAAAATATATTAGATATCCATTGGATTGGTTTTAATTAGATATTCATTAGATATCTAATACATGTTTTGGTTGGATTACTAATAATCCATAATTAAATTTAATCAATTAGATCCAATCCAATAAGATATATCATTTTAATTGGATGGATTGGATTGGTCTTAATATAAATTGATTGGATGGATTAAAAATTAATGGATTTTATTGCCACCCCTTACTTTTTAACCATTGATTTTCATTGATAATGTTGGTAAATATATCAACTGTTGAGAATCATTATCAACTAACTATTAAACAAGTTAATGGATTAAAAAAATATTTACAAACTCAGTCTTAATAAAAATTTAAATTGTGTAAAAGTCCTTAAAAATCCCAATTTTACAACCCACTACATGGAGCACCTATCTCAAATCTCAACACATGTCAGAGCTCCACCACCGGCCAGAGCCATCACAGTAACCTCGCGGTCATCTTCCTCACCACCACGGTATCTCGAAACTTTGCCACCATCATCGTCGTCATGTTCCTCCTATGGTTGATCAGCTCATCAATGAACAGATCTCCGAGTTCAAGGAGGCCTTTAGCTTCTTCGACAAGGACAGTGATGCACCTTGTTCTCCTCCAGGAACCAGTCACCACCTACACTACTCCATCGAAACAAACCTAGCAACCTACATTCGCAACTTGCCACAACATTTGCTCTACTACTTGAAACCCACCAACTACCAAACCACCACCTGTAACACCCTAGCTCTGATTACCAACTAATGTAACACCCTAGCTAAGGCATCACATTTCTGACTTCCGACTCATAATCTGAAAATAAGTTTGCACAAAGTTTGAGTTATAAAAAATATGGGTTTCAAAATTTCTTTTCGCGGAAATATAAACTTACTAAAATTTATAGGTCATACTGCAAACAATATATTTAAAGAGCTTAATATACAATACTGACACTGATTAATAATTTGAAATTTCACAATTTAAAGAGAAATATAAAATTAACAGACTTTTTTTTTTTGACAAGAGTAGCAAACCCATGACGGGTCCTACTTAATAGCACGGTACAACACTAACGAAAAACTTTAACATACTTATTCCTTTTTCTCGTCTATCTTGATGCATAGACATCTGTTCCTTTGTCAACACTGCACATCTTCGAGTCCTGAATGTCCACTCCTTATTATTATCACCAATCTCGAGTATCCATCGCCTCGCCCGTTATGTCTAAGACAACTCGATCCTTCTATTATTTGATTTTAACAAGTACAAACACAACAAAATAACATAACAAAGAGGTGAGATCACCTACACCAATACCAATATGGCGACACAGAGAGATAACACACGACCAATAATATCATACGAGATAGATCATACCATATTCATGCTATCGGCATTAATCAACTATCATCATTTAATCATTTATCAGTTCAATCATCATAAACAATAATTATAATAATGTCCTCAACAATTATCATCATCATCATCTAAGTATTCAAAACAATTGTCATAGCTCATTACCAATATTCCTCAATTAATATATCACACGATATAAATGTTCGATTATGCATGTGCACAAAGACTCGCTTTTTCAAAAACAACTCCATGGAGGTTTTCCAAATTTCGAGAAGAATGCTCGGTCAATTCAAATTTATTCCAAAGACAATCTTCCAAGAGTAGAAAAGAATCGTGTTCTTGTCGGGTATCGTCAATGCGTTGCAACGGATCGCATCGCTATGATGTGGCACGGGTACTCGCCACCGTCCACTAGTCGACCGCCGCGCCTCGACGCACCCAAGATCCATCATAGATCTCACTATCAATTCTCATTCCCTCTTCAACCACAAGGGCCATAATAGCTTTTAGCTATCTTTTATACAATGCACGAATTTATCGGTGCAAGTTCAACTTCAACCCAAATCTTTTCAATTTCATTTGTACAATGCACAAGTATATCAGTGCAAGTCCAACCCCAACGAGCAGACCAAATCTTTTCAATGCATGTATAATGCACCAAATTCAAATACGGGCATCTCTTTCCAATGCATATAAAATGCACCAAATACCAATCATAGGCAAAACAAGTCACTCTCTCATACAGTGTCCATACACTGGTTAAACAGTAATTATACTGTATTTTCAATACAAAATCATGTTATCATGTTTTCATAATTATAAAACACTTTCGCCGTGTTTTTCACAAAATTGTGCAACATTTCTATTTCGTTCTCACAATTTCCAAAACGTTTACATTACGTTTTCACAATTTCACAACACTTCTTTTACATTTTCTCAACACCGTAACACTCTTGTTACGTTTTAAAACTCCAAAACATTTTTATTACATTTTCAAAATATCTTGTAACTTTTACAGTTGCACCTTTTAATCACGTACTAATTTTTTAACATTTTTCTTAATCGCATAAAAATATACGTTTCTCAAATCGCGTAATAATTTTTCATCATTTTCAAAATCACGTAACTAAAAAAATCATTCTTTTAAGTTACGTAAATCATTTTCTATTATTCTCAAAATATTTAAAACACTTTCCAAATCTCATAACAATTTTCCACCATTTTTTTCATAATCGCGTAAAAATATTTAATCACTTAGTGATTTTTCAACAGTAGTTCAAAATATTTCTCAATGTTCTAAACATTATTTGGACTTTCAAATAAATCAATATCCTTTTCAATACGTTTTAAGATACGTAAATAATTTTTCACCATAATTCTATTACGAAAATATTTCTCAATCTTCAAAAATTTCATTTCATCCTTTCTCAAAATATTATGACTTTGTATTTCATTTTTCACATTTTCTTATTCAAGAAAAGCTTTTTCCACGTTTCTTTACTTAAGAAATTCTTTTTCATCATCATTTCAAAACTTAATATTTTCTAACGTATTTCCAAACTTGAAAGTAAGTCATACGTTAGTAAATTTTCAAAATACCATTATATTCTCCATTTTTCCAAATCATTTCCAATTAATCCTTTCTTCAAAATAAATTGAAGTTTGAAAATATTTTTGTTTACAAAATTTAATTACTCAAGTGAGTAAAATACTCTGATTCCCTTTTCAAACTTCTTGATTAAATCAATTATATTTCCACTTGGTTATAAAACCAAATCCATTTGTTCAAATTCTTTTTCACTTTCTTTGCAAATCCTTAAAATCAACATTGCTATTTTCATTTAAAACTCATGTTTAGTAAAACACTTAAAAACTTGTTACACAAAATAAATTAATAGAAATTCCTTAATATATTTTTCTCAAAAATCACTTTTTATTGATCTAATCTTACACAATCACATTTAGTTGATTTAATTATTGTTTCTAACTTTAAATTTTCTAACGTTTTCCAAAACTCAATAAATTCTCCGTTAGTAAATTTAAGTTTGCAAACGTTTTCTTTTATATTTCTAAATCACTTCTAAAAAATAAATTCTCTTTAAAATAATTTGAAGTTCAACACTTTCAATCTTCTTTATGAAAATTCTATTTCACTTAATCGATAACACTTAATTCCCTTTCCAAAATCCTTATTTGAAAATTCTTGTATTTTATAACATCAAAATATTTTTATAAATTATCAAAACCTTATAGATGGTCATTGGAACCATGAAATATTTCTCTTCTGACTTAAATAAATTTCATTCTTGTTTCTACACAAAATAAATCAATAAAATTTCATTCTAAAATTTGTGTTCATGTTTTCTTAAAAAAAAAATAAACCTTTAGTTCATTTTCCATACTCCTAAAATCAATCCAATTTTTTTTTCTTCCATAACATATTAATTTGTAAACACCTATTTTGAGGTGTCTTGGCTAAATTCTCATTGTTCTAAGGATCAAAATTTAATTTCCTTGTTCTTGAAAAATTTCAACATGGAACCCTAACCTTGGGTGCCAAAACCGTAGTCATCTCTTTGGTCATTGGAACCAAAAATTGATTTTCTTTCCATCATCAAGTCATGACATACATATATATATAATCATATATATATCACAAGCATGCCATAATTAAAAGCAATAAATCATACATAGTATAAGCATACCATCGAAATCATAAACTCATGCAAAGCATACCAAACATAGGCAAATAATTAAAACACATAAACAACCACAAATTAATTACAAGACCATGGATATGAATCCTCACATGGATTCAACATCCATCAAATATACAACCATCTCTCACCACCATATTTGGTTGGTGAGATAGATCCCCCTCTTACCTCTTGAAGATCCTCAAAGCTTCTTGATTTTGCTTCTTTTTCCAAGTCCTTCAACACCAAAGGCTTCTCAAATCCAAAACAAAATACATAAAAATTAGTATACTAAGCTTGATTAAGAGGAACCATGGATCAAACATGGTTTAAAACTTTGAAAATCAAAAGAAAAGTGAAGATTAGTAAACTTCACCATAAATACCCAAGAACTTTGACCTTGAAGAAAATCCATGAAGATGGAGGATTTAGAGAAAATCTCCAACATGAAAGTTGTTTAGAATCTCATGTAGATTCAAAATCTATGGTTGGATGAAATTAAAAGAGATTGGAGAGTGGTTTTTGGTAGGTTGACCGAATAGTTTCTCTTGTAGCACAAAGGTTGAATTTTTGATTTTTGATAGAAACTTGAAGCTTGGATTTGAAGCTCAAGATGAATGATTTTGGAAAAACTCATAACTAGAGATGTTCTTAGAATGGTGTTTAGGTTTAGAAAATCAAGTTGGATGAAATTAAAAGTGATGGATGGTGTTTTTGGGCTGCTTGACCGAATCTATGGAGAGAAAAGGAAGAAAATGGTTGTTTTGTGTTCTTGGCTTGGTTAAGTGATGAAGATGAATGATTTAGAGAAAATCCCCAACATGAAAGTGTTTTGGATTGATGAGAGGATTCAAGATATGTAGCTAGATAAAATTATGGTAGATTAGAAATGGTTCCATGGGTGGTGACCGAATGGTTCAAGGAAGGAAAGAAAATGGTGTTGTTCTTGGTGTTCTTGGTGTTCTTGACAAATTGGAAGAGAGAGAAGAGAGAAAATGAGTTAAGTGTGATAAAATGAAAAGAAGGATGCTGCATTTTGGGAGTGGTAGCCGTAGCTTGCATGGAGAAAAGAAGAAAATACATTTTTCTTTTGGAAAAACAATGAATGATGAAGATTGACCAAGATAGGCAAATAATGGTCTTCAACTTTTCTTTGGCCTAAAAAGCCTATGTTAGCTTTGTCTCCTCCTTGTCCAAGCATGCTCCAACCGTCCCCCCCATTATGCATGCAATAATATGGTCATCTTTTTCCATGTAATTATGTGAAGCATTCCTAGCCATTGATTAATTCAATGGTTAGGATTTTAGGTAGATTTTTATTTTATTTTATTTTAGAAGACTAAATCTAGTATTAGATCTTCCTACTTGAAATTCTAACCATTAGATATATCTCCAAAATTAAGGGTCAAGATTGCTTCTTCTTACTTTTAATCCAATGGTCATAATTAGTCTTTGCTACTTTTTTAAGACCAAATCTCCATCCTTGATTAATTCTTCATCCAATGGTCATAAATGCAAATGGTCTCCTTCACTTTTTAACACTAAATCTCACCTTTGATTTAGTCTAAATCTAATGGTTGTAAATGGTCACCTTATATCATCAATTTTACACCATTGATTAAATCTACGATTGATATTGAAGTTTGCTTAATTTTATTCTAACACCATTAATTAAATTAATGATGATTATCTTATACTTCTTTATTAAATTTATTTCTTAACTATTAATTAAATTAATGGTGGATATCTAAACCACTAATGTTGACTTAACAATATAATTTCTATTGTTATCTACTAAAAATCTCACGAAAGAATATATTTCTTGTATTTTTATCTTTCGATAAATAAATACAATGACAAAATAAATTTTCTAAAACTGTTTCCTGGATTCAGGTTTAGTAAGATCCTCTGTCTCCGTCTAAACAAGATACAAATTTTTCTATACGTAGAAAAATTTTTCACTTTGCGGGACCCACCTGGGCCCACGTATGGCCACATGGGCCCACAAATAGAAAAAAATTCAAAATCACACATAAAATCACAAAAATTAGAAAACACACAAATATCAGATCGATTACGTAAAATAATTACCTAATGGTAAAAATTAAATTACGTAAAGTTTTCTCCGGCTCCGAAAATTTTTATTTTCCTGACACGGAGCAAATCACTCAAAACGATTAATTACGCCGATGGGATATTCAAAATAATTTTACAGCGCTCAGAATTTACTAAACAGTAAAATTTTATTAACTGTAAAAATTACTGTTTACGAGATATAAAATTTGGGGTGTTACAATACTCCCCCTCTAAAAAGAAATTTCGTCCTCGAAATTTGATGAACATGATTTCACACCCACGGAATAAATATGGATATCCTTCTCCTATTCTTTTATTCCAGCTTTCACGTAGTTTCACCTCTTACGTCATTCCAAATGATTTTATCCAATGAAAGTCATTTATTTCTTGTTCCCTTCTACTGATCAAACAGACATCTCAATACTCTTATAATTACGGAAGATATTGTATGTTACTCCAGAAAGAAAGTATCTCCATAGCTTTGATACCAACAACTGTAACGTATCATGTAAAACTTCCTTATTCTTGTATCACTTCACTTTCTGATAAGCTAAGTGAGAAGTCTTATGATCCAAAAATTTTTTCCATTACCATTTCAACTTTTCCCCTTGACAAACTTCTCCACAAGATGAAGAACCCACCACGCTTCCGCTGCGTCACTCCAATACTATGACATGGTTAGGAATATCCTTTCTTGCAACATATTCTTTCATGCAATCGCAATATATGAAAGAACATTTTGAAAGATAGCAAGACGATCAAATATGTTACCAAACATATTCAACAAGAATTTGATTTTGTCTGATTTTCAGGAATGAACTTTTCTGGAATACTAACACTTTATTGAGACAATCTCATAGGATATGGTTGAAAAATAACCAATCCATTTTTCAAAGATCGTATCTGTTTATGAAAGAAATAAACAGATTAAACTAATACAAAAATTTGATCCATAACAATAATTTGAATAATACAAGTAGTTTGATAGGCTACGAATAGGTATAGAAGTAAATAAGGTAAAGGATAACGAAGACACATGATACCAAATAATACAATTGATCTACACATCATATTTCATAAAGAATTAGAAATAAATAGATCAGAGGATTACGAATAACTCTAACATATAATTGATCTACTCAATCATATGCCACAAAGAATAGGTTACCCCAGTATATACAGGATAGTTTATAGCATTAGCTCCAATGACACGATCTCCATTGTTTAAGTCTTCACTTTCGGAACACTCCGTTCCATTCGAGTAACAACTTTCCCCACTATCGAGATTTTTATTAACGAAAACTCTGTTTTCAAAGAAACACAATCTCTAAAAAAATGTGTCTAAACTTTTCATAAGTTGTTTTCCTGACATACTATACTTCATTAAACACTTTCTTTCACATCTTTTTCTTCTTTTGGTTTCCTCAATGGTCCTTTTCACATCACTTACTGCTTCTGGTTTTTCAATGGTCGAAAATACATTTTCCATCAAAATCAATCACTTTCCCAATATTCCTAAGAAGAAATATCAGGTGCCAAAATTACAATTCTTCCAAGATCTGATTCTCTTTCATCGATTCTCGAACTTCAACTTCCAATTCCCACCGTTCAACGATCCTCTTTCTGTTGTCTTGTCACGCCAATCATTCTTCCACAATGCTCTTGTAGTCATGTAATCGCATTACTAGTAACATGTTCCACTTCCACACAGTACAACTATCACGAGCCATTTTCTTTTTCTCAAGGCGTGCGGATCGAAATACAATGGATCGATATCCATTATAAATAACATTGTTTCCTTTCGAAAACAATATCACGAGAAAACACAAGCAACATAGACCTAACCACAAACCCCAAAAGACTCAAACCGTGCTCGATACCAACTAATGTAACACCCTAGCTCGATTACCAACTAATGTAACACCCTAGCTAAGGCATCACATTTCGACTTGACTCATAATCTGAAAATAAGTTTGCACAAAGTTTGAGTTATAAAAAATATGGGTTTCAAAATTTCTTTTCGCGGAAATATAAACTTACTAAAATTTATAGGTCATACTTTGCAAACAATATATTTAAAGAGCTTAATATACAATACTGACACTGATTAATAATTTGAAATTTCACAATTTAAAGAGAAATATAAAATTAACAGATTTTTTTTTGACAATAGCAAACCCCATGACGGTCCTACTTAATAGCACGGTACAACACTAACGAAAAACTTTAACATACTTATTCCTTTTTCTCGTCTATCTTGATGCATCGACATCCGTTCCTTTGTCAACACCGCACATCTTCGAGTCCCGAATGTCCACTCCTTATTATTATCACCAATCTCGAGTATCCATCGCCTGCGTTATGTCTAAGACAACTCGATCCTTCTATTATTTGATTTTAACAAGTACAAACACAACAAAATAACATAACAAAGAGGTGAGATCACCTACACCAATACCAATATGGCGAACAGGAGAGATAACACACGACCAATAATATCATACGGATAGATCATACCATATTCATGCTATCGGATTAATCAACTATCATCATTTAATCATTTATCGGTTCAATCATCATAAACAATAATTATAATAATGTCCTCAACAATTATCATCATCATCATCTAAGTATTCAAAACAATTGTCATAGCTCATTACCAATATTCCTCAATTAATATATCACACGAGATATAAATGTTCGATTATGCATGT
This sequence comes from Ormosia semicastrata, assembly GCA_029884595.1. NCBI lineage: Eukaryota > Viridiplantae > Streptophyta > Magnoliopsida > Fabales > Fabaceae > Ormosia > Ormosia semicastrata. Next base: position 2,661,514 of record JAQQTO010000038.1, on the reverse strand, counting down.
GCACAAAGACTCGCTTTTTCAAAAACAACTCCATGGAGGTTTTCCAAATTTCGAGAAGAATGCTATGGTCAATTCAGCCTTATTCCAAAGACAATCTTCCAAAGAGTAGAAAAGAATCGTGTTCTTGTCGGGTATCGTCAATGCGTTGCAACGTAACGCATCGCCGGTGGCACGAGGGTACTCGCTACCGTCCACTAGTCGACCGCTACCTCGACGCACCCCAGATCCATCATAGATCTCACTATCAATTCTCATTCCCTCTTCAACCACAAGGGCCATAATAGCTTTTAGCTATCTTTTATACAATGCACGAATTTATCGGTGCAAGTTCAACCCCAACGGCCAAATCTTTTCAATTTCATTTGTACAATGCACAAGTATATCAGTTGCAATTCCAACCCCAACGCCAAATCTTTTCAATTTCATTTGTACAATGCACAAGTATATCAGTGCAAGTCCAACCCCAACGGGCCAAATCTTTTCAATGCATGTATAATGCACCAAATTCAAATACGGGCATCTCTTTCCAATGCATATAAAATGCACCAAATACCAATCATAGGCAAAACAAGTCACTTCTCATACAAGTGTCCATACACTGGTTAAACAGTAATTATACTATATTTTCAATACAAAATCATGTTATCATGTTTTCATAATTATAAAACACTTTCGCCGTGTTTTTCACAAAATTGTGCAACATTTCTATTTCATTCTCACAATTTCCAAAACGTTTCTATTACGTTTTCACAATTCCACAACACTTCTTTTACATTTTCTCAACACCGTAACACTCTTGTTACGTTTTTAAAACTCCAAAACATTTTTATTACATTTTCAAAATATCTTAAACTTTTCATTGCACCTTTTAATCACGTACTAATTTTTTAACATTTTTCTTAATCGCATAAAAATATACGTTTCTCAAATCGCGTAATGATTTTTCATCATTTTCAAAATCACGTAACTAAAAAAATCATTCTTTTAAGTTACGTAAATCATTTTCTATTATTCTCAAAATATTTAAAACACTTTCCAAATCTCATAACAATTTTCCACCATTTTTTCATAATCGCGTAAAAATATTTAATCACTTAGTGATTTTTCAACAGTAGTTCAAAATATTTCTCAATGTTCTAAACATTATTTGGACTTTCAAATAAATCAATATCCTTTTCAATACGTTTTTAAGATACGTAAATAATTTTTCACCATAATTCTATTACGAAAATATTTCTCAATCTTCAAAAATTCCATTTCATCATTTCTCAAAATATTATGACTTTGTATTTCATTTTTCACATTTTCTTACTCAAGAAAAGCTTTTTCCACGTATCTTTACTTAAGAAATTCTTTTTCATCATCATTTCAAAACTTAATATTTTCTAACGTACTTCCAAACTTGAAAATAAGTCATACGTTAGTAAATTTTCAAAATACCATTATATTCTCCATTTTTCCAAATCATTTCCATTTAATCCTTTCTTCAAAATAAATTGAAGTTTGAAAATATTTTTGTTTACAAAATTTAATTACTCAAGTGAGTAAAATACTCGATTCCCTTTTCAAACTTCTTGTATTAAATCAATTATATTTCCACTTTGGTTATAAAACCAAATCCATTTGTTCAAATTCTTTTTCACTTTCTTTGCAAATCCTTAAAATCAACATTGCTATTTTCATTTAAAACTCATGTTTAGTAAAACACTTAGAAACTTGTTACACAAAATAAATTAATAGAAATTTCTTAATATATTTTTCTCAAAAATCACTTTTTATTGATCTAATCTTACACAATCACATTTAGTTGATTTAATTATTGTTTCTAACTTTAAATTTCCTAACGTTTTCCAAAACTCAATAAATTCTCCGTTAGTAAATTTAAGTTTGCAAACGTTTTCTTTTATATTTCTAAATCACTTCTAAAAAATAAATTCTCTTTAAAATAATTTGAAGTTCAACACTTTCAATCTTCTTTATGAAAATTCTACTTCACTTAATCGATAACACTTAATTCCCTTTCCAAAATCCTTATTTGAAAATTCTTGTATTTTATAACATCAAAATATTTTTATAAATTATCAAAACCTTATAGATGGTCATTGGAACCATGAAATATTTCTCTTCTGACTTAAATAAATTTCATTCTTGTTTCTACACAAAATAAATCAATAAAATTTCATTCTAAAATTTGTGTTCATGTTTTCTTAAAAAAAAAATAAACCTTTAGTTCATTTTCCATACTCCTAAAATCAATCCAATTTTTTTTTCTTCCATAACATATTAATTTGTAAACACCTATTTTGAGGTGTCTTGGCCGAAATTCTCATTGTTCTAAGGATCAAAATTTAATTTCCTTGTTCTTGAAAAATTTCAACATGGAACCCTAACCTTGGGTGCCAAAACCGTAGTCATCTCTTTGGTCATTGGAACCAAAAATTGATTTTCTTTCCATCATCAAGTCATGACATACATATATATATAATCATATATATATCACAAGCATGCCATAATTAAAAGCAATAAATCATACATAGTATAAGCATACCATCGAAATCATAAACTCATGCAAAGCATACCAAACATAGGCAAATAATTAAAACACATAAACAACCACAAATTAATTACAAGACCATGGATATGAATCCTCACATGGATTCAACATCCATCAAATATACAACCATCTCTCACCACCATATTTGGTTGGTGAGATAGATCCCCTCTTACCTCTTGAAGATCCTCAAAGCTTCTTGATTTTGCTTCTTTTTCCAAGTCCTTCAACACCAAAGGCTTCTCAAATCCAAAACAAAATACATAAAAATTAGTATACTAAGCTTGATTAAGAGGAACCATGGATCAAACATGGTTTAAAACTTTGAAAATCAAAAGAAAAGTGAAGATTAGTAAACTTCACCATAAATACCCAAGAACTTTGACCTTGAAGAAAATCCATGAAGATGGAGGATTTAGAGAAAATCTCCAACATGAAAGTTGTTTAGAATCTCATGTAGATTCAAAATCTATGGTTGGATGAAATTAAAAGAGATTGGAGAGTGGTTTTTGGTAGGTTGACCGAATAGTTTCTCTTGTAGCACAAAGGTTGAATTTTTGATTTTTGATAGAAACTTGAAGCTTGGATTTGAAGCTCAAGATGAATGATTTTGGAAAAACTCATAACTAGAGATGTTCTTAGAATGGTGTTTAGGTTTAGAAAATCAAGTTGGATGAAATTAAAAGTGATGGATGGTGTTTTTGGGCTGCTTGACCGAATCTATGGAGAGAAAAGGAAGAAAATGGTTGTTTTGTGTTCTTGGCTTGGTTAAGTGATGAAGATGAATGATTTAGAGAAAATCCCCAACATGAAAGTGTTTTGGATTGATGAGAGGATTCAAGATATGTAGCTAGATAAAATTATGGTAGATTAGAAATGGTTCCATGGGTGGTGACCGAATGGTTCAAGGAAGGAAAGAAAATGGTGTTGTTCTTGGTGTTCTTGGTGTTCTTGACAAATTGGAAGAGAGAGAAGAGAGAAAATGAGTTAAGTGTGATAAAATGAAAAGAAGGATGCTGCATTTTGGGAGTGGTAGCCGTAGCTTGCATGGAGAAAAGAAGAAAATACATTTTTCTTTTGGAAAAACAATGAATGATGAAGATTGACCAAGATAGGCAAATAATGGTCTTCAACTTTTCTTTGGCCTAAAAAGCCTATGTTAGCTTTGTCTCCTCCTTGTCCAAGCATGCTCCAACCGTCCCCCCCATTATGCATGCAATAATATGGTCATCTTTTTCCATGTAATTATGTGAAGCATTCCTAGCCATTGATTAATTCAATGGTTAGGATTTTAGGTAGATTTTTATTTTATTTTATTTTAGAAGACTAAATCTAGTATTAGATCTTCCTACTTGAAATTCTAACCATTAGATATATCTCCAAAATTAAGGGTCAAGATTGCTTCTTCTTACTTTTAATCCAATGGTCATAATTAGTCTTTCTTTTTTTAAGACCAAATCTCCATCCTTGATTAATTCTTCATCCAATGGTCATAAATGGTCTCCTTCACTTTTTAACACTAAATCTCCACCTTTGATTTAGTCTAAATCTAATGGTTGTAAATGGTCACCTTATATCATCAATTTTACACCATTGATTAAATCTACGATTGATATTGAAGAACTTTAATTTTATTCTAACACCATTAATTAAATTAATGATGATTATCTTATACTTCTTTATTAAATTTATTTCTTAACTATTAATTAAATTAATGGTGGATATCTAAACCACTAATGTTGACTTAACAATATAATTTCTATTGTTATCTACTAAAAATCCCACGAAAAGAATATATTTATCTTGTATTTTTATTTTTTGATAAATAAATACAAAGACAAAACAAATTTTCTAAAACTGTTTCCTGGATTCGGGTTTAGTAAGATCACTGTCTCCGTCTAAACAGTACAAATTTTTCTATACGTAGAAATTTTTTTCACTTTGCGGGACCCACTTGGGCCCACGTATGGCCACCTGGGCCCACAAATAGAAAAAAATTCAAAATCACACATAAAATCACAAAAATTAGAAAACACACAAATATCAGATCAGATTACGTAAAATAATTACCTAATGGTAAAAATTAAATTACGTAAAGTTTTCTCCGACCCAAAAATTTTTATTTTCCTGACACGGAGCAAATCACTCAAAACGATTAATTACGCCGATGGGATATTCAAAATAATTTTACAGTGCTCAGAATTTACTAAACAGTAAAATTTTATTAACTGTAAAAATTACTGTTTACGAGATATAAAATTTGGGGTGTTACACCACCTAACCGTGACACCACCACCCGCTGTCGTCCAATCAGATGAGAGAGTAGAAAGAAATGAAGATGAGAGAAGTATTATTGGTTGAAGGTCTAAAATGGAAATGAAGAAGAGATAGGGGATTAAAATTAAATAATAGAAGAGACTTTTAATAAATATTTAAAATTGAAAAAAAAAGTCAAATAAATAGGTGATGGAAGGTAATTTCAACGGAGCATCGATGCTTCCAAGTCTTTTAGGAGTATTGAAAACGTTGCCATTAGTATTGATATGATTTTATATTATTTAGTAGTAAATTTAATAATATATAAAATGAGTTTAAAGGATGAGCCAATGTGATAAGTAACTTCGACTCTTTGAGATGATGATGCGAGTTTAAATTTCAAAGAAATAACTCTTGTGGGAGATCATATAACATTTGCACTCCTGTAGTTGAACGAGTATTAGTCATATAAGCAATCTAAATTATCTGAATATGTGAAAAATACTTTGTGATCTTATCAAAATATAAAATAACATGAGTTTTCTTTTTCTATTGTCTCTTTAATATTGATATGATTTTATATTATTGTCTCTTTATTATTATTTAAATAAACTTAAATATATAAAAAATATAAAAGATAATAAAATTATTAAGGCTTAAATATGTTATGATCCTTCTAAATATGAAGATTTTTTATTTTACTTTTATTTTTAAAACTTTAGGAAAGTATTCTAAACAATCGTCGTGAAATTTTTGGTATTAATTTGTACTTGAAATCACCCTATCTATATAATCCCTAGTTTGGATACATCTAGATTATTATTATTATCATTTTACACTACATTTATATATTATTTAAAACGTCATGATTCTTATCAAATGTTTACGACTTTGTAGTATGTGGAAATGAACTTATACACTACCTATGAAATATGGACAAATCATTTTTTAGGCGTGTTCACGTGTCAGACACGTATCCATGTCAGACATATGAGAACGTACGTATGACATATATATCTTGAATGTCTGAATGTATTCAATTAAAAAAATTATCTTTTTCGACTTGGACATGTCTTAGATACACTTGGACGCATCTCGGACACAGCTTGAACACGACCCATTAATATATTTTTTTAAAAAATTAGTTTCCATAACTAACGTCCAATTAGTAAGTCTGTAACCCATCTAAATTCAATCACATGACTGATGTCCCAAGCTATTATTTTCTCATACTAGTATTTTAAATTTTATCTTTTCACACGCCACTATCAAACTTTTAAGTTTTATCTTTTTACACACCAGTATTTTCATCTACTCCTTCTACTTCTGCTCGTATCAAGTCATCATCCACTTCGTCGTCAGCGAAGCTTGCCTCACATCACTCCTTTAGTTAATTTTTTTAGATACAAATATACTTGTATATGGTTAGTTATTATTATGAGAAGTTGATTTAAGAGATTTTTTAAAAATATCAATAAAAATTATGTTCCATATTTTTTGAGAATGACTTACTAGGTAGTAAATGTTGATACATATGATATATATTAAGATATTATAAATTTTTAAGCTTATAGAAATAATATTAATAAATTATAAATCTTTTTTTAAATTTTGTAATTATATATATATATATATATAGTATTCGTATTTTATAATTTATTGAATTTGATGTGTCTCTGTATCCGTATCCGTGTCATTTCTCCTGCCTGTATTTGTGTGTGTGTCTGTGCTTGATAGCACACTACCATCAGCTCTATCTGCCTTGCACTTTAGTTTCTTTCCGCTCGAAGATGCTTTTATAAATATTGATGCTCTCAAAATCTTTGCTTTTCCTTTATTAATTTGGTAATAACACAGCTTATTACTTTAATAATGATGGCAGTAGTAAGATATACCTGCAGCTTTTAAAAGTATTTAGTTCAATGAGTTTGTATATATCGATGACTGACGGTGCACAATTTTCTGCCCTCTGAATAATAGCGTCTCATTTCTTTTTTGGTAGGTATAGCGTCTCATTTCTGATTTGAAGAACTAGATAAGAAGATGCAGCATATATAAGAAAAAAGAAAACGAAAAATGTAACGAAAAGAAGAAAAAGTTGGATGAGAAGTGAGAACATGGTATATGACTTGCATGATTTGATTTGACTGATATTTCTAATTAATAGGTGTAGTTATTTAATCAACAAATTGTTTTTAAAAAAATCAATACATTGATTTAATGTAAAGCATTATGGATCAAGTAGGAAAGGACAAAACAGGGGTTCAGTAACAGTAGGATAGTAGGTGCATGTATGCAGAACGTATATTACCATACTCAAAATATTTTTGGTTAACAACTTGATATCTGGTCTGTCTCATTTCCATTTTCACTCACAACTCACAAGTTCAGCCTATCAAATTTCATACTATATTGGAACTTACAAATAAATCTTCCCCACAACCGTAGTAAATTCTTATATGTATATTAGTGAGTCCCACTGCCCAATTGAAAAGCTTCTTCCATGGCCCTCAAAATTGACAAAAGCTCTCCAGCAATCAGGCCACCGGATTCCAAATTGGCAATGTCATTGCTGTTGAATGATGAAGGGTTCCCCCTTACTCTCTCACAAATCACAAACCTACAAACTGGGCACTGACCTTTGCTTGTTAACCATGGCACTATGCAGTCCTCATGAAACATGTGGCTGCATGGAGTGATCATCACCTCCTCTTTAGGCTCAAAATCTTCCAAGCAAATAGCACACCTCTTACCATCTTCATCCTTCTCTTTCTCCCTCTCTTTCAAAGCATTTACAGCTTTATCTCTATAATATAAGCTTAGTCTCCTGGCTAACCGCTTTGGGGTGGGGTTATAGACTTCTTTCTTAAGCTTGCTCAAAGCTATTGATTTGGGATTTTCTACCTCTGAGGGAACTTGTGTGTTTGTTTGGGGTGTGAATCTTGGAGGTGACTGCCAGAAAATTTCTCTGAACCTGGGGTTGAAACCCCTTCCCATGTCCCCATTGTGAATATAAATTTGTTGTCGGCTATGTGGTTGTTCCGGAAAACTGCAAATTGCTCAAGAAATTCGTAAATCAGTCAGGCCTTTCTTCTGCCTCAATCCTAAAAATCACAAGTTAATGCAACTAAACAGCATATTCGATTACTCCTATTGCAGAAGAAGAAAAAGAATTGAGTTGGGTTGATTTAATGTGATATTCATAAGGAAAATTGAGCAAGATCCACAATATTTGTACATGATATACTTCAGTGCTAACTGCAAAAAATCATGCACCTCCTTGCCAACTACCAAGGTCTAATTAAGTACACATCGACCTTTCTGACTATCAAGATGGTGGTCACTGTCTGCCATGCTAGTACGAAGAATTTCATTACTACCAAAAATTTGGCTCATGGTGTCTTCCTTTTCCTTTCTCGAGAATACCATTTTGATTGTTAATTCATTTACCAGTTGAAAACAAATTGTGAAATCCTGAATTTGTAGGAATATATATATATATATATATTTAAAGGATTTCTCTGAGTTTTACATCAAATCTAATACTTTTCAATTCTTAAAATTTTATAGCAATTGAAATAAGAGCACACACGCACACACACATGTCAATCATCTCAGCATTTGATTATTCAATGAATATATCTTCTGGCATTAATTGGCATTTGTAGAATATTAGTAGATAATCCAGAACAATCATGTCTACATTTCTTCTTTAATGAAAAAAGGTATGGTGACTAGTACGTTTTATATAGGAAATTAACAAGAAAGCCTAAGCTCATATGCAAATTAGCTTGCAAGTTTGTGCAATTTAGGCTTACGTTGGTATACTGTGGAGTCCCGTAGGTGTTCTATCTTCCCGCAACCGCCGTGGATCTAGTACACCTGAATTCCTGTCATCCTGCTAATATAAACCAAAATTATATACAAGCTGTTATCCTCAAACAACGATAGTTTTATTTTCTGCTATGAACATAAATTTAATTTGGCTTTCTTTTCTCTGCTATGTCCTAAAAATCTTAGTGCTAAAACAAGAACTGAATATACTTACAGTGGCCCGAGTAGAGGGAAATCTGTAAAACACAGGCACCTCATTGGAGTCAATATCATTGAAAGTATGGGCATAAGAGGCTCTAACACCTGTCCGCCTAGCCCCTGGCAAAGGAATGAAATTGTTCATGTTGCTGCTCATGATTTCACCTTCTTCCTCAACTGATCATGTAAATATCCTTTCCATACTTGGGTCTAAATATAGATTGATTTGTTACCTTTAGGGAATTTATGGCTTTGTTCATTTAGCTGTGACCAAGAACATATCCTTAGTAATGTTGTCACTTCAACTCTTTACTTTTTAGTTTCTTTATTTTCTATTCTGATGCAAAGCCTGATTCTTACTCCATGTTGAAGTCGATGCTCTTGTCTGGTGGCTGCTGCTCAGAAATGAAGCGAAAGAATCATATTCTTAAAGTGTTAATGGATGCTTTATTTATTTAATGTTACTTGGAAGTTTTGAGAGGACGGAAATGGCTCTTAAAAAGGAATAGAACGGGTGGTGAAAATATAGAAGGGAATATAGCTACATCACTAGTTTGGAATATCAGGTAATGAAAACAAGAAAATGATAGATATAAAATTTAAATTACAATATAACCTTTATGAGTTATGCTATATAGTACGAAACGAATTCATAAGAATCTAGTTGGCATTCTTAAAAAAGAGGTAGGAGAAAAATGGAAGAGGCGATATAAAAAAGGCAATCGTTTCAATAAAGCCATTCGTGCAAAAGTCACGAATTAGCTTTCATACCATGAGAACGTAGTTTAAGGGAAAAGTAGGAAACTATCTTGTAAGATGGGAACACGGGAATCGATTTGTCAAATTAGGAGCCGTTTATAATTTTCTTATTAAAGTTTTAAGCATCAATACTCCAATCAAAATTACCTATAGTAATAGGTAATCAACAGTTTCTTTTATTAAAAAAAGTTATTTATTATTTAAACCTTATATTTCTCTTATTTTGACCATAAGTTCTTACTATTTTTCTTTTCTGTTGAGTTTTTTTGTTTCGGCAAGCCCTTCCACTATAAGAGATCCTCCTTCCATCAATAGATCCCTAACTTCATGTGCCAAGGTGATGACTTCACCACCAGAAAATGGCTACCGCAGTGAGTCCATTTATGGCTCCAAGTTCGTCGACGAGAACTTCATCAAGAAGCACACCGGTCCTAATAACGAAGAAAAAGAAAAGTCACAGATAAAGGTAAGAGAAGGGAAGGAGCTGGCGCGCGGCTTCGGCGATGATGGAGGGAGGCATGGCACGCGGTGGCAGGAGTGAACTGGTGGTGGTCCCTGGTGACGTCTAATTGGTATGGTGGCGCGCGGGCAGTGACACTACGGTGGAGGACTGCAGCTCTGGGCGGTAAGCACAGATCTGAGCGACAGTGTGGCTTGCGATGTTGAACAGTGACTCTGGGCGGTGTTTTCAATACGAGATGGTTTTGACTTGGTGGGTCGCCGGTTAAGGTCCGATTATGAGTTCTGGGGTGGTATGGTGGAGATCGGCGCGTCACAGGAGAGTTCGGATGGTGAGAAAGAGGGTTGCGTTGGTGTATAGGAAGGTGCGGATGATGGAGGAGTCTGGGTCCTCCAGTCTGAGGGAGCTAAGTTGGAGGGAGAAGGGAGCTTGCAGTAAATCACATGGTTTCATGTTGTAAAGTTGAAATATTTCAGTGACCAAATTTGTAATTACATACTATATTAGAAATTACCTGTTATTAAGGTTACATGTATAAAATATGAGTCATTGATAATTTTTCAAACAAAATCAGCGATGTAAAAAGTGGAGCATCGTTGGAGCATTGAAAACGTTTCCGTCAAATTCAGTTATGTTTGAGTGATTTCATATAATTTTTCTTTTAAACTTATTAGCCAACTGGCCATATTAGTAGTTGAGTGCATGTTCATAACATGTATGAATAACTTTATTCTGGCATTATTTACATTTTACAGTATATCTCTGTTCTTAATTTTTTTTCCCGATGTCTTGGCAAATCTCAGTGAAGGTGATTCTAATTGATTTTTTTTTTCAATTCAAGTGAACCCACTTGTACATATGTGCAAAATTATAACATGTATCGTAATTTGGTAGCCGACTTATTCGTTATGCATAAACACTCATATTTTGGAGATATTTTTATATGCACATAGATATAATATGTCATCTTTACATGCAAAAGATAAAAAGTTAAAGAGAAAAAAAAAGAGTCTCAATAAGCTACTTATCACAAAAAATAATCTTCGCTTTCTAACTTTTTATAAATTTGTGTAAAGATAATGTGTTATATTTATGTGTAACAAAAAATTTCTCCATATTTTGTTTATTTATTTTGTCTTGCCAAGGTATAAATATTATTGTGCTTATTATGAAGAAGTTTAGATGAATGGACTAGAAATGTAGATGATTCTAAGAAAAGTTTACAATGTTCCTAAAGTTTTTTTGAACATTGATGCTCAGAGGTATGAGAACCATTGATTTTGAGAAAATTTAAATCTATGATTAAGAAGATAAACAATTTATGTTACTTTTTTTTACCAGTCTTAAATATTTATTAAAAGTATTTTTACTATTTATTTTTTGACCCCTTATATTCTTTTTTTTTTAATTTTAACCCTTTAACCAAATATTCTTCTTCATCTCTACACTTTATTCACCCTGCCACACGTCACCATCGCTGTACAGCGCCACCTCCGCCGACGATCCCCTCTCGCCATCGACCACCCCTCTCGCCCCCTTTGCATTTGAAACGAACCGTTTTTGCATCAACTCTGTTGCTCAGAGTTTAGAGATGTGAATGTCCAGCGAGGAGTGGCTCGCCAGAAAAAGGTAATCGACAGCCTGTGCGGGTAACTAGTTGAACAAAGGGGAAAGACTAGAGCTAAGGCGGCGGCCGGTGAGGGCGGTGGCATAGAGGAGGCTTTTGGTTGGTAAGACTTTCCATACAACAAAGGGAGGTTCGCGGTGACTGGCGGGTTCACGGCAGGTGCGGTGGTAGCGACGTGGTGGCTTGCGGATCTGGCGACACGGTGCAGAGGAGAGGTGCGACAGATCTGGGCGGTTGACTGTGCATGGAGGTTCGTGGATCAGGACGGTTGGAGCAGAGGTGTTTGGGTGGTGTAAGGACGAAGGTTCATGGATCTAGACGATGGCCTCACGGTGGTCCTGGTTTGGGGCTCAGGCTGCCATGGGTGGCTCAGGCTTGGGGCTATGACAGCAGCTCAAGCGCAAGGTGGTTCAGGGAGGTGCGACGGTGCAGGGGCTGATTCAGTTGTCTAGGTGGTGGTTCACAGTTGCCAGAAGGTGGAGGTTGTTGGGTTGCAAGGATGGTGGCTGGCGGATCTGGGCGGTGGAGGTGGGTTCAAGCAACCACATAAGTTGAAAGGCAGAGGACGTGGTGACTGGTAACGACGGTGACGTGCATGTGGGTGGATTGTGGTGGATTTGGGGTTTAATAGCTAAACATATAATATTTTATAAGTTAAGGAAACATCATTGTAAATAACAAATTTACATGTTATCAGGGTTATCATTAACAAAATCTAACCATTGAACTATTTTAATAAAAAATCAATAATGATGTGTTTTGGAGCACCCATGCTCCAAACTCTTTTAGAAGTATCGTAAACGGCTCCATGATTCTAAGAGCACTTTTAGTTATGTATTTTTATTTGGTAGTGCTACTTTTTTCTTTAAATCCGAAGAAGAAAAAAAGTTGTTGCTCAATTCATTGCTAAGGCTAGTACATTTCAACGGCAAATCAAGCTATATGTATGAGAAAGACCTTATTCAACCTGGGGAGAAACAAAAAGAAGCCACCTTAATTTCGGTTGATAACAAATGGAGTATCTCCACATCCAAAAATCGAGTTTAGCATAATGGGATCATGCATATAAACGTAAAATATCATATGGAAATAGAGAAGCATAGAAGCTCGGCGAAGCAAATCTTATCCACTGCAGCTCAGAAGATCGGCTTGCTGATATTATAATCAAGGCCCTTCCAGAAGCTCGGTGTGAATTCAAGCGTTTGTTCACAACTCTGTAAAAAATCTCAAAGAAGAATATCACTTGCTGAGAATTTATCCGCAAAACTATAATGCTAAAGTCAAATCATTTTATTTTTTCAATGATCAAGTGTGGTTGTAAAGGAATTAACCCTCCCCCCTCCTTTTTTTAAAAACAAAATCAGTGTAACCAAACGTAGGGATATGGTCGTTAGGAAAAGCAGTTGATTTTGCTTGTGCATAAATCTGTCCAACCCAATACATTCAATTTTTTTTTTAATACCGTAAGGATATTTTTGAGTTAACTTTTGCGTCAATTGAGTACGATTAAGTTCTCCCAATGATCTTAAGGACACATCTCCACATCGGCCTAGTGCATTTAGAAGAATTAATTCTTCCAAGTACTGGCCGAATATTCAAACTCAATAGTTTAAACAAAGAACACACTTCCTTAAGTTTAACTTGCAGTACCTTTGTATGAATTTATTAGTTATTTCAATGAAACCATGGAATAACAGGGAAAAGGCCAAAGCAGCTAGTATAGTTCTGTCCTCTAAATGGTAAATGGACTTCAGATGAACTTAAAAACATTTCCTAGACTTCAGATGCTTACAAATCTACACTTCCATAAACTACAAAGGTCAGCTGATATCTTTCCTCCTCTGAACAACCTCATGTTAAACTACATACTACATAGTAAGCATTACACTTCAGTGTCATTAAGCAAGGGCAGAACTTCTCAAGGACTGGGTGGCAGCTGACCCCTAAGTTTTCCAAAAAAATTTAGTACTATATATGCAACCTTATTATACTATGGGAGCATTTCTTTCATTCAATATCTAAATCAGTTGCCGATAATTGTTATTGGACTTGCTTTCTTTTATTGTAATACCCGTCTTGACTTAATAAGTCCTAAATCGTGTTATAGAAGCTCAGTAATATTGGTAAGAGTTATCTGTAATACCCTAGAAAATCATGTTAGGCTTGTATATGGTTACAGAGGTAGCCTAATACTTACTTAACATATCTGTGAAGTTTTGTGACTTTCTGAGCACGTTTAGGCACTTTGCTGTAACGCTAAGTGAGAAATATAGCTGTTATTTGTTCTAGAAATGGCTTAAACTGCTTAGTTAGTGGAAATAACTATGGAGAGTTTGTTTCCAAGTCATAAATGTGAAAACTGTACTACAGTTAAAATTTGAGAACAATCGGAGTCAGTTTGGTATTTTTAGGCATACTGGTAGTGCTTTTAATGTCGGATTGATCCCCAGCAGATATGAAAAAAATAGAATAAAAGTAAAACAACAATTTAGATGAATCCTAGTATTTATTCTAAAGTTGTTGGAAGCTGAAAAACTTGAATTAGCATAATTCAAGTGTCCTTAGTAGATATAAGTTTCAGTGTAGAAACTTAAGTTAATCTTTTTTCTTAATTCCCTCCATGTCCCACCCCCCTATTTATAAGTTTTCTCTCGGCAGAATGAAGAAAAATAGAGAAGGAAAGAAAAGAAAAAGAAAGGAGAAGAGAGAAAGGGGAAAACGAAGGGGGAAGAAGAAGGACCCAAGTAAGAAGATCCAAAATCAAGCTCAAGGCTTCAAGATCAAGAGTCTTCAAGAGGTAAGGGATTTCTATTCATCTATTCCTTTGATTCATCTTGAATGAACATAGGTTTTGTGAATGGAAATAGGGGTTTGAGTAGTCAAATTCATATTTTTGGATTGGTTCTTGATTTCAATGACTAAGTTAGTATGTTTTTAGCTTATTGAGAATAAAATAGATGGATTTATCCATAGATTGGAGCTAGTTGGTTCTTGAGTTTGAACCTAGGTCATGAACAACTAAGAGAGTGATTTTTGGGTTTGATTCAAATCAAGAGGTTTAAGTTAGTGATTAATGTTTCCTAAGTGTTAATGAACTAGTTAGGAACTTAAAATCACATAGAAAATGATCTTGAATGATTGAAATTGAGAATTGTTTCAAAGGAACCATTTTCGGATTCTGCAGAATCCAGTGAGCAGTCAGCGATGTTTGCTGCATAACTCGAGCTACTGATATCGGAATGACCTGATTCTAGAGCCATTTGAAAGCTAAGACATAAGGCTTCATGTAGTAAAAATTTCAGAATTTTGGAGCAAGCCAATCAATACCAGTTTCTGTTTGAACCCACGGCAGATTCTGCAGAAAAAGGTATTCTGGCAGTCAGTAAACCAGATTGCATAATTTCTTGCTCTGATGTCGTATGGACATGAAACCGGTGCCATTTGAAATCTAAGACATGAGGCTTCATGTGATAAAAATTTCAGAATTTTCCCACATGTATTATGTTCCCAGTTTCAATTTAAAGTTAGGTCAGAAATGGGTAAAACAGAGAATACTCTGTTTTGGCCTCTGCAAAATGTTGCATAACTTTGGCTACATTTATCCAAATGAGGCAAGGTTTGTGCAATTGGAAAGATATGAGAAAGATCTATGTACTCATAAAATTTCAGAATTTTAGAGGTTATGATGCATATTTGGTGCAATCTTGAAAAAAAAAATATCTTTTTTAGGGTGCCTAGAGAAGATTTCATCAGAATTTCTATTTTGATGTTTTGAGGTTCCTAATTGCTAGGATTATTTGTTTATGCCTAGTAGAGTATGTTGAAACTCTAATAGGAGTAATTTAAGAAGTGAGGATGTATTAAGTCAAGTTGACTTGAAATGCTAATTACGGGAGGTAATATTACATGGCTATAAATGCATGTTTGGTGTTGTGATGATTTATGTGAAAGTGAGGTTGTACAAGAGTTACAATATGTTCATGGATCTTGGGGAAGTTATAAAATCACTTGGAAGTGATTTTGAGTGAGTGTAAGATCACTTGTTCCTAATGGAACAGTGATGGAATAGTGATCATTTTTGCAAACTTATGCAGAATCGTTTCTAGTTTGAGAGTGCCCAGGCGCTGAGTTTATGGGCGTCTAAGCGCCCAATGACTAGGAAGAACTTGTTATATGTGAAGAGCGCCTAAGCACTGTATGCTGGCCATCTAGGCGTCCAGTTCACAGAAATATTAGGTTACGCGTGTAGCGCGCCTAAGCATGCATAATCTGAGCGCCTGAGCGCCCAGTGCAGAATAGAACAAAACAGAGCCTTGTTTTGGGAAACGGAAGGGGATCTTGGTGTAATGGTTCCTAAAGAGTGTTGAGACACTAGTAAGAGTATTTAATGAAGTGAGAACTTGATGAATCATATTGATTCGTAATGCTAGTGGTGAATCAAATGGATTTGTAATGCTATTTACGTGAATGATTAGGCATGACTATATACATATAATTTGTATTATGAGGATTCGAGGAAATGAGTTTCCCTAAGTGTGAGAATTATTCATGTTTGCTCTTTTAAGAGTATTGAAATACTTTTAAAAGTATTTGATGAAGTGTTGAGAATTGAACCTGAAATGGTAAATCAATTGTGAAAACTAGTGATGTGAAGTAATTAGTAATTGGATTGCATGAGATGTTTGTGAAACCTATTGAGGTTTGTAATGCTAATTATGAGAAGTTAATTAGATATGATGATATACTTAATGGTATGATTTGCCTTGTTGAAAGGTGTAAGCCCCGTGAAAGTGGGTGTTCTATATCAGGTAAGGTGCATTGTAACATTCCTAATATAATGAAGCATTGAGGATGAATTTCCTTGTTTATTATCAATAACCTTGTAGTTGATGATGTTAACAATTTGAATATGTAAAGAAGAAGAAAGATTTCATTGATAAAGCACAGAACTGCAACTACAAAAATTAGGGTTTGAAGCTAAACATAACAAGGCTATATATAGCCAAATAAAGTAAGTAATAAAAGACTATTCTACCCTTAAAGAATAAACATAATATTTAATATTTCTTAACATCCCCCCTCAAACTCATGATGCTGCTGCAACAAGCATCGAGAGTTTGCCAAGTAGAAAGCGAAAACGAGAAATAGAATGCGACTTAGTAAAGAAATCTGCAATCTGCAAAGTAGAAGGAACAAATGGCAATGTAATGGTGCCGTGCTTGAGGTGATGACGAGTAAGATGACAATCAATCTCAATGTGCTTCGTTCGCTCATGAAAAACAGAGTTGTGAGCAATCAATAGAACTCGGTTGTCACAATACATAGGAGTAGGATGAGATAAAGAAACTCCCATATCTGCAAGTAACCAACGAAGCCAAACAATCTCTTTGGTAGTAGACGCCATAGCACGATACTCTGCTTCAGGAAGATTGAGAAACAATAGATTGTTTCTTGCTCTTCCAAGAAATAAGAGAATCACCCAAAAGATACAAAAACCAGGTAATAGACTTACGATCGGTGGGGTCACTACCATGATCGGCATCGAGTAGGCACGCAACTCCAAGGATGAGGTGGACGAAAATAAGAGACTCGAAAGATCATGCCTCGAAGATATCTCAAGATACGAAGAACGGCGCCCAATGAATCTGTAGTGGGAGAGGCAACAAATCAAGCTAACAATATGAACAAAGATATGCAATATCCGGACGAGTGATAGTGAGATAAACCAAGTCGCCAACAATAGTGCGATACAAGGTAGGATCGGATAATGGGATACCATCGGAAGAAGAGTATTTTGCATTAAGTTCAATTGGAGTATCAACCGCCTTTATTATCGGTAAGTCTTGCTCGCTCAAGAATATCTTCTACATATTTTGACCGTGAGAAAGGAGATAACCTCTCGGGTGAGTGAGCCACCTCAATACCCAAGAAATAACGTAAAGAACCCAAGTCCTTCATTTCAAACCGTCGGCTAATTCTATTTTCAAGGTGGTAATGCCATTAATATCATCACCAAGTAATAATCATATCATCAACATATAAAGAAAGAATGATACGACCATGCAAGAAGACACTTAACAAAGAGAGCGAGAATCATGACTACTAGAAGCAAATCCAAGAGAACAAATCACATCGAAAAACTTCTCAAACCAAGCACGAGGTGCTTGTTTGAGACCATATAAAGCTTTCTTGAGCTTGCAAACATACCCGAACCATGAGAAACACCAGGAGGAGGTTTCATATAAACCTCTTCTTGAAGGTCCCCGTTCAAGAAGGCATTTTTAACATCTAATTGAGATATATGCCACTGACGAACTGAAGCTACTGCAATAAGGGTACGAATAGTAGTCATTTTTGCTACAGGAGCAAAAGTCTCCTCATAATCCATACCATATTGTTGAGAAAAGCCTTGTGCAACCAACCTAGCTTTGTATCGCTCAACAGACCCATCGGACTTTGTTTTGATTTTATACACCCAGCGACAACCAATCACACTCTTACCAGGAGGTCGAAGAACCAAATCCCAAGTACCTGTCTTATGCAAAGCAGAAAGTTCCTCATCCATAGCTTGTTTGCCAAAGGGGGTTAAGAATTGCCTCTTGATATGAAGAGGGCTCAGAGAAACAATGAATAGAAGCTAAAAAAGATGTAAAAGACTGAGAATAGCAAGAATAAACAAAATCTGGTAACTTTGTGGACTTACGTGTGCGAAGGGATTGACGAGGAGGAGGATCCAAAATCTCAGAAGGTGCTTGGGGAACCACAGGAGGAGAAGGAGCTTCATGTGTGCTAGAGAGCAAAGTGTCGAGGCTGCGCATTATCAGTGCAAATATGTCGAGTATCATGAGATGACAAATTATCGAGTCTTCGCAGAAAGGATCCACACTAATAAGATCATTTTTAGTGAGGGCATGGATAGTGGAGGGAATAGAAAAGAAAGGTATATGCTCAAGAAACACAACATGGCGAGACACATAAAGTTTTTGTGTAACAGGATCAAAACAACGATACCCTTTCTTACCTTCCCCATAACCAAGAAAAACACACATAGCAGAACGAGAGGATAACTTGTTACGTTCTACATGAGGGCGAAGAACAAAACAAGTACAACCAAAGACCCGAA
This sequence comes from Ormosia semicastrata, assembly GCA_029884595.1. Lineage (NCBI taxonomy): Eukaryota > Viridiplantae > Streptophyta > Magnoliopsida > Fabales > Fabaceae > Ormosia > Ormosia semicastrata. Next base: position 2,642,706 of record JAQQTO010000038.1, on the reverse strand, counting down.
AGAAAGAATAATCAGGAGCAAAACCATACAACTTTTCAAAAGGTGACAAACCTGAGATATGAGAAGAAGGAATAGTATTTATCAAACTCACAAGAAGGTGAGAACGCTTCACCCCGTAACTCACTAGGAACAAGACACCGGACAACAGGAGAGAACGGCAGTTTCAACAATATGTCTATGTTTTCTCTCTGCAACACCATTTTGCTCAGGAGTGTCAGTACAAGAAGTCTGATGAACAGTTCCATCTGAGGCAAGCAACTCACAAAATCTATGAGAAGTATATTCCCCACCCAAATCACACCTAAAGCACTTAATAATAGCGAATGTTGAGTTTTAACAAGTGCTCTAAAGTTCTTATAGATCTCAAAGAATTGAACGATGTTTCATTAAGTAAACCCAATAACGAGTATAATCATCCACAAAAGAAACATAATATCGGGACCCTCCTTTTGTAACAACAGGGAAGGTCCCCATACATCGAAATGAATCAAATCAAAAGGAGAATAAGAAACAGAATTACTTCGATTAAAGGGTAAAGCGAGAAAATTTTGCCGCTTTACATCCACTACAATCAGAAATATCATGAGTTTGCAAATTTCCTAAAGCCCCCGTGGAAGCCAAAAACCTCAAACGAGAGGCTGACACATGTCCCAAACGAGAATGCCATAAATAAAAATTAGAAGAAGATGGACTCAAACGAAAAGAAGACAAATCAACACTGGTAGTTGCAGAATTGGCACTTTTAGCTCATCCAAAATATATAATCCCCTTTCCTATGGCTTGTCCCAATCGGCTTCGAGATTGTAGATCCTGCACATAACAAGAAGAGGAGGAAAAAATGACTAAGTTACCAGAATCACATAACTGACCAACAGAAGCAAGATTTAAGGTAAGTTTCGGAATATGATAAACATTAGATAAAGACAAATTAGGTGTTACAACAGAACCAACACCTGCTAGAGGCATAGGAGTGCCATCAGCAGTCAAGACAGAAACAGAAGACGAAGGACATACGAAGAAACGAAGAAGAAGAATCTGGAGACATATGATGTGAAGCTCCGAGATCTAAAACCCAAACAGAAGGTGACATACCCGACGACCATGAGACAACCGACCTACGAGAAGAAGAGGCGGACATAGCTTGCGGTTGTAAAGAGAGAAACTTCTCGGAATTGCTCGGCCAGTACTAGGATCAACAAAAGGACACGGGAAGCAACAAACCGGTGTTAGGCCGTGGGTGTCGAAATCCGTGTGGTGGTCTAGAACCCCGTGGTGGTCTTGGAGCATTAGATTGCGGTTGGTTGCCATTTCGCTTTGTCTCAACTTAGGACACCGAGCCTTCCAATGACCTTTCGTTTGCGTAAACTACACTCGTCGAAACCAACCCTTGTGAGGGCTTATTCGATTATCAAAGTGAGGCTTAGAATGTGCTTTGCTAAAACAGACGGAGTGGAACCAACAATTCCCTTCTCGAGTAAGACTTAAGACGTATCTCTTCGCCCAAGAGCTCACCGACAACAGAGTCAACAGATGGAAGTGGAGAACGATGCAAAATAGAACCTCTCGAGTCCTTCAAAGTCACTACGAAGTGCTGTTAAGAATTGTACTAATCGCTGTTGTTCTCTACGAGCGATATATGGAGTAAAAGCCTTCAACTCTGCTGATTCTGTAAGAGCCAACTGATCCCAAAGATCTGACATGGCAGAATAAAAGGCTTGAATACTCATATCTCCCTGTTGGAGAGCTCGTATGTCATTCTCCAACTGAAACTGTTTGGCAAAATTTGACTGTGTAAAGAGCCTCTGCAAATGATCCCAAACCTCTTTTGCTGTTTCATATTTTGCCAATTGTGTACCTATGGAATGCTCAACAGAATTGTTAACCCATGTGATAATCTTTGCATTATTTGCTTCCCAAACATCCAATAAATTTTGATAATTCTGATCTGTTCGCACAGGTTTTACAGAAGTACCACTAACATATCCCCACATCTTTTTACCCTTAAGAAAATTTCGCATTACATAACTCCAATACGAGTAATTTTTTCCATCCAATCTCACACTCACAGATTGAAGTGAATCGTCACTAGCCATGATTAAACAACAGAGGAAGAATAATAGAAAAGAAACAGCAAAATACCAGATACACAAGCAGCGAAAAGCCAACAGAAAGCCAACCAGAATGCCAATCAAAAGTACAAAATACCAGATGTGTAGCAAACCTGCTCTGCTACCATGTTAACAATTTGAATATGTAAAGAAGAAGAAAGATTTCATTGATAAAGCACAGAACTGCAACTACAAAAATTAGGGTTTGAAGCTAAACATAACAAGGCTATATATAGCCAAATAAAGTAAGTAATAAAAGACTATTCTACCCTTAAAGAATAAACATAATATTTAATATTTCTTAACAGATGAGACTTCACTACCCGGGGGGGATGAGTTGTCCTCTAGGATAATGATGTATGATGGATGAGACTTCCAGTGCTTGTTCGAGGTTATGGATGAAACTATGGACTTCCACTACTTTGTTCAAGTTTCATGCATTCATGACATTGTCATGGGATTGGAGTCCTGGATGTGGTATCATGCATTATTCACCTTCATACTTAGGAAATTGCATAGACATAATCATTAGTCATAATTAAGCATAACATGGCAATTGTATGGGCGATTGCGTGTTGTTGAAATGAGGAGTTGTTGCTTCCATGATTGAAGTGTCAACTTGATAATTGTGATATTATCTGATTGTATATTTATGTATATATGCTGGTATTGGAATACTTCTACTGAGATATGTTTTCTCACCCCGATGGTATTACCATGTAAATCCAGGTGCGAGCTCTTCGAAAGGGAAGAAGAAGATGTATGAAGACTAGCATAGTATAGATGTCTTTTTTGAGCTGAGCTTATATATGTTTTATATTTGCTTAGTTGTTTTAAGTTATGTATAACAGTATGCCTTGAGGCTGTAATGTATATATATAACTTTTGCTATCGTGACTTTCCATATTTATTCATTATGTATGAACGATATGGATTAGATGTTGGTAAATGTTAGTAGTAGCAGGCCAGTATTGAGTTATTCATTTATATGAAGATATATTTGGGTAACAAATATTGGGCTGTTACATTTATCTTCCCTTAAGTAGTTGAATTAGGGAAACACTTCTTCCCTCATTTCTTAAAAGTACTAAATAAGATCATGAATGCTAGAGACCTATTTCAGCTTGCATGATGTATGGGTAATGATAGTCCTGAAGATTGACTAGTGAGGACAAGGTACGTGGAGCTCCAAGAAGTTCTGAATAAGGCATTCAATGAGGATAAAGTGAAGTTTGATAGATCTGCCATGTCAACATCAATAAAAAGGCTAGTCAAGAACTGGTTGAAAATTTTGGATGCAGAGATACATCATTTTGTTATGATATCATCAGTTTCAATGATTAGTTTTTGTTTAGTCATCCTCTTTTGTATTTTTCCTCCTTATTTTAACCCTGTACTATAAATTTGGCATTCCATTGGCCTTAGGAATAGGAAGGAGGGGATGAAACATAATACTGATCCAAGTTATAATCTTCTAAAAAACAAGTTCAAAAATATTTTTCCAGCCAAAAATTTTATGTCAAGTTGCCCCACTGTCAAGGTGCAAGAACAACCATTCCAAACACTTAAATGGTTCCTTTTCCAAGCAACATTTATCAATGAAACGAAACAGTTATCTTAAGAAACTACTATTAAAATTGTGATGCATAGAAAAACTTGGGACTGTGCATCTAAAAGTTACTGCACTACTAGGGATATGTACCTGCGTACTCTAACTGACTTGAAGATCTCTATCTGAATGAATCTGGAGCTCGGTATGGGGAATATTTTATGAATATTACCTAAAACTGCTTCTTACTCTGAAATAAGTGATACTAGAGCAGATTATGAGGCATAACTATTGATCAATCAATCTAGGTAATAAATGTGTTTGGTAAAGATTAAATTTTGGCTAAAAAGCTTTTCTTGCTTTTTTTTTTGTTTTGGATAAATCATAAAAGCTTTTTTTTTACTGTTTTAGCACTGTTTAGATAAAATTGACTATAGTAAAAAAAAAAAAACTTTTTGCACCATAGAAAAGCTTTTTTATCTTAAGCTTGATCTTGGGCATTATAATAAAAAGCTTTTAGATTATTTTTCTTCAAAAGCTAATTATATTATGTTTTTACCCAAATAACCTTAAAACATCAAATATTATATAATATAAATAAATCATTTCATACCCTTTTTAATAATTTAATACATAAAACAAATCTTTTTATACAATCCAAATTAAACAAATTATCTTAAAATCGTTTTTCAACCAACAAATAATCTTTTTTTCACAACTAATCTAAACACACATTAATTCTTGCAAGCTTTGTAAGTCATTCTGAAAATTTAAACTATAGACAATGTCATCCAATATTACGGATATTTCCAATAACATAAACTAATTCAGTGGGCAAAGTTCATGTTCCATAAACTAGTCTAGCCTGAAGCTAATTCATTTAACCAGACTTCAAGTTTTGGAATAAGGTGAAGTGAGCATATGTGTATTCTTTTTTGGAAAAACAAAAGGATTTACAAGAACTTAATGATACAACTTGCCAAGCCAATACGTTGTAATTGACTGCTGATCTCAGCCTGCTTCTTCAAATCAGCTGACAAACTTTTCGAACAGAATATCTGGATCTCCCCCAAAATTGTTGCATTTTTTAACATAAACTTTAGCACTGGATTCAGCTGCACTTCCATCAAAATTTGAAATGCTAAATAATTTGAGAGAAGATTTGAAACAGTAAGGCACTGAACTCAATATCCACTCTTCACCCTCCAAGCAGATGTCTGGGTCAAATCCCTAACCCTATGTTTGAATGTTTTTCCATTAATAGAACGGAACAAAATAGGTGAGAATGGACCAGAAAGGAAAGAGAAAGAATGAAACATAGTTACTATTCTCTTTGTTTGGAAGTTTCATTAACGGAATGGAACGGAACTTCATTACTCATGTGTTTTTCTCATTCCACCTCAATTTTGAGGGAAACAAAAGTTGGGCATTTGAGGGAAAGAAGGGGGAAATGGTTCCCTATGTGTACCGTTCCTTTCCTATGTATTTTAAAACTCCCAAATAAGAGAAGTTATTTTCTTTCTCCCCGTTTCTTTTCTGTTTCTTTCATTACCTATCATCTAAATATAGTGTAAATAAGAATTAAAAAAAAAGTCAATGGATGGAAATAAAACGCCTTGAAACATGGCAAATGCTTGCATTGAAGCAAGATAAAGATGTACCTCAAGAAAGATCAAGATCTTCTCAATTTTTTCCTCTCTCAAGTGGTCAATTGTAGGAGAGAGAAAGATATAAAAAAAGTTATTAGTGAGACCTGGTTGAAACTTGTGAAATTTTTTTTATAACCTTGTATCATTTTCTATCCTACAATTGACCACTTAAGAGAAAAAAAAATTAAAAATATCCTAATCCAACTCATGAATATCAAGAACTTCCACTTTAGGAGACTTTTGGAGAATGTCCATTAATGCTTCACTAGTGGACTCACAAGTTCCCGAAAGCACATCAAGGTGTGTCAAATTGTGGAATGAAGGAAGGAGCTGGAGAATACCTTTTGCACAGGAAAGACACTAGTAAAGGAAATAAAAGTAAATACATTATTGTAATACAGAGGATAATATTTTTTGTATAATTAAAATATATACATTAATATATATTATAGATTTATATGAGAAAGATGTCAAATCAAATTATATGTTATTATAACTTTTTTGTAAGATATATAATAAGTTTGTAAGTGAATTAGATGAAAATAAAAATATTTTGATTAAACGAATAACGCTGACGCTGCCGTAGAACAGCACTCAGTTTAACGGATTTTGACTTTTCCGATTTTTGCATGATGACTGGACTAATAGGTTGACCAGTTTCTGCTCAAGGTTGAAATAATTAATAAAAATATATGATAAAATAAGAAACGCTAAAAACATGGATGTAAAATAGTTTTACCGTAAGATTGTTTAAAATAAGAAAGATGTTTAATTTTTTTTTAAATGGTATGCATAATATTTAGATTAAAAGAATTTTTTTTAACAAAAACACATAAAAATTTGAATTTGAAATTCAAAGAAAAATAGAAATTAAAAATGACTTGTGTCATTTTTTATGGAGAGTATAATAATAAATAAGGAAGGTTAATAACACATTTTTTTAAATATTTTTTAAATATTTATTTTATTATTGATACGTTTTATATACTTAAAAAGATTATTAAAAAATATTAATAATATTTACTTTTAGATTAATGATAAAGTAAATGTTAAAATAAATATCTAAAACAGTATATTATTAATATTTTTTTATAATAAATTTAATTATTCTTAAATAAATGTACTCTAGTTTAATATATAAAAAATAGATAAATAAAGAAACTTACATATAATAAAAAGTGATAGATAGTATAATAATAAATTTACCGACATTGTTTTCGAGCGAAGATAAAGAAACTTACATATATTAAAAAGCGACGAATTTATGCATGCAAAATTAGAATTAGTGTAAGGATTTTAAATTCTTTAACCATGTGATTTTGTATTCGATCTTTAAATTTATCTGAATAAAAAAATATTGTTATAAGAATTTTTTGTTTAAATATTTGGTTGCATCTTAGGATATTAGTTTATTATCTATTAAATGAGAATATACTCTAAAAAAGAGTTAGTGTAATATACAATTCAAAGTAACGAAACTTATACGAATTCGTTATTGTATTTATATAGACGAGTTTATTACACAGTCAAGGGTAAAAATTTACCTATTCAATGAGTAAAACTTATATTAACACATAGCAAACCAGTTTTTATTATAAAAGACTTATAAATTCTTTTATTGGTTATTAATAATTAATGTCATGTAATTTTTTTTTAAATAAATGTAAGCATCAGTTCAATATATATATATATATAAATATATATATATATATAAACATATTAACCAAAAAAAAAGTTTATAATATTTATTTATTATTGTAATTTAATAAGTAGAGTTAGAAGTTAAATTCTCTTTTTTTCATTAAATCAATCACTATTTTCTCTCTCTTTATAATGTCAAGTTTAATTAATCTCTCTCTTCGTTAAATTAAACATTTTTGAACCATTAGATCAAAATAAAACTAATGCTCAAAAACTAGTGTAAGAGTTTACTCTTATGTTTGTGTTAATTAATCCTAACTCATATGTATATATGTATGGAGAAATGACCAATTAGCAAAAGTATAAGTTAAAATTACTCTTATATCATTAAATAATTTTTTATTAAATAATTTTATTACAAAATTTATTGTTAAATTAAAAGTTCTTATTATATAGATTATATTTATAAAGTTTCACATTCATTCATAATTGTTTAATACATTTTTTATATAAATCAAAATCAACTTAATATATACTTTTGAAATCTATAAAAATAAGAAATATGTGTTTACATTTTTATTGATGTTCAATTTTTAAAAAATTTAACACAAATAATCAAGATAATGGGTAGTTATGATTCAATGATTGGAGGTTTTGGTTCAATATTATAACTGTTTTGGTGGTTGGACCAGATTAAAAAATTGGTCAATAATTGGGTTAGATTGAGTTAAATTGGATTGGATTGGATTGGGATTGAACTGGATGTTTTATATTACGTAATGTCAATTCAATGTGTAAAAACTTTAGATTTAATAATAAATAAACTATATACAAAAGTTTTAAATATTTAAAGTTATCTGGTTCAACCAAATGGTTTAACCAATTGAATCTAAAAATTTTCTAGTTCACTTTTTGGTACATGCTATCATAAATGACAAAGACTTGCATAAATATGATATGATGTGATAAATATATAAGTATGTACCATAGTAGAGTTGTCAAAATGATTTAGGTCATTTAGATTTGGTTAAGTTAGGCTTAGTATGTTTTGGGCTATAGGTTAGATGGGTTAATTCACTAGTCCACCAAATCTTTTGAGTGAATGATAAATAAATTAAAGAACTAATTTAATTATTAATTAATTTTTTTTGAATAATAATATTCTCCTAAGTATAACTTATTAAATTAAAAAATAGTTACAATTATGACCTGAGAGTCAGACAGATTTTTAATCAAGTTGAACTAAATTAAATTTAAATTTAAATTTTATTACACAACCCATTCTTTTTATTAAGTTATACAGGTCAATCTATCATACTCGATTAAGAAGGACCCATCCCATTTTTACAGCTAGACTATGAGTAAGTAGATGTAGATGTATTTAACTCCAAATTCCAATGACAAAAAAAAAACCCTCCAAAATCCAAAGTTGGGCCAAGTACATCTTATTTAATTAATTTATTTATTTATTTATATTTCTATATCTTATTATTTACTCTTTACTCTAAGAGTGTAAGTGGATGGTTTACTTCGATTCTTGAGAAAAAATAATTTTGAACCAATCAAAATCAATTAGTTCAGTTTGGTTTAATTTTCATATTTTTTGATAATTAAATTTGAACTAAACCGAATCGAACATTTACAGATTAGTTTAGTTCAGGTGATCGAATTGACCATTTTTTAAAATACAAAATCAGCTAAATAATTATCTTTCCATAGCAAAAAAAAAAAAACATAATAATCCTATGAAAAAATTTCTAGAAATAAAATCAAACTTATTGATTTGAACACTAATAATTATTTCATATTTCAAAATGTGCATTAAAAGGTTCATAAAGAAGAAATAAAGAAACATATTTATATTTGTATTAAGAAATTATATTTGAATAAGTTAAAAAAAATTTTCAAAATATATTTAACTTGACAAGTTGTATACTACTACTATTCAATTAACGAGGAAGTTGTTAGGCTACTAACCTGGAGGTATATATGTAACCAATTGAACCCCTAAGGATATGAGTGGAGCTAATGGAGACTTAATTAGTTGAACTTTGAATCAGCAACCTAGTGAATCCAAAGTCTCTAACCTTTGCAATCATATATTCATCAAAGAGAATGTTGTTGGGTTTCAAATCACAATGCACAGTAGAAACTTCACTATCATTGTGCAGGTAATCCAATGCATAAGTAACATCTATATATATATATACAGTCTCTCCATAAAGTTCAACACATTTTCGTTTGCATGCTTTCTCTTCCCTTAATCTAATCTTCCAAGCTCCCATTACTTAAGTACTTATAAACCAGAGTCAGAAATTCATTATTTTTAAAGTCAATAGTAGAGCATTTAAATTCAATTCATCATTTCCAAGCTTCCAAGTTCAGATGATGTTGTTGCTGTTATCTTCACTTTTCTATTATTTATGTATAGTAGTGTGAACACCCAATTTTGACCGGGCTAAAAAAAAAAGTAAATAAAAAAATAATAATAATAATAAATGAAAAAAATGAAAATAATAAAAAAATATATAAAAAAAAAATCTCCACTTTCTATTGTTCCCACTCACATTTCACTAATTTTCCTCACCTGCACACACTCATTTTTTCTTCACTCACGTACACACTCACCCACTCCATCATCTCTCTCCACTCACTTTCCAGCACACACCCACAACATATTTTTTTAAAAAAATTTTTCCTGCTCACTCACTTTCGGCGCTAACTCCACTCTCCTCCCACAACATATTTTTTTAAAATTTTTTCCTGCTCACTCACTTTCGGCGCTGCACTCCACTCTCCTCATCGTGAGACACCACCCTCTTCTAATCCCTCCACCATTTACGTGAATCCTGGCTGGAACCACATCAACGCCATCTCCCATACATCTCTCACGTGAGTCTCCATTCTCAACCACCCAAAAATCCATCTCCTCTAAACCTCCCATCAACATAACCAACACACCCCAACCTCTTCCACTACCACCTACACAACTTCATCCAACCTCTCCACTCACGTAACCACAAACAGGGCCCCCTCATCTTCATCATTCATGTAGCAGCACCCTCCTTCATCCTATCTTCCAAATCCAGCAGCAACTTCCACCACAACCGTAACCCAGTTAACTCATCACCATCTTACTTCATCATCCACACCACAACACCTTCAAGCCAACCATAACCTCCATTCACGTAACCACCCAAAAAAAAAAACCCTTGCCATCCTTCTCCTCCCAAACCCAACGAACCCAAAGAATCTACCTTCTCATCCACCAAAACCTCCTCCCACCGTAGCCCCATCCATGCAAACCGTGAACCAACCCATCACCACCCTCTCCTCAACCACGTGAAACCACCATAATCCATCATCATCATCATCTCCTTTCTTCCACCCTTCACCCACATCACCACCATAACCCCTCACCGTGAGCTCAAGCAGGATCACCGTGATCCTCTTCATCTTCATATCTCCCATCTTCACCATCTCCACCTTCACCAACTAAGCTCCACCAACAACAACCACTCCAAACAGAGATCACCACAGCCTTAAACCTCTGCATTCCATCACCCCTCACAACCTATATTTCCTCCATCTTCCACGTAAAATACTCACCAACACACCTCACCTTCCTCAAGCTCCCACCCTCCATCATCATCATCTCCATCAACCGAGTCAACTCGGATCCATTTCCCGCAAACTTCCCACCATAACCTCCATACACCTTCATTCCACGTGAAACCCTTCTCCTCCCAACCTCTCCATTATCATCATCAACCTATATCACCCTTCACTTCCCAACCACCTCACCTCCTAGCTCCCTTCCCAAAACCATAAACAAACCCATTCTTCAACCTTCATCACCTCATTTTGTAACCCTTCCATCCACCAAGCAGAGGTCGCTCCTCCCCACGTCCAAACCTCATCCCTTCACCCACGTGGACCCATACCACCATAACCTCCATCACCTTCAACCACCACCCACAACCACCATGCAACCGTGGCCACCCACAACCACCATGCAACCATAACCAACCTCAAACAACCAACTTCCACGTGAACATCACCATCTTGCACCCCTTCACGTAGCCACCTCCCTTCATCTTCCTCCACACAACCCCACTTAACTCCTATCTTAGCCTCCCATAAACACCACCAACTAATCACCCATCCAAGCCTCTCAACCGTAAACATCACCCCGCTTCCCAAGCTCCCTCCCCGTAACCATCCAAACCAGCCACCACCTCAACTCCATGCACCAACGTCAAACTCCACCACTCCACCATCAACCCATGCACTTGAAACCATTATTACAAACTCCTCCATCGACCTCCCACTCACAAAGAAGCTTCACCATCACCCCAACATCCATCCAGGCCCCCACCGTTTTCATCTTCTGCTAGCAGCCCATGCAAGCACTACTCCAAGCGTGAACCACCATGCCCACGACGTCTCTAGTCGCAGAGAACCCGAATCGCTTCCTCCGACTCCAACCGAGTCAACTCGGTCATCCACGCCCAACCGTTCGTCCACCCAGCATCACGAGCTCCCCTCTATGCCTTTCCCCTGCGTTGAGGTTCCCTCTCTGTTGCGTTTCTGCTTCATTCCTTTTCAATTGTTAAATTCAAATGAAGTAAAAGAAAAGAATAAAGTAAAAGAAAAAAATGGCAGATATTAGGCTGCTGTTTCTTTTATATTTTTGCCAACCTTTTTACGTGTGTTGTCAGTTGAGTTTGAGGTACTAGTTTTTTTTTTTCCTTCTCAAAGATAAAAGGTTTTAAAAAAATTTGTAATTGAAACTTTAAAGGTGAAAAATAAAAAGTCTAAAAATGAAAAGGTAAACAATACCAAAAAAAAATAAAAAAAAACAAAAAAATAAAACAAAAAATATAATTTGAGTTTAATTGTTTGTGTATTCAGGATTAATTCTTGTTTGATGTTCATTTTATGGTATGTTTTGTGTTGTGTTTCGTGATTAATGAAAAGCAAAAAAAAAAAAGTAAAAAATGGAAAAAATAAAAAAATAAAAAAGGATAAAATATATGAAAATAAAATAAAATTTATTTTGAGTGGTTTGATTTGAGATGTTCATGTTTAATCTTGCTTTTATTATTATTTATCTAGTTCATGAAAAATCGTGTGTACTTGTTTGTCTTTGTGCATGCCCCTTTTAAAAAAGGGAGAAAAAAATATTTTAATTAATGCAATGATTAATGACGATGATTGAGTAGCGAATGCTATCTTCATTGTCATTTGGGTCATAAGGGTTTATTGAGTAGCCTAGTGCTAACTTGAATCCTGTGAAAAAAAAAACAAACAAACAAAAAAAGTAAAAATAAAATAAAAAATCTTTTAATCCATGCAATGACCACGATGATGATTGAATAGCGAATGCTATCTTCATTATCTTGTGGATCATAAGGGTTTATTGAGTAGCCTAGTGCTAACTTGAATCCTGTGCAAGAATGGATTCGCTTTCAAATAATTTTTTATTAAAATCAATTAACTCACACTTATTTTATAAAGAACTACGTAACTTTGAGTTTCCCATTGCACCAGGGGATACGTAGGAGCAGAATTTCATTTCTGTCAAGCCCAAATTTAAATTTTCACAATTTTGTGGTTTCGCTTTTTAGTTACAATGTTTGCAAAAAAGGGTAAAATAAATATTTTCAAGGATTTGTTAAGAATTTGCACAATTGACTTAAGGTACCGTCTTATGACGGGTGCGTTAGGGGTGCTGTGGGATTAAGTTTCCACCCTTCCCTAAGCATAACCGACTCCCGAATCCAATCTGGTTTCAAAGACCATTTTCAAAGAGAGGTTTTCCAATTTTTCCAAATTCAAATAAAATTGGTGGCGACTCCATTTTTCATTTTCATTCTCTAAAATACCTTGAGTTGCTATTTTTCGCCGCGATTTTTCGGTCGCGACAGATGGCGACTCCACTGGGGACATTTGGAGAGTCAAGCCTGTCGTTGTTAGTTGTGCAAATTGTTAATAATTTTCATTTATTTATTTTACCCTTTTTATCCTTGTTTGTAAATGGATTTTATTTATTTTGTTCTATGTAAATATTTGATAGCGATATCCCTGTGTTTGTTTTGACCTGATATACTTGTATATAATTTGTACTTAATTGTGCATAATTGTTGAAACCCTAGGATAGATGATTGCTGCCTGGCTTTGTATATATGCTTTTGCAGGTTTTGGGTATTTTGGTCTTTTAAATTTTTGTACAGGTTTGTATGCTCCCTCACACACATCACCGTCACTTACCTCACACACTTTTTGGGCTCTATACCCGAGTCTGTGCGAACCCGAGGAGTAGGAGGAGTTTCGGCTTTTGTTATTGAGGGGCTTTATGCTCACTTGACATTTGTTGAGACACCACTCAGATTGTTACCATTATCATGGACGAATCATATTGAGAGGGTTTATCCCTACTTGTGATTAATTCATGATTTGGGACCTTGTCTTTATAGATAAGGGCAATCTGGGAACCGTAACTTTTAGAAGTTTAGACCTGTCCCGAAAATCTTGCACTGATAGGTTGAACATAGTGATTGTCAAATCTTAGGTTCCACTTGGCTAGGGCACAAAAGGGAGCGTATTTTCTTTTTCTTTTCTCTTATATCATTCATTCTTGCAAAAAAAAAAAATCAAAAAGAAAAGAATAATAAAAAAAAAGAAGTTATTCATTACTTGCATTTTCATAAACATGCTTAGCATTAAAAAAAAAAAACTTGCATTTTCATAACATTGCATAAAGAAAATCATGCATTCCTAGCATTCAAAAAAAAATCATGCATTTTCATGCCATCCTTAGCATTTGAAAAAAAAATAATAATAAATAATAAATCAGCATTTTCATATAAAAAAAAAAAATTTCATGCATGGCATCTTTAGCATTCTAAAAAATATATATATAAAAAAAATAAATAAATCATGCATTGCATTCCATGCATCCGAAAAGAAAATGTTTTCATTTCATTCATCTCATCTTATGCATGACATTCCTTGTATGATGTTACCGTGTTCGGCAACTATTGCGCGACTAAGGAAAGAAAACACCGCCTCAAACAGTTTCAAGAACTTCCAGAGAATGCGAAAATGAGGTGATAAACCTTCTTCATCCGCATTATGAATAAAAAAAAAGAAAAAAAAAAAAACAATGTGTGTGCCCGACAATGAGGTAGGTAGTGCCATTAAACTTTATCGGAAGCACGTGGAGGTCACTTTTTTTTTTTCAAATGCGACAACAACCGCAAAAATCTTGCAAGATGGATTTTATTGGCCTTCTTTATTCAAGGTCGACACACCTTTTGCAAAAGTTGCGGAAATTGGTCAATAAAGTTTTGCTTTAAGATTCTCATCCGCACCTACTCCTTAGAAAATTGAGATCTAGGAGGCGCGTTTCTTTTGTTGTCAAACACGTGTATCTTGTGGGGCCATAGACATTGAGAATCCTAGGAATGGTATTGTACTTAAAGTTAATGGACCAAGACTCAACCATTTTCTCGGAACATCAAGTTGTTGAGTTCTCTCGTGTTCTTAGGTTAAATGGCGGATAACGGTACTCCGTGACTCTCGTGCGGTTTGTTTTTCAGTTTCCCATAATAACTGATTTCTTCTCCTTTTTCAAAATGGAGGTCATTCTCTCAAATCTAAGAAAATATTTTCCTTCTCTCCCTCTAAATGCTCTAACAAAAGTCTATGAAGCTAGGTGTGAGAGACTGAGATTGTTAATGTATAAGGGCATCCCAGAAGATATACGCTGGATAATCGAAGCAAAGGTTCGTTTAGGGGTGAATCTTCGATTCATTTGTCCCATACATGCCCGGTCTCGGTAAAAGTTCATTTTCAAAAAGGAGAAGAGCAAAAAGAATGAAAGTTTGTTACAAGTGTGCACGATGGAATTGCGACGCGATGTCACTCTTTGGGGATGGTTTCGTAAATAGAGAAGATAAAATATTCTTCGTTAAGAATGGATGAGTAAGGAGTCATTAGATAATATCTTATTGACTCTTGAGACGCATTCTTGTGGAGTTGTGCAGGCGTGAACTTCTTAGTTTGTGGAATCTCTTCAAGGACGAGCAAGAGCGTTACGGTCTTGGGAATCGACTCAAAAAGACCCTGTTTGCCAATTTATAAGAAAATTGGATGGGAAGCTTATCCTCGACTCATAGAAGGCGTTTAAGCCGTTTCTGGACGTGAAACCAGAGGAAGATGTGAGCCACAATCACAACAACATGTATATATTATCTTTCAAAAAAAAATGAAAAAATGAAAAAAACAAATGAAAAAAAATGAAAAGAGGGCGAAACTTCGGTTGTACTTGGTCTTTAATTAGATTAGAGCCCCCGCTGGAGTGGGCAGGACCGTCATTGACTCGGGTGGACCTTCGCACGCCGGTCGGTAAATAAGGTTCGTGTGCCATGCTCGCAGAGAGCCGCGCAAGCATTCCTGTGTTTTAACCAAAGGCTCGCTTGTTGATGGACGAGAAAGAGAAGCGTCCGTGTTTGCATTCTTGCGTGACAATGCCTCCGAGCCGAATCCTGTGATTTAATGCCATGGGCTCTTCAAATGACCTCTCACCGGGCCGTGGTCGTTGGTGGTAGTCGCGATTTACGCACTTTAATTAGTGGCGTCGTAGCTCAATCCAAAATATCCCACAAGCGGAGGAGAAGAATGCCCGTTGGCCGAGCCGTCTTGGTATTCTTGCACTCATGACGTAGTGTAAAGATCTGCCATGAAACCAGTACATAAAGGTATGTAATCATTTGTTATCTTTGTATGATTTTGTTGAATTTTGGTTTTGGACATGACGATCTTTTGGATGGGATCCTTCGGGGTTTCTAGATTTCTTTACCCTGATGATTTTCTTAAAAAAAAAAAAAAAAAAAAAAAAAAAAAAGTTAAAAAAAAAAAAAAAAAAAAAAAAAAAAAAAAAAGATTCAACCTTTTCGACAACAAAGTACCTACCCTTCTAGGTGCAATTATTTCCTTTCCATTCTTTTTCTTATTTAAACACTCCATCTTCTCCTTCATCTTCAACTCAGAAACACTCAAAGAGAAGAAGGGTATAGAATGGGGCCTGCTATTCGTAACCTAAAAAATGTCTGTGTTTTTTGTGGGTCGAGTTATGGGAAGGGATTAGAGTTTGTAAACGCAGCTAGCACTCTTGGTCGAGCACTTGCTGCGAGGAAGATTCATCTTGTATATGGGGGAGGTTGTCGTGGGTTAATGGGGGCATTTCACTTGCGCTCTTATAGGAGGCAATCAGGTTTTAGGTGTTATTCCTAAACCTTTAGGTGAAAGTAACATCACTGGCAAGACAGTTGGAGAAGAAATTGTGTAACATCCATGCATGGACGCATGAAAATAATGGTGACAATTATGATGCATTTCTTGTCTTACCAGGTGGTTTTGGTACTTTGGAAGAAATTTTTCAAATTGTCTCTTGGGCTGAACTGAACATCCACCATAAACCCATTGGTTTGTTGAATGTTAATAATTTCTTTGACCTTTTGTTATTTTTTCTTGACAAAGTCATGGAACGTAAATTTATCACTCCTTCTAAGAAGACAACTTCTTATCTCTCCTCCACTATTGATGAGCTCATTGATAAATTGGAAGCTTTTGAGTATGTACCGATAAGGTATTGGCTCGAATAGATTGGTCAATAGGAAGCAAAAAGGAAGTAAAAAGAGAAGCAAGACAGATCCGACACTTTCTCTTTAATCGGTTTGATTTTATTGTACTTTGTTTCTGTTTAATTTTGTGTCCGCTTTCTCCAAAGTAGGTAATTTTATCCTTTACTCATCTATATTTTAACATTAAGGACAATGTTATGATCTGGTTGGGAGAAGGATGGTTGTGTAAAAAAAAAAAAAAAAAAAAAAAAAAAAAAACAAAAACAAAAACAAAAAAAAACAAAAAACAAAATATTCAAAAAGTGTGTTTGTCAATATGTTTGTTGTGTTTGTCGATAATTTTCTAAACCAAGCTTAAGGATGGCGAGTAAGGAGTAATTTTTATCTTGAGACGCATCTTAATTAGTGGCGAGTAAGGAGTGGTAGGGTAGTAATTAGTATTAAATTGTGGAAGTATTAAAGTTCTATTATCCGATTTCTTTTTAGGGTCGATGTGGCACGACATTATTGTGCTTCTTTTACTCGCTTGGCGTTGATTCACTTCTTATCGTGGGTCGATGCAAAGACCTGATTGTGTGTTTCATTTCTATTTGGCGTTGATTCACTTCTTATCGTTGTTTTGCTCTTTTCTATATCTCTCTTTCACATTGAGGACAATGTTATGATCTCGTTGGGGGAAGGATCGTTGTGTGCCTAAATATAAAAAAAAAAATATATAAAAAAAAAAAAAAAAAAAAAAAAAAAACAAAAACAAAAACAACAAAAAAAGGTGTGTGTATGTATTAATATGTTTATATGTTTGTCAGTAATTTTCTAAACCAGTTAAGGATGGCAGAGTAGGGAGTAGATTTTACTCTTGAGACGCATTTTAGTTGGGGTAGATAACTAGTTTGTGTGGAAGTGGCAATTGAAATTCAGGAAAATTTGCATGATTGAGTAAATTGTCTTCTTTCTTAAAAATCACATGTTTGGTTATGGATGTTGAATTGGTGGACTGAGAATGATAGAACTATATCTTGTGAGATCTTGAGCCTAATGGATGGATTCAACATTTATGTCATTCTCTTCTTTCTTGTGTGATTTTCACTCATGATAATGATCACTCTAGAACTTGCTTTGATTCTTTTTGAGGCTGCGTTTCACTTGCATGCATGAACATGATTGAGGCCCTCTTTCTTAGCCACTTTAGCCAAATAGCCAACCTTGCATATTTTCCTTTGCTTAACCCCTTTGAGCTTATTTGACCATTCTTTGTTTCTAACTCATTACGTGCCTTAAATGAAAAACCATGTTCTAACCCAACCTTAGGGAATAAGAGAACATTGACTTTGTTATTTGATGAGTTCTTGAACAAGTGTGGGGGTGCATGTGCAGATTGGTTATATATAAAAAAAAAAAGAAAAAAAAAAACAAAAAGAAAAAGAAAATATGTTTCTATATAAAAAAAAAAAAAAAAGAAAAAGAAAAAGAAAATATGTTTCTATAAAAAAAAAATATGTTTCTATATAAAAAAAAAAGAGAGAGAGCGATTATTGCTACAATCAAAAGAATGCACCATGTGATATATTCATACCTAGAATGAGGGTGGATGATTGGAAATAACAGAATAGAAGGAGAATGTTCAAGCCTAAAGGAATTCAATCTACCAATTGATCTTTAACAAAACATTAGTTAGATATTGGTCATTGTCCTGTGTGAGAACAAACTAAGAAAATCTTAAGAAAGTTAGATCGAATGTTCTCAAACATCTTCTCCACTCTAACTGTATCATGATGCTCTTCTATTCTCTTTGGTATTTAACTTGACATATCCATATTACTTCTACCTTTACCTTGACCTCACTACAACATTGAATAAAGTCCTCATGATTTGTGTGTGCATGTGTTTTGAGTAGTGGAGAAGTAGAAGATAAGCAAGCATATGGTAGTGCAATTTTCATGGGTCGAATTGAGTGAAATACCTACCTTTTAAACACTTGAGAGATTGAGAATAAATTCTGTGAGGATTTATCATTCTTTACTCATGTTTTTCAATTGAAGTATCCTTACTTGTTGATTTGAGATGTGAAGATGTGTTATCTCATGAATGTTTTAATTACTTGAATTATAAATTGCTCTTCATTCTTGAATGTCATTGAGTCTTTTAGAGTTTTTACCTTTTGAGTTTGTTTTGTTTGTTCCCTAGTTTTGGTTTGGCCCGAGGACGTGCAAAAGAGTAAGTGTGGGGGTGTTTGATAATTAATGATGTCCATTGTCGAATCTTAACTCAAGCGAAAAAAAAAATCTTTTGATTTTCTTGCTATTTTATTTCCGTGTCTTTAACCATTGTAAATAATATCCTTTCTGTAGTCGAACTTCTAAGAACAATCTGGAAGTTGTTCGTTTCTTTCCTGTTGTACTTTTTGGATTCATGAGTGTCTGTGACATAATGCTTCAGGTAAAGTGACCATGAGTACAACACCATGATTTGACCATCTAATGGTAATTGCTTATTGACCAATTCAGATCGAAGAGATCTTGGAAATCCCAATTGGTGGAAGAGGAAGTACCCGAGCCAAAAAAAAAAAAAAAAAAGCCCGTTAGTCTGAAAACCTGAAAGGTCGGTCTAAACAAAAGTTAGGGCAAATGAATGGGCAAAATCTCAGAGGAAGTTGGCCTGAAACACCTTGAAGGGTGCACCCAAACTGGGACAATTTTGAATTGTGTGTGATCAGCTACACAGGGGCAGTTTTGTTTGCATTTAGTTGGCCATACTAGGGCAAAATTTTTGAAGGATTAAGGAGAAGCTGTGTTGAAGGAAGTAGCAACGCAGACAAGGACCGAGTTATCAAGCAGTTGCAGGGAATCAACTAAATGAGAGACAAGGTTAAACACCTGGGCAAAATTTTCTCTCAAGGAATCACCAAGCCATGGTTCATCTCATTTCTCAAAAGGAGAACTGAGAGCGAAAAACAAAGAAAAAAAAGGAAGAAAGGAGAAGAAGAAGGAAAGCACCAAAGCATGTGAACAAGGTTTGATTGGTCAAAGCTTTCCAAAGTCGTCCTTGGTTCAAATGTTTTTCAAATAAAATTTAGAAAATGAGAAAAATAAAAAAAAAGCGAAAAAAAGAGAAAAAAAAAAGAAGAAAAAGCCTGTTTTCGGGACTCGATTGCCCATTGTCTTTTAAATTCGGACTCGCTTTACCCATTGTCTTTTAAAATTCCGGGACGCAGTTGCCCATTGTCTTTTAAATTCCGGGACGCAGTTGCCCATTGTCATTTAAATTTTGGGACTCAGTTGCCCATTGTCTTTTAAAATTCGGACGCAGTTGCCCATTGTCTTTTAAAATTCTGAAAAGAAAGCAAAAAAAAAAAAAGGAGAAAGAAAAATAAAAGAAGAAAAAGAAAAAAAAGTGAAAAAAAGAGAAAAGCAAAGGAAAAACAAAGAAAAGAAAATGAAAAAAAAAATCTTTTTGATCAAGATGCTTATTCCATTGTCATTTAAATTTCGGTCATATTGCCCATTGCCATTTAAATTTCGTCATAGCTTGCCATTGTCATTTCGATAGCTTGCCATCGCCATTTAAATTTCGGACATATTGCCATTATCTTTTAAATTTCGGTCATAG
This sequence comes from Ormosia semicastrata, assembly GCA_029884595.1. Taxonomy (NCBI): domain Eukaryota; kingdom Viridiplantae; phylum Streptophyta; class Magnoliopsida; order Fabales; family Fabaceae; genus Ormosia; species Ormosia semicastrata. The sequence goes on along the minus strand of JAQQTO010000038.1, from coordinate 2,622,503 downwards.
CTTGCCCATTGCCATTTAAATTTCGTCATAGCTTGCCCATTGTCTTTAAATTTCGTCATAGATTGCCATTGTCATTTAAATTTCGGGTCATGATTTGCCCATTGCCATTTAATTTCGGGTCATGATTGCCCATTGCCATTTAAATTTCGGGCATGCGATTGCCCATTGCCATTTAAATTTCGGGTCATAGCTTGCCATTGCCATTTAAATTTCGTCATAGCTTGCCCATTGTCTTTTAAATTCGGGACTCGATTGCCGTTGTCATTTTAAATTGCATTGAGCGCATCGGCTCCATGCACTTTAATTATCTATCGGCTTCTTTTGAGCGCATCGCCTCCATGCATTCCATGCATTCCTGTTTTTTACTTTTTGAAAGCGCATCGGCTCTTGTCTTTTAATTCCATGCATTTACTTTTTGAGCGCATCGGCTCCTTCATTTTACTTTTGAGCGATCGGCTCTTGTCTTTTAATTCTGTCATTTACTTTTTGAGCGCATCGGCTCTGTCATTTACTTTTGAGCGCACGGCTCTGTCTTTTAATTCCCGAAGATCGGCTCCATGCATTCCATGCATTTTAAATTTCTCAATTCTATGCATTTTTAAATTCTGTCGAGCGCGCATCGGCTCCATGCATTTTACTTTCTGTCGAGCTTTTTGTTGAGCGCAGCTGCTCCATGCATTCCATGCATTTTAAATTTCTGTCAATTCTATGCATTTTTAAATTCTGTCGAGCGCATCGGCTCCATGCATTTTACTTTCTGTCGAGCTTTTTGTTGAGCGCAATGCTCCATGCATTCCATGCATTTTATTTTTCTCATTATTTGTCATTTGAGCGCATCGGCTCCATGTATTTTAATTTCTTTGAGCGCATCGGCTCCATGCATTTTAAATTACATTGAGCGCATCGGCTCCATGTATTTTAATTTCTTTGAGCGCATCGGCTCCATGCATTTTAAATTGCTGAGCGCATCGGCTCATTGCATTTTAACTTCCTATCATTGTTCTTACTTTGTTTTGCATTTACATCTTGTGCTTTCTTAGGACAAAATTGGAGTTCATGTCTTTACTGTTCCTTACGACGATAATAAGAAGACTACAATTTTCTTATTATCTCGATAAGAAACAAGTAAAGAGGGCAACAGCTGAACACCCAATTTTGACCGGGCTAAAAAAAGTAAATAAAATAATAATAATAATAAAAAATGAAAATAATAAAAAAAATATAAAAAAAAAAAAATCTCCACTTTCTATTGTTCCCCACTCACATTTCACTAATTTTCCTCACCTCGCACACACTCATTTTTTCTTCACTCACGTACACACTCACTCACTCCATCATCTCTCTCCACTCACTTTCCAGCACACACCCACAACATATTTTTTTTAAAAATTTTTTCCTGCTCACTCACTTTCGACGCGCTAACTCCACTCTCCTCCCACAACATATTTTTTTAAAATTTTTTTCCTGCTCACTCACTTTCGGCGCTGCACTCCACTCTCCTCATCGTGAGACACCACCCTCTTCTAATCCCTCCACCATTTACGTGAATCCTGGCTGGAACCACATCAACGCCATCTCCCATACATCTCTCACGTGAGTCTCCATTCTCAACCACCCAAAAATCCATCTCCTCTAAACCTCCCATCAACATAACCAACACACCCCAACCTCTTCCACTACCACCTACACAACTTCATCCAACCTCTCCACTCACGTAACCACAAACAGGGCCCCCTCATCTTCATCATTCATGTAGCAAAGACCCTCCTTCATCCTATCTTCCAAATCCAAAGAAGAACTTCCACCACAACCGTAACCCGCTTAACTCATCACCATATTACTTCATCATCCACACCACAACACCTTCAAGCCAACCATAACCTCCATTCACGTAACCACCCAAAAAAAAAACCCTTGCCATCCTTCTCCTCCCAAACCCAACGAACCCAAAGAATCTACCTTCTCATCCACCAAAACCTCCTCCCACCGTAGCCCCATCCATGCAAACCGTGAACCAACCCATCACCACCCTCTCCTCAACCACGTGAAACCACCATAATCCATCATCATCATCATCTCCTTTCTTCCACCCTTCACCCACATCACCACCATAACCCCCTCACCGTGAGCTCAAGCAGATCACCGTGATCCTCTTCATCTTCATATCTCCCATCTTCACCATCTCCACCTTCACCAACTAAGCTCCACCAACAACAACCACTCCAAACAGAGATCACCACAAATTTCTTAAACCTCTGCATTCCATCACCCCTCACAACCTATATTTCCTCCATCTTCCACGTAAAATACTCACCAACACACCTCACCTTCCTCAAGCTCCCACCCTCCATCATCATCATCTCCATCAACCGAGTCAACTCGGATCCATTTCCCGCAAACTTCCCACCATAACCTCCATACACCTTCATTCCACGTGAAACCCTTCTCCTCCCAACCTCTCCATTATCATCATCAACCTATATCACCCTTCACTTCCCAACCACCTCACCTCCTAGCTCCCTTCCCAAAACCATAAACAAACCCATTCTTCAACCTTCATCACCTCATTTTGTAACCCTTCCATCCACCAAGCAGTAGGCTGCTCCTCCCCACGTCCAAACCTCATCCCTTCACCCACGTGGACCCATACCACCATAACCTCCATCACCTTCAACCACCACCCACAACCACCATGCAACCGTGGCCACCCACAACCACCATGCAACCATAACCAACCTCAAACAACCAACTTCCACGTGAACATCACCATCTTGCACCCCTTCACGTAGCCACCTCCCTTCATCTTCCTCCACACAACCCCACTTAACTCCTATCTTAGCCTCCCATAAACACCACCAACTAATCACCCATCCAAGCCTCTCAACCGTAAACATCACCCTGCTTCCCAAGCTCCCTCCTGTAACCATCCAAACCAGCCACCACCTCAACTCCATGCACCAACGTCAAACTCCACCACTCCACCATCAACCCATGCACTTGAAACCATTATTACAAACTCCTCCATCGACCTCCCACTCACAGCAAAGCTTCACCATCACCCCAACATCCATCCAGGCCCCCACCGTTTTCATCTTCTGCTAGCAGCCATGCAAGCACTACTCCAAGCGTGAACCACCATGCCCACGACGTCTCTAGTCGCAGAGAACCCGGAACTGCTTCCTCCGACTCCAACCGAGTCAACTCGGTCATCCACGCCCAACCGTTCGTCCACCCAGCATCACGAGCTCCCCTCTGTGCCTTTCCCCCTGCGTTGAGGTTCCCTCTCTGTTGCGTTTCTGCTTCATTCCTTTTCAATTGTTAAGTTCAAATGAAGTAAAAGAAAAGAATAAAGTAAAAGAAAAAAAATGGCAGATATTAGGCTGCTGTTTCTTTTATATTTTTGCCAACCTTTTTACGTGTGTTGTCAATTGAGTTTGAGGTACTAGTTTTTTTTTTTCCTTCTCAAAGATAAAAGGTTTTAAAAAAATTTGTAATTGAAACTTTAAAGGTGAAAAATAAAAAGTCTAAAAAATGAAAAGGTAAACAATACCAAAAAAAAAGGAATAAAAAAAACAAAAAAATAAAACAAAAAATATAATTTGAGTTTAATTGTTTGTGTATTCAGGATTAATTCTTGTTTGATGTTCATTTTATGGTATGTTTTGTGTTGTGTTTCGTGATTAATGAAAAGCAAAAAAAAAAGAGTAAAAAATGGAAAAAATAAAAAAAATAAAAAAGGATAAAATATATGAAAATAAAATAAAATTTATTTTGAGTGGTTTGATTTGAGATGTTCATGTTTAATCTTGCTTTTATTATTATTTATCTAGTTCATGAAAAATCGTGTGTACTTGTTTGTCTTTGTGCATGCCCCTTTTAAAAAAGGGAGAAAAAAATATTTTAATTAATGCAATGATTAATGACGATGATTGAGTAGCGAATGCTATCTTCATTGTCATTTGGGTCATAAGGGTTTATTGAGTAGAAATTTTAGCTAACTTGAATCCTGTGAAAAAAAAAAAAAACAAACAAAAAAGTAAAAATAAAATAAAAAATCTTTTAATCCATGCAATGACCACGATGATGATTGAATAGCGAATGCTATCTTCATTATCTTGTGGATCATAAGGGTTTATTGAGTAGCCTAGTGCTAACTTGAATCCTGTGCAAGAATGGATTCGCTTTCAAATAATTTTTTATTAAAATCAATTAACTCACACTTATTTTATAAAGAACTACGTAACTTTGAGTTTCCCATTGCACCAGGGGATACGTAGGAGCAGAATTTCATTTCTGTCAAGCCCAAATTTAAATTTTCACAATTTTGTGGTTTCGCTTTTTAGTTACAATGTTTGCAAAAAAGGGGTAAAATAAATATTTTCAAGGATTTGTTAAGAATTTGCACAATTGACTTAAGGTACCGTCTTATGACGGGTGCGTTAGGGGTGCTGTGGGATTAAGTTTCCACCCTTCCCTAAGCATAACCGACTCCCGAATCCAATCTGGTTTCAAAGACCATTTTCAAAGAGAGGTTTTCCAATTTTTCCAAATTCAAATAAAATTGGTGGCGACTCCATTTTTCATTTTCATTCTCTAAAATACCTTGAGTTGCTATTTTTCGCCGCGATTTTCCGGTCGCGACAAGTAGCAAGCAAATTGTTAAACATAGTATCAGTGTTACCACTATAGCTATGATGATATAATGTCTGACATGCTTTCTTCCATGGCCATGAGGCTCACATGCAAAATGTAAGTAAAGTTTTTTATTGTCTTCTAAATAGACAGCAAAGAGATTTTGGAAAACTCCATCATGAGGAATAGTTCATTCTAAATCATTATAAGAGAGGTTCAAAAGCTGAAGGATATGTAAATTTTAAAGTTCAATATGAATGGATCCAGAGAATTAGTTGGAGGAAAGATCCAAAGTTTCAAAACCTCTCACCTCTCCAATAGTTTTTGAAATAGCACCGGATAGCATATTCCTAGTTAAAAAATAATTTTTTCAAGCTCAGACAATTGTTGAATGAGTTGGGGATGTCACCAAACAATTGTTAATTTTTTAATTTTTTAATATATACTATGCCTAGTATTGACTAGAGCTAATTTTATAATCCAACCAACTTATTTAAGAAACTGATGATGAAATAAGTTAGAAAATTAGTTATTATGCAGACCTTGACTAATTATTATTAATAGAGTTAAAACATTCGTATCTATTTCAGATAAGACTAAACTTTTAATTGTAAGAAATAAGTAAATAAATTTGTTAATAAAAATTCACTAATATCATGAAGTACTATGAAACCAAAATATGAGTTCATAATGTTTACCTGAAAATTTTTTGCAGCCTTAGGATCTCTAGGATTTTTATCAGGGTGAACTATCCTTGCCGACAAAGGAAAGAAAGGGTAAGTAGGGTAAGAGACATATCACCTCTCATCAAAGTGACAGAAAAAAATTAATTTTTAGGTGGATAAAAAAATGTTAATTCAAGAAAAAAAAAGAAAAATGAAAAACATCAGCATAAATGTCATTTTTCACTCTTTCTAAATGTCAAATCCAAAAGTAAGCAGAAGAGAATCATTGTTTCACTTTTGTGGTCGTTGAGCTGCGATGTCGGTGAACTGTAGTGCCAGTGAGCAGAACCAAACGTTTTGGCAGAGAAGTTTTTTAGCTTTCTGCGTTGGACGAATGACGCAGCTCGAGCTGTGGCGAAATAGATCTGGCCTGAGCTGTGGTGGAGCAAAACCTACGGTGAACTGCGGTGCTGGTGAGCAGAACTGAATATTTTAGCAGAGGAATTTTTTGGCCTTCTGCATTGGACGAAGACGACGTTTTAGGGGTTGAGAACTGAAAAAGTATTACAAAAAATAAAAAACAAATAAGTAGTAACCAAAAAAGGTTGTAGCATAAATTAAAAAAAATAAAATATATAAATATATGATTTGATTCGATTCAGTTTGGTTCGATTTTAAAATTTTAAATCGAGAACTAAATTAATTAAGCTTTAATTAATTCAAATTTTATTCAGACTAATTAATATACTCAAATCAAACTAAACTAATTTAATTAATTCAATTCAAATTAATCAAATTCATCATATTATCTAAATCAATTTACACCCCTAATTTACTCATTACTCTGTAGCGTTGTCTCAAAAGTCATAACGCGATCGTGCATCGCACCCCCAAAATATAAAATTGAAATCTTCTTATATAATTCTGGTCCGGTGTCATCCGTTGGCGTTTGCTCGTGCTTCTACAAAGTCTACCCCATCATCATGCAATAGAAATTTTCAACCCAACTTCACAGCCAGGAAGGAAAGGTATGATAATTTCTACATATTTTCAAATTGGACAAAACTTAGGTAAAGTTCCTTAAAAACTTGTGGTACTTGTCTCTAATAAAAACATGACATGTGTACATTTTTCTATAATTCATTAATAAAAATTTTAAAAATAATAATTAAGTAACTAAAAAATAAAACACATGTTATATTTCTATTAGAGACAAACACCACAAGCACCAATGAACTTTACGTAAGTTTTCTCATTTCAAATTTCAATCCCCAAAATCCAAAGGAATTGCGTTGAATATATCTTCCCCAATCCCGAACTTCCAAAGCACATGACACGTCTTAGGATGATTTATATTTCTTCCCTAACCCACAGTTTCTTCATTTCCACTAAATTGTCAACTGTTCTAAAAAGGCTTGTGCTTGCAACAGTGTATACTGTATAGAGCGTACATCATCCTCAGCAAGTGAGCTTTCGCTTTTCCAATGGATTGCAAGAGCATCCAAAGCAGCTCTTCATCTCGGATGACATGGAAATATGATGTGTTTGTGAGCTTCAGAGGTGACATTTTTACTGATCATCTTTTTGCTGCTCTCCATAGAAAATGCATCGATGCCTTCAGGGATGACACAAAGCTCAAGAAAGGGGATTGTATATAGTCTGAGCTCCTACAAGCAATTGAAGGGTCCCGGATTTTGATTGTTGTCTTCTAAAAGAACTATGCAAGTGCAAAGATGGAGGAGATCTCTGGCACAAGTGGCTAATCTCTCTGGTTGGGATGTGGGGGATAAGTAAGTAATCATATCTAAGATTGACGGTCTATGCTTGTGCAACAAGTTAATCAATACTTTTAAGTTGATTAAGAAAAGTCTGAAAGTTTCATGAACAGTTTTAATTAATTACATAAGCACTCTGTCATATCCTATATATATTTGACGCTTTTTCAGTGATGTTTTGTGTTTTTGAATGTAATTTCCCGCTTGAGACTAGAGTCGGAAGAGAGTGAAAAAACTAATGAAAAGTTAACAAGCAAATTGGGGGAAATTATACATGTTTAATGAAACGAGTTTTAATAAATCAACAAAATACTAATGTCTTGTCTTATATATGTAACTTTTGTTTTAGGTTGTCTTAGGTGATGATTTGGTACGTTTATTTTTCTTTGGTCTTTCAGGCCACAGTATGCAGAGATCGAAAAAATTGTTAAAAAGGTAACAAGCATATTGGGATACAAATTTTCAAGTCCAATAGGTGATCTAATTGGGATGCAATCTCGAATGGAGCAATTAGAAAAGCTTCTGGTTTTAAGCTTGAATGATGTTGTTTGAGTCATAGGCATTTGTGGAATGGGTGGAATAGGGAAGACAACTCTTGCTACTATTTTGTATGATAAAATCTCTCGTCAATATGATGCTTGCTGTTTTATTGATGATGTCAGCAGAATTTACGAAGATTATAGTCCACTTAGTGCACAAAAGCAACTTCTTTGTCAAATTCTAAACGAAGAAAATCTTAAGATATGTAATCTTTCTAAGGCAACTTATTTGATAAGAACAAGGCTACGGCATGTGAGGGCCCTTATAGTTCTTGATAATGTTGATCAAGATGAACAACTGGAGAAATCGGCTATGAATCATGAATGCCTAGGTGCAGGAAGTAGAGTCATCCTAATTTCTAGAGATGAGTATATCTTGAGGAAGCATGGAGTGGATGTGGTTTACAACATCCAACTCTTGAATTTTGATAATGCTTTTCAGTTCTTTTGCAGTAAAGCTTTCAAATGTGATAATATTTTGAGAGAATACAAAGAGATGACATATGATGCCCTAACATATGCTAATGGCCTTCCATTAGCTATTAAAGTACTGGACTCTTTTTTGTTTGGCCGAAATGTTTTTGAGTGCAGAAGTGCCTTGGCTAGACTAAGAGAAAATCCAAATAAAGATATTATGGATGTGCTTCGAGTCAGTTTTGATGCACTAATGGAAATAGAAAAGGAAATATTTCTAGATATAGCTTGTTTCTTTAACGGCAAGGAGGAGAAATATGTGAAGAGAATATTAGATTGTTGTGGATTTCATCCTCATATTGGAATAAGTGTTCTCACTGATAAATCACTCATAACTATTTGGGATGACACGATTCGAATGCATGCTTTGCTGCAAGATCTGGGTAGGAAAATTGTTCGAGAAAAGTCACCCAAAGAGCCAGGAAATTGGAGTAGACTTTGGCTTTACGAGGATCTTCACGATGTTATGTTGGAATATACGGTAAACAGTCCTTTGAAAATATAATTTCAGGTTTCCTCTTTACTTCAATTCAAATATAATTCAAGTGATCTAAATTTTTCCTTTCTTCTTTGCAATGCTTTAGGAAATAGCAAACCCAAAAGCCATTGTTCTAGAAGATCCAATATTTATTGGAAAAAATACAACTTTGAAAACTGCAACATTATAAAAAATGAGATGCCTTAGACTTCTCATTCTCAAAGGTGTGAAATTTTCACAAAGCCTCAATTTTCTTTCCAATAAATTAAGATATCTTGAGTGGTATGCATACCCTTTCACGTGTTTGCTGTCAAGTTTTCAGCCGAACAAACTTGTTGAATTGATCCTGCCTCATAGCAGCATTGAACAATTATGTGAAGGCATATAGGTATTGTAAATGTACTTTTTCTGTTATTTTTTTTTTTTGAAAACTAAAAGAAATTGAAAAACAATTATCTCTTGTTCTTTTTCATTTCTATGATTAAACAAATAAAAGAACGTTAAAGTGTCGTGACTAATTTTGTGTGCTTTTCTTGAACCTTCATAGCCTCTGCTCAATTTGAGAATTATGGATTTCCGTCACTCCAAAAATCTTAGAGAGATGCCAGATTTTAGAGGGATTCCAAATCTCGAGCAGCTAAATCTTGAGGGTTGTGCAAAACTACTGCAGTGCGTATCAATCCATCACTTGGTTTTCTAAGAAAGCTTGCTTCCTTGAATTTGAAAAACTGCAAAAATCTAGTCAGTATTTCCAATAACATATTTGGTTTCAATTCTCTTGAAGTTCTAAATCTCTCCGGTTCGAAATTATTTAATAACCACCTGTTAGATAAACCAAGGCATACAGAGCATTTGGAGAAGCTTCATATAAGTGAAAATGCTATTCAAGGTCAATCAACATCCTCCATCTGTGAAAGGCTTATGTTGCCTTTTGATTTCTTCTATACTAGAACACATAAAGCTTCAGATGGTTAATTGTTGCTTTCATTGCCTAGTTTCCCATTTTTGCGAGATCCTGATCTTAGATTTTGGAATCTACTTCAAATCCCTACATTGTTTAGAAAGCTTAAATTTAAGGGGAAACAATTTTATTAGTCTACCTAGCATCAAGGACCTTTCCAAACTTATAAATATAAAGTTGGAGTATTGCCAACAGCTGAAATATTTGCCAGAGCTCCCATCATGTATTGTCTTGCCAGTAAGAAGAGAACTTTCCTGGGGTGAGTATGGAGCAGGACTATATATTTTCAATTGCCCCAAATTGGGTGAGTTGGAACGCTGCAGTAGCATGGCTTTTTCATGGATGATACAAGTCCTTCCTTCCTTCCTTCACCATCTCTCTTTCTCTCGATGTGTGTTAGAACTAAGACATAGCTGCTTCTCTTGTATCAGGTGCACCATGAATCCTCTGCCTCCCTTCATTGGATTGAAATTGTTATTCCTGAATCCCAAATACCAAGGTGGTTCAACAACCAGTGTGCGGGTAGTTCAATAAGCATAGAACTAGCTCCCATTTTGCATGATAAAACCTGGATTGGCTTTGCTGTGTGTGCAGCATTTGTTGTACATGATGATTCAACTAATTTGAATAATCAAATGAAACCCTGGATTACGTGCGTCTTCAGCGGTAAAGGCAGGGGGGACTTTGTTGAATATCCTGTACTTCTAGAGATAGATCTGGTCACGGTTGAATCAGATCACCTCTGCCTACTCTATTTCACTCGGGAACAATTCATTAATATTATAAGTTGGCTAACAGAAAAAACACACAATCTTGATGGCATCAAATTTGTATCTTCAACGCCCAACCTCCGAGGCTTCCATTTAGAGGTGAAGAATTGTGGGTTTCGTTGGGAAGTTAAGCAGGATTTGGAACAATTAAACCCAACAATGATCGGTAAGGGAAGCAGCAGCATTGAAACTCATGATGATTTAGGGACAGGCAGTTCAGCTCTCTCTTTAGATGCTGGAAACTGGTCAGAGTAGTGATAATGTGCGCACTCCAAGAATTGTTGCTGGGTCTTAAAAGGCTGGTGTTGAGGTAGAGAAAGGTGAAGGAGATGGCTCAATCACAAAGTGGAATGTTTGCAAAGCTGTGAAGATTGTGATGGATGATGATTGATGAGAGTGAGATTTCTAGGGAGGTCAGAGCAAACCATAATAACATTGAGAAGTCTCTTGGGTGCTTGGGAAGGTTGTTTGATTTTAGACTGGAATCTTGGCAACAGAAGGGTAGAGCTTGATATGGATTCCAATTTCCAAGGCTGTGGTTCAGATATTAAATGGAAACCCTCCGGGTAATCTAGCAACAAGGTAATCTAACACAAAGGAAGATCTTTGATCAGGGGAAAGACCCTGCTCTTCGAACTTTGTGGTTAATTGCAGCAGTTATTCAAGAATTAACTTGGTCTGCGTCAACAGTTATTCCATGTAATGCAAAACGGAGCCTTTTAATACAATTAACTTTGTTATAAAGTAGTCTGTCCACCTGATCCAAAAGGCTATTCGCTGATTTCTGATTTTGGTTTTCTTTGTTGCAGGTGATTGACAGTTCATTTTCAAAACTAAAGTCAGATAAGTATGTTCATAAGTACTTCCACCGTTTTGCTAATTGCTAATATGGAGGGCTGTACAGCATCTTAGGTTGGGAGTAAAGGAATAATGTAATGAAGAATGCCATCAGGTAAGTTGCTGATCCTGTCACACACATCCTGTCTATGAAGCTTATGGAAATCAGTTGATGAGATTGTACTGGCTGTGATTTGTGCCTACAAGGAAAAATTGAGAAGTAATGATATATGCTCTGTAAAGCAGACAAGTCCAATAAAAGACTGGCAACTTGAAGTATATATGCAATTAGGAGCCCCATGCTGTCAACTTCCTATTAAGTACATAGTATACTTAAAATAGATGCATTTTCAATGCATTGACAATTACATGGCATGATGGCTGAACTACATATAACTATTCTAACAGGCACTCTTCAATTAATTCCTATAATCCTATCCTTTCAAAAATAAAGTTCAGGAACCGACCTCTACCTGGAATCTCCCTTTTTATGTCAAACGAGATCCAATTATCAACTTTAGAAACTTGCCTAGGGAAATTTATAATTGGACCATAACATCAGAATCTAAATGTTAATGAATATTGCTGTTATGACTTTCACTACTAGGAACTATCACTGATTCCTTCATGAATGATAGGACTGAGATGATCCGTGTACCCATTAAACTCATAATGAGAGGGGGGAAAAGGCTAAGTCTAATATACACCCTCCTTTGGAGGGTGTATGGTGCACTTGAAAATCTAAGCCATTGATTTATTCATAAAATAAATCAATGGGTTAGATCAATCTTTTTTTTTTCAAGTTTTTTTGTTTAGTTTTATATTTTTTTTACATACTACCATCACTATTGTCGTCGGTTAGTAGACCATTGTATGTTGTTTGCCTGCCACCATCGGCCACCTCTAGTTTTTTTAGGTTGTATAATTGTATAAATATTATTAATTAAAATTTATAAGATTTTTCAACAAACACAATTATAGTTTTAGGAAAATCGGTCACCTACAATTTTTTTTAGGTTGTATAACTGTATAAATATTATCAGTTAAAATTTATAAGATTTTTTAACAGGAAAAAATTTTCAGTATGCACAGTTATTTATAAAAAAAATATAAAGATTGATATAATTTTAACTGGTATTATTTACACAGTTGTGTAATTTTTAAAAAATGAACAGTAGTCAGCCGGAGGTGGGCCTATGGCATTGTCGGAGGTCGCCGGAGGTGTCTCTCATGGTAGCCGTAATGGTGGCCTAAAAAAACCAATCGAAAAAAAAAACACATTGTTAAAAGGTAAAAGTTTGGGTGTATGGTACACCCAAACTTGGCAGGGTGCACAATAGCACTCGCCGGGGGAAAAAATCCTAACAATTCCTCTCTTATTTATATCTAACAAAAGACATAATATCTCTCAGGGTAGAAAATAAACAAGTACAAAAAATATATCAAGGCAAGAAATCATATATATATATAACAATCTCAGTATTTAAATATTGGTTAGGTTGTACTCTGCTGTATTTTATCGCATATCAGTAATCACTTCTGAAATGTTGAAAGACAACTTACTTTTCCTCTTTGTCAAGAATCTTTTAAGCAATTCTTGCTTTTATTTTTACCACTTGCTGCTGCCACACATTGAAAATAGTGCATCTTTCAGTTGACATTACCCAATTACTTCTTTATTGTGAAGTTAGGGCTACCGGGCTGGCGTTGGAAGGAAGAAACAAGAACATAACTAACCCAAGTCATGGCCACACCTGGAAGCTAGATCTTTTCAGGTTTTTGTACAGCAAATATGTAAGAGGCTTAAAATTGTGACAAGGGAGCAAAAAATGGTTGAATTGGCTATAATGAAAGGGATAGTTGGGTGAGTGTTGCATGTGTGTTAGGTGTGATGATTTTGGCTTTTTGATCAAATTGTCCTTAGTGGCAAAAATAACTATCAAATTGTCATTCTTTTCAAACTATTTATCATAATGTCACATTTTTCACCACATTAGAATTTATTATTTTACGTTTCATATAGATAGCGTCATCTCCATTGGCGTTACCAAAAGAAAAATGCCAATGAGCTTGGCGTAACACACGTGGTAACGCCAATATGAGTGGCGTTATCCATCTGGTAACGCCTCACGTCATGGTGTTACCACATGGATAACGTCACTCATATTAGCGTTACCACGTGTGTTACGTCAAGTTCATTGGCGTTTTCTTTTTGGACACCCTATTTGAGCAAGTCCCCTATTCTCCCTCCGACTAGTTTCTTCATTTCTTAGATTTTCACTTTCTCTCTAGACTTTTTTTCTCTCTAAACTTTCTCCCACTTTCCTATAGCATGTAAGGTTTGCTAGAGGATGGGAGGAGATTTTGTGCATACGTCAAAGATAAGCTCTAGCATCAGTGGTTCATCCGTGATGAGAAGCAGAGAAGGTACACAAATTTCTTCTGAGAAGTGTGGATGTGGACAATGAGCTTTGATTTATATTTCGAAGAAGACAATGAGCTATGGTCGTTGATTTCTTATGTGTCCTTTATAGAGAGATAAACAATAGACTTGTGACTTTTTTCAATAGTTGGATGATAAAACTGAAATAGTGGATGAAAGGGTTGACATGAATGAGAAAGAAATCAGTGAACTTAGGAATAAAATTGTGTTATATGAGGAAGATCTTAAAAAAAGGAAACTAGTGAGTGAGATTTTTTTTTTGTTTTATTTGCTATGGGTTGTTTAGTATATAAATGGGTTTGGGAATGATTCTTTGTGTGAATCAATTGTCTCACAATTATGATGTAATTGTTTAGTTTATTATAATGTGATTAATGGAATTCAACTACTTTGTTAGAATACGTTAAATAAAGTTATTTTATAATTTACTTGTGACTTACGATTAAGTTAAAAAAAAGTGTACACAATATAAATATGTCACAATAACGTATGATGAATGATAATCACATATTTGATACATTAATAAACTTTTATTTTTAGTTATTTACACTCTCCATGTACTTAATTGATTGAGTTTGGTTATGTTTTGTAAGTTTGGACTCAAATTGGATTTAATTGATTTTTTCAGCATGATTTATGTCTTACACTATTTCTGTATTTTAGCCATATCTTGAGTTCTAAATATCTACTAATTATGAATTTTACCTTGTTAGAAAGATAAGAGAGAGCTCTACAACTTTCATGAAGAGCTCTAGGTTAAAGTCGGACATCTAGTGGAACTAATTGGACTTGGAAGTCAGAATACAAGTTTTGTGATTGGAACCTGAACAGTGTGCAGTAATCAGAGCATAACTCGGGCTGTAAGATCTGGATTGGACTCAAAGTTTGGTATCTGCAAGTTAAGACCCACATATACAACTTCCATGAAGAACACAAGACTCAAATCGGACTCCTTGGAGGTCATATTGGGCTTGGAAGTCAGAACAGAGGAGCTGTAATCGGGCCTGAATACTGTACAGTAATTGGGCCATAACTCGGGCTGTAAAATCTGGATTGGGCTGAAATTTTGGTATCTGAAAGTTAAGATCTATATCTACAACTTTCATGAAGACCACTTGGTGAGATTATGACGCATTCAATGACTTCAGAGCTGAATGATTTAGGAGACAAAGAATCTCCATAATTTTCACTCATCAAAAGTCATTTGACATTTTCTAATCATTTTTCACTCATCCACTCACTCATGACTCAGCCCCTTTGTCATTTTGTATCCCTAATCTTCTATAAAAGGGAGTCTTGGCTAATCATTTGTAGAGTCTTGGTCTTAGAGGCCAAGATCATACTATTGTGTTGTTTGTTTTGTTGTAATTTTCTTTTGTTCTAAATTGAAGTTATGTTCTTCTTCTTCTTCTTCTCTCTTCATTTCTTCTTATCAATGAGTAACTAAGTTTCATTTTACTTGAATGAAAGGGTGAAGCTCTTGGTAATGAAATAATGTTAGATTCATTTCTTTCTTGTGCTTAAATGATATATTTTCAAGTGGTCATTATATGTGTTGTATTTTGTTTCCAATCAATTTAGAAACTCTCATTGTAAAGTTGAGATCTTAATTTGTTGTAGACAAGATATTAGCACAATGAATGCTTGAGCCCATTTATAAGTGGTGGTGTTAATAGATGATTAAAGGAATCATAATATAATTACGTATATAATTTTTAATGAACTTTGAATGTTTTATTTTTCGATTGGAACCTCTATTATGTGTGGATTCTAATTGAGTTATAAAAAGAATTAATCTTGTCCTTAATTTATTTACCAAGAGTGGATCTCCTAACCCAAGTAAGTTTTTTTTATTTGTGACCAAGTTTTATCACTTTTATTGTTGTGACAAAATATTTACTTTATGTCAAAAAAAATTTCTTCATCAATTCCCTATAGATCGACCTCGGACTCCTAATAATTTATTACTTGAAACAACCTGCTCTTGGGTTTGCAACTTTTAATCCGCATCAAGTTTTTGGCGCCATTGTCGGGGACTTGATTTGAAGAACAAATTTATTATGTAAATATTTTGTATATATATATTTATATTTTTTCCTGTGGATCTTGTATATATATATATATATATTCTACTTTTTAATTTTTTTTCTTTGTACTTACTAACATACTAACTTAGTGGGAAAAATTCTCCCTTTTATTTTTTGTATTTTACTTTCTCGTACTTTACTTTCTCGCATTTTAAATTTTGTAATTAACTTTTTACACTTTATTTTCTATATTTTATTTCTAATTTTCTAACTTACTAACCTACTAACCTTTTAATTTTCTTGCTTACTAACTTACTAACTATCTAACTCTCTTACTAACTTTCTAACATTATAACTTTCTAACATTCTAACTTTCTAACATTTTACTTTATCGCTATCTAACTTTTTACTTTACTTGCTTTTAATAATTTAATTTACTTACTTCTAACATTTTAATTTATCTGCATACTAACTTTTTAATTTATTTGCGTATTAACTTATTTGGTGGTTAGTTTATACCACACTTTTATTAATATTTATTTACTATGTGTTAATATATATTTGGTGGATGATTTATACTACACCCTTATTAATATTTATTTACGTGTTAATATATATATTTGGTGGTTGATTTATACAACATCCTTGTTAATATTTAATGACAAGTTTATCGCCTACTTGTTAATATTGATTTTTTTTTACCGTGGCAAGTTTACCACCTACTTGTTAATAAATTTTTTATGGAATGTTGAGCTCTGTATATATTTTTATTTTATTTTTCTTATTTCTTCTTCTCTTTTATCATGCGTAATTAAATTCGTGTGTTTCTAAGGTGAAGATGTAACTTGATTCAATCGACATGTATTAAGATTGAAATTTTAATCAATTTTTTTATTCAATTTGAGTGCTTATTATGATTCTTAATGTTTTTATGAATTGGCCACTCATAAATTGATCTAGTGAGGTGTATGTAGAATCGGAAGGTTTGCATACGACTTAGACCATAAATAATAAGTGTCATGATTTATAATTATCTAGGAATGGAGGTTATAGGTTGTGTGGGAGAATTGTGGTATTTTCCATGAGAATCCATAGAGTAAAGGTGATGCCTTTAAGAGTTAAGGTTTAAACCAATGAATTGAGTTTTAATTAATTACTGGATTCTCCCTATCAATTGAATAATTAGAAATTAATTAGAATGAAGGTCCCAAAATTACTCTATTGTCTATGATAGATTATTAAATCAAGTGAAGTCAGATCCCTAGTATTTTAATTTCATGTGTGTATATCATTAATGTGTTTTGCATTCATGTTCTTTGTTCTCTCTTTTCCCCTCTTAATCGTCAACTTTGTTACTTTGACAATTCGGTGCACTTGTCGATTTTTTCAATAAGTTTTTGCAAACCTAGGTTGATATGATGGATTGTGTTGCTTCAAGAATTCAACATCACAATAAAAGATAAGAAAGAAGTTGAAAATGTTATTGCAGATCATTTGTCCATACTTACAACAAGCTCACCTTTTGATATCACACCTATCAATGATTGTTTTTTTGATAATTTTTTTTTATTTTCTATCAATTCCAAGCTTTAGTTTGCTAACATAGTCAATTTTCTTGCAACATGAAAGATCTTGCCTTAATTATCTTGATCAAATCTTTCGGAGATGTGTACCCTACAGTGAGTGTGGATTTTATTGGCCCACTTTATTCAAGGACGAGCAAGAGCGTTACAGTCTTGAGAATCTGACTCAAAAAGATCATATTTGTCAATTTATAAGAAAATTGGATGGGAAGCTTATCCTCGACTCATAGAAAGCGTTTAAGCCGTTACTGGACGTAAAATCAGAGAAAGATGTGAGTCACAATCACAACAACATGTATATATTATCTTGTACATCTTCAAAAGAAAAAAATAAAAGAAAAAAAAGAAAAAAAATAAAAAAGAAGAAGAATAAAAAAAGAATAAAAGAAATAAAAAAGGACGAAACTTTAGTTGTACTTGGTCTTTAATTAGATTAGGAACCCCTGCCAATGGTAGACCTGTCATTGACTCAGGTAGACCTTCGCACGCCGGTCCGTAAATAAGGTTCGTGTGTCATGCTTTGTAGAGAGCAGCACAAGCATTCCCAGATTTTAACCGTAAGCTTTGCTTATTAATGGACAGATAGAAGCATCTCGTGTTTGCGTTCTTGCATGACAATGCCTTTGAGCTCAATTCTTGGTATTGATTTATTGGGTTCCTGAGCGTAATTCCACTGGCTGTGGTCACTGGTCGTCGTATTCAGATTTTCTCTCTTTAACTAGAGGGACGATGCATAGGCTGGGATATCCTACAAGCGGGAGGAGTGCCTTAAGTCTGAAATTCCTTAAGGGAATTTGTTGTCTCTTTCAAGGGGCGGTAAGATTGTGAAAGCTACTACACTCATGACGCGCAGTATAAAGATACGTCATGAAAACTGTACATAAATGTATGCCATCATTTATTATTATAATTTTATCTTTGAATGATCTTGTTGTATTTTGGTTTTAGACAGACGATCCTTTGAGCAGGGTCTTTCAGGAGTTTCTATACTTCTTTACCTTGATGGTTTTCTTGAAGTAAAAAAATAAAAAAATAAAAAAATAGTGTTTCTTAATTTCAAACTTTTTTGACAACAGCTAACCTACCCATATAGGAGCTATTATTACTTTTTCTATTCTCTTTCCTATTTAAATACTTTATTTTCTTTATTTTCTTGCAACTCATAATCATTCAAAGAGAGTGTGAGTGTAGAAATGGAGGGAGCTTCTTCTTCAGTTCGTAGATTTACTAGTATCTGTGTATTTTGTGGGATAAGTTATGGGAAGGGTTTAGAGTTTGTAAACACAACAAACATTGTTAGTGGATTACTTGCTGCGAGGAATATTCGTGTAGTACATGGGAGAGGTAGCATTAGGTTAATGGAGCTGTATCACTTTCTGTACATCTAAGAGGTGGTCAAGTTTTGGGCATCATTCCTGAACCTTTAACTCGAAGGAACATCATTGGAAAGACAATTAGGCTGAAACTTCAAATATCATCTATGCATGAACGAATAAGGACAATGCTTGCAAACTCTGATGCATTCATAGCCTTACCAGGTGGTTTTGGTACTTTGGAAGAAGTTTTTCAAATTATCTCTTAGGCCCAACTGAACATCCACCATAAACCCATAGGTTTATTAAATGTTAATAATTTCTTTGATCTTTTGTTATTTTTTCTTGGCCATGCTGTGGAACAGAAATTTATCACACCTTCGGCAAGACGACTCCTTATCTCTGCTTCCACTGTTGATGAGTTGATTGATAAATTAGAAGCTTTTGTTTATGAACCTGATCCAGTAACAGCTCAGATAGATTGGTCAGAAGGAAGTGGTGAGGGAAGTAGTATGAAAAACAAGTCAGATCAGACACTCCAGCTATTTAAATAATTACAAGTTTTGGTTTTATTCATCATACTTTGTTTTTGTTTATATTTGTGTAAAGTTTCTCTTTTCAGTAATTTCAATAATAGGTAATATCTTCTATCCTTTACCTATTTATGTTTTGACATTGAGGACAATGTTATGATTTGGTTGGGGGAGAAGGATAGTTGAAGTGAAAAAAATAAAAAAAATAAAACAAAAAATTAGGAAGTGTATTTATTAATATATTTATCATGTTTATATGTTTGTCAGTAATTTACTAATAGCTAAACTAATTAAGGATAGCAGAGTAAGGAGTAAATTTTGCTCTAAAGGTAATTTTATTCTTGAGACACATTTTAGTTGGGGTAGACAACTAGTTTGTGTGGAAGTAAAAATTTAAATTCAGAAAAATTTGCATGATTGAGTAAATTGTCTTCTTTATTAAAAATTACATGCTTGGTTATGAATGTTGAATTGGTGGACTAAGAATGATAGAATTATGCCTTGTGAGATCTTGAGCCTATTGATGAATAGATTGAACATTTGTAACATTCTCTTCTTTCTTATGTGATTTTCACTCATGGAATTGTCACTCTAGAACTTGCTTTAATTCTTTTTTAGACTACATTTTCACATGCATACATAAACATGATTGATGCATTTTTCTTGAAATAACTACTTTAACCAAATAGCCAAGAATGACTGGTGCACAAATAGGCAGCCTTGCTCAGCTGCTTATTGTCTTAATATGATATCAAGTACTCTTATGACTTCTTGAAAATTCTCTGATTCTTAATATGATATCAAGTACTCTTATGACTTCTTGAAAATTCTCTGATTCCTGCTAATGTAAAGCATTGGAAATAGCCTATTTCCCCTTGCTTAACCCCTTTGAGCTTATTTGATCATTCTTTGTTTCGAACTCATTATGTGCCTTAAATGAAAAATCATGTTCTTACCCGGCCTTAGGGAATAAGAGAACATTAGCTTTGTCATTAGATGAGTTCTTGAACAAGTGTGAGTGTGTGTGTGCAGAATGGTTAAAAAAAAATGTCCACTTAAAAAAATGTATATATTATGTTCTTCAAAAAAAAATCAATAAAAAAATGTGTAAATAAGGGCCAACAAGGCAATAAAGGAAAGGAAAAGAATATGTAAAGGGAATTTGTATTAGGTGGAGTTAGGATGAACTTTCATGTTTGTTAATTGAACTCAGCTCTTATGCTCTGTTATTCTCTTTGGTATTTAACTTGTCATATCCATATTACCTTCTTCTTTACCTTGACCCCATTACAACCTTGAATAAAGTTCTCATGATTTGAGTGTGCATGTGTTCTGAGTAGTGGAGAAGTAGAAGATAAGCAAGCTTATGGTAGTGTAATTTCTCATGGGTTAAATTGAGTGAAATACTTACATTTTAAACACTTGAGGGATTGAGAGTGAATCCTGTGAAGATCTATTATTCTTAACTCATGCTTTTCAATTAAAATTTCATTGCATATTGGTTTGAGATGTGAAAAAATGTTACCTTATAAATATTTTGATTACTTGAATGATTGATTGCTCTTTATTTTTAAATAATATTAAAAATTGGGTCTTTTTGAGTGTTTAACTTTTGAGTCTGTGTCATTTTTTTTCTAGTTTTGGTCTTGTGTGTTTTGTCCAAGAATGTAAAAAACTAAGTGTAGGGGAATTTAATAATCACATATTTGATAAATTAATAAACCCTCATTTTTAGTCATTTACACTCTCTATGTACTTAATTGATTGAGTTTAGTTATGTTTTGTAAGTTTGAACTCAAATTGGACTTAATTGATTTTTTTAGCATAATTTTCATCTTACACTGTTTCTGTATTTTAGCCATATCTTGAGTTCTAGATGTCTACTAATTATGCATTTTACCTTGTTGGAAAGATAAGAGAGAGCTCTACAACTTTCATGAAGAGCTCTAGGTCAACATTAATAAACCCTCATTTTTAGTCATTTATACTTTCCATAACTCGGGCTGTAAAATCTAGATTGGGCTGAAATTTTGGTATCTAAAAGTTAAGATCCACATCTACAGCTTTCATGAAGACCACTTGGTGATATTATGATGCATTCAATGACTTTAGAGTTGAATGATTTGGGAGATAAAGAATCTCCATAATTTTTCACTCATCAAAAGTCATTTGACATTTTTCACTCATTTTCCACTCATCCACTCACTTATGACTCAGCCCCCTTGTCATTTTGTATCCCTAATCCTCTATAAAAGGGAGCCTTGGCTGATCATTTGTAGAGTCTTGGTCTTAGAGGCTAAGATCATGCTATTGTGTTGTTTGTCTTGTTATAGTTTTCTTTTATTCTAAATTGAAGCTATGTTCTTCTTCTTCTTCTTCTTCTTCTCTCTTCATTTCCTCTTGTCTATGAGTAACTAAATTTCATTTTACTTAGGTGAAAGGATAAAGCTCTTGGTAATGAAATAAGGTTAAATTTATTTCTTTCTTGTGCTTAAATGATATATTTTCAAGTGGTCATTATACGTGTTGTATTTTGTTTCCAATCAATTTAGAAACTATCATTGTAAAGTGGAGATCTTGATTTGTTATAGACAAGATATTGGTACAATGAATGCTTGAGCCCATTTATAAGTGGTGGTGTTAATAGATGATTAAATGAATCATAATATAATTACGTATATAATTTTTAATGAACTTTGAATGTTTTATTTTCCGATTGGAACCTCCATTATGTATGGATTCTAATTGAGTTAGAAAAAAATTAATATTATCCTTAATTTATTTACCAAGAGTGGATCTCCTAACCCAAGTAAGTTTTTTTTTATTTGTGACCAAGTTTTATCACTTTTATTGTTGTGACAAAATATTTACTTTACGTTAAAAAAATTTTCTTCATCAATTCCCTGTGGATCAACCTCAGACTCCCGAGAATTTATTACTTGAAATAACCTGCACTTGAGTTTGTAACTTTTAATACGCATCAATGAATTTGTGTCCACTCAAAACTAGGGTCACGCCCGGTTCATGGGCTAGAATACTAGCCTAACAAGCTTATAAAAATCAATTAACCTTAATAGTTCAAACATTCTGATTCTATAAAAAATTTGACAAAATATCTCCTAAAAATTGGATGTTCTCAAAAGTACTTCATATTGTATAATGAAACATATCCATATATATTTTGATTTCCAAATCAACAGAGCACTTATAAGATGCATAACTGAAACATTTGTACATATACATACAGTCATCCCAGATTAAGCAAATGTAATAAAAGGTAGATAAATTAATCTAAGTGTAATGACCATATCAATGAGAATGGTCAAGGTCAGAATATGATGGTCTGTGATGGGGGTCAGAAGAAGGTTCTGGGTGTGATGGGTGAGGATATGGTGGGTATGAAAATGATGGTGTAAGGGTAAAGGTCAAAGGATATGGTGGGTAAGTGTAAGTAGGTGGTGAGTATCCTATAGATGGTGGGTAACCTGTAGGTGGTGGATAACCTGGATATGGTGGGTAAGATAGAGATGGTGGTTGAGATGGTGGGTAAGTAGCAGTAGTAGTGGTTCGGGGCTGAGTCCTAGGCACACCTGAAGAATCAAAGGCCTCTAAATTTCGAAGTCATGATCGAGTACTCGCTAATCTTGTACTTGAGGTTTCATTCAATACCTTATGTTTATGCCACCTATTTAAATGTCAAAGTCATATATTATAAACGACAGTAGTATATATAACAAACTAATATAAGAAAATGATATATTGAGAAACTTACTGAAATCCTAGTGAACGTAGGTGACCACGATCAGTAGCATAGGTAGTCATAAGGTTAGGATCAGTATCATTTACCAATATAGGGACAAGACCAGGAAATTTGTGTCATGCCTAATACTGCAACAATATACAAGTACCTCTAATCTCGTGCACGTTGTAGTCTGTGGCTTTGCAAAGCTCCCTATATAAGTATGCTAACACTACAGATCCCCAACTGTATTTCTCAGTAGCGTTAAAGTCTTCCAACAGGGAAAGAAATATCATGTGCACATATCTATCAGAATGATCAGGAAATAACAAACCCCTAATCAACCTAAGTATATATGCTCATGCAAATTGCATCACATAAATATCATTATCGTCATGCGTAAGTCGTCTACGAAATCTGCTCTAAAGCCACGACATATCAACACATGCACCTGATAAGTGTGACGCATCTGGCTGCGAACCTAACAAGTCAACACATAATTGCATCCAATCGCGACAGTGAGTATGACCAGTGAGTACACCTAACAAGTCCTGAGATGATACCTATATCCTCCAATGTGATGGTACACTCTCTAGTAGGCATATAGAATGTATGTGTCTCAGGACGCCATCTCTCAATCAATGTCGTAATCAAGGAGTGATCGATAGTACAATATCCATGTGGGCAACCCCCATGAAACCAGTCTGCTGTAGATATGGAAGCATCCACTCATCTAGGTCCATATGCCTGAATTTATGAGCACATCTGGCACGCAAATGACGATCCTCCTTTCATTGCCATATATGTTGTGAAATGTGAAACTCCTACAATTCCAGTACTGGGTGCAAGTGGAATGCCATGTCTCACGCTGTAATCAGGAAAACAACAAGAACAATGGGTAAGTCTTCAAATGATAAGACATACTATAAAAAGAATATACATATTAAACATGAGTGTATCGAATACAAATTAGAAGACACTGCTAAAAGCACATGCAAGAATAATGTTAAACATAAATAATCAAATAGAAATTGTCATCCTTGAAATTCATACATCAAGTATATTATCAAATTACACACTAACAATCTTCAATTACACACTGATAGTCATCTAATATAATACAATGATTATGTTTATGTCCTAATTAAGTAGATGTCCCTTCTTGGTCATTCCTCAAGGAAGTCGATCCACCATGACGACAACTATGAGAATTATGTCCAAGTTCACCACATTTTTTACATCTTTGTCCCGATCTTGGTTCGCGCCAATCCATCTCATTTCTAAGTCGAGTTGATTTGATCGCCTTTAAATCTAAGCAATTGACGATCAGACACCAATGTAACCGCCAGAGTTGGTGGCCACCATGGTTCATCTTTAATGATTCCCCAATTAACCTCATAAGCTCTGTATAAAGTATGCATTATGTAAATACTATGCACATATTGTAAAGCGTCAAGTGACCAGTAACTTCTTGAGATTGTACTAAGAGAGCAGCATGTGTCATAGAGAGTTGAGTGTTGTTAAGGTTTAGGGATTCAACAAGATTAGAAGGACCAGCTTGTAACTCTATTTCAAAAGGAGCTTTAACATGCTCATTATGCTCACTCGTTTTTGTCTCGACATATAACTCCATGCAAGTTAAGTTCGAATGCTAATCAAAACAATCTATCATACAAGCAACGTCTTCATCATCTTCTAATGGAAGAACTATCCACCTCAGTATATTGTTCCATTGTGAAAATCTATATATAACACTGGACACAACTTGATTTTCTTGGAGCCTTAATTTTAAATGAATTCTCCTTTTCAGAAGCTCAAAAGTCATATCACGTTGAATCACGATAGACTTAGGAAAAAAGTAATAAAGAAACACCTAAAGTATTTGTTTAGCAACATGAAAAATGGGAACAATTAGAAAACCATTAAAGATTCAAATACATTACATCCTCTACATTTTGTAGCCAAAAGAATTACTTTAATCATCCAACAAAAAATTATTTATCATTCTTCACATTCATACATTCTCTCATTGTAGTAAATGATAACAAGAAGGTGTTTTGGCATATTAAACTTTTGAATAATAACAACACAATAAGTATGAAATCAATCAGCACGTGTCAAGTGAAACAAAATTGCTACCAATAATAATGAATTCATACTATTAATTTTCATAAGAATTTTTTTTATACGCTACTAATTTCAATTTCAATAAATCCACAATTTTAACCAATTGAAAACAACAACAAAATTACATAATCACCACGTGTCAAATAAAAAAATTGACATTGCCCTAATAATATTCAAATTATTAATTTTTTGATTGAACAAATTTCAAAAACCTTCTAACTAACAAAACTAGTGATCCATAAAAAATATACAATACACAATTAATTAATATAAAAATCCTAAAAAATAAGCAATAATTCTAACAATAAAAATAACAACAAAAATAATCTAACAATAAAAAAAAAAAGATACTTACATATATGATGATCTAAATATTTTACCCACAAGTTACAGCCAAAGGAAGGTTTTGGAGAGAGTTTAAAGAGAGAAAAGTCTAGAGAGAATGTGAAAATATGAGAAATGAAGAAACTAGTTGGAGGGAGGAGAGGTGAGTTGCTTAAATAGGATGTCCATAAGGAAAACGCCAATGTGTTTGGCGTAACACACGTGATAACGCCACCCGTATTGGCATTACCATGTGTGATTGGTTCTTGCCACCTACACAAGTCTTACCCAACAAAAGAAGAAGCGTGCCTAGTTGCATTGACGTTTTCCTTCAATTGTTTTTACATGGTAAAGCTTTTTGGCATCAAATGGAGATGACGCTATATTTGGATTTATTGATTGTCGTAAATGTAAAATAATAAAAAATTTCAATGTGACAAAAAGTGTGACATTGTGATAAATAATTTAAAAAAAATGACAATTTGATAAATAATTTTTTCTCTAAAAACAAGTTCGTCAAAAAGTCTAATGACTCTAGTGTCAACTTTGGATAACGTCTGTTACTCACACTAGGTAGTTTTTTTTTTTTAGTGGAAACCACGCATGTGAACGTTGTGTAAAAGGTAAAGAGGTGGGGAGAGGTACATTTGACTAGAGCTTAAACTTGCAGAGATTCCACCTTTAAGCAGCATTAATCAATGCCATGCAAACCCATTCAACCCCAGAAACTCTGGTTAAACTGGATTGAAACTTTCAACATCCCTACAAACTTTTAGTCCTATTCCAATTCGATCATGATACGTACAGAGTCATAAAACGCAACTTGAAATGAACAGTTGAGTGCAAAGTATATATAAAGGGCGAAAACAGGAGGGAAAGGGAATGTGTAAAGGCCTAACAAAAAAAAAAATCAATTTTCCAAAGTTAAAGATGTTAATTTTAAATATCTTAATTTATCGATGTAAAACTTCTCTTTGATAGAAAAAATAAATAAAGTACCAGTCAGGTCCCTCTCCCTCGAGAAATTATTATATGCAAAGGTAGGGCTGAAGTACCTGTCTCAAAAGTTAAACGCTATCGTGCACGACTAAAACACCCATCTCCAATTGCATCGTGGTTGACAGGGCTGACACTTACAATTAATTTTTTTTATTTATCATTTTACTTAACCTTTTAATTATGTATTAAATTATGTTTGTTTTAAAATATGTTAAAAAATAGTCGTAGGTGATGACAGTTTTTGACTTATAAAGAAGGATACATATTATCCTTCGTGTCCTGAGAAAGGTGAGGCATCGGAGAAGAGAGAAAGTACTGCCCACAAAGCTATTAATGTTCCAGGTAGCAACAGCACACACATCATAAAATTTCCACCTTTTTTTGTGTAATTGTTTTTTTTTTTATATCCACTTTGACTTTTTCTTCATTGTTACGATTTGGATTAAATCTCAAAATTGGCAACTGTAAAGTATATACCACGTAAAGTCATTCTTCCTCTTCATTCCACATATTTACTTTTTGTATTTGATATATCATTTTACTTTGTTTTATCTGGTATTTGACGGTAGATATAAAATGGTTTGTTTAAATAAGTGGCTATCTGACGCCCTTTAATTGTGGAATAAGAATCCGATGAGGGAAAAATCAAAGTCTAACTATGATGACGGTTATAGTTTGACTTTTCAGATGCTAGGGGTAAGTCTGGTCAAGTGAGCCGACGGTCTTCAATATTTTTTTATGATAAAAATTTTAATAATTACATCTAAATAAATAAAATTAATAAAACTTTAAAATTAATCGATGATGAAAAAATTAAGAAAGGATCGAGATGTTGATCATTTAAGCTCTTCTAAAAATTTTTGAGACTTATCTTTATTGGATCTCATCAAGTTAGCTAATTTGATCTAATTTTCTTAAGAAAATTTTTAAAATAAAACAAAACAAAAAATAAATGTGAACAAATTTACGTATCCCTTAACTTTTTTATTGTAGTGAGTTAAAATTTTACTTTTTTATGAAAACTTTCTTTGGAAATCACTATAAAAATTTTATTATACTCAAAAATATTTTCTTGTTGAATGAGATTTTATTTGGCCATTACTTTTCAAAAAATATTTTTTGACTTAAACATATTTTTTTGAATTAAAATCTTGTTATCTAAAAATAATATTTTATTTAGTCATTTATTTCAAAAATTATTTTTTTAAAAATAATATTTTAATTCACTACTTTTATACCATATGTTGTAGGATTAAAATTTATTTTATATAAAAATGGTTATTTAGTCATTCATTTCCTATGAAAATCATTTATCACTCTTGATAATACGTTTGACAAAGTGAGACATGTTAAAATAAAATAAAAATAAAATACTTTTTGCAAATAAAAAATAAAGGATCAATTTAATTAATTTTAAAGGGTAACATTAGATTAAATAAATAACCGTTCTTGAAACAGATGGCGTAAGATGCTAATATCTTCACTATCTGTAATCAACCTCCAAACTTAAACTCTAGAACACATACCACCCTTTAGGTTTCCGATTGAATCTTTCCATTTTTAATGTATAAATCAGTTGGTGGCAACTCTTTTTCATTCTTGCATGCATTTGTAAGAATTTGTTGCTCCGCGTTGTATTGTGTCGAGAGGGACGTTGCGACAATGAAGAAACTAAACAAATATGTAATATGATTATTTAATTTAAAAACCAATAATTAAATTATCAATTTTTTGGGTACAAAATTATTAATTTTTATTTGATTCTTCTAAATGATAAAGAAATTATTTGCTGGTCCTTAATTTATTATTATTATTATTTACTGCCAAACCTTTGAGTATAAACGGAAACCTCGCTTATTGTTGAATGTCATTAGATGCACTTAAATTAATTGTTGTATTGCACTTACAATATCTCTTGAAATATGACTATTAAATAATTAAAATATATTTATTTATTTTAAGTTTCTTGACATATTTAGATAGTTATATAATTTGTGGAATCTATTTTTGTCAGAAGTAATTTTTTCTTATAAAAATTTTGAGTGCATTTATTTGTACTTAATTTGTAATAAAAATATTTTTTTATTAAAAATTCATTTCTCAGACATGTACAAATATTTGAATAAAATTTTAAAAACTTATAATCTAAAAAAACATTTTTTTAATCAGAGGCTAAAATGAGTAGCTTCTTAAATAAATCAGTTTTAAGAGAGATGTAATAGAAAAGAGAAAAAATAAAAAAAGTATTTTTTGTAATTATATCCAAACACAAAATAACTTCTGTTTTTCATAAAAATCTATAAAAAAATTAATTTTTTGTGTTAAATTAAAATCACTTTTTTTTTCAAAACTTATCTAAACACAGCCTTTATCAAATTTTTTTTTAATATATAGTGTGACACCTTAAGTAACTTCATTTTGAGTTCAATACATAAAAAAAAACTAAACAAATGTACCAGGTAGAAAAGTGTTAAATACAGACAAAGTAATATTTAAAAAAAAAAATAACCGGTCCTTTACGTTATTTGTTTTGGTCTTTGACCAAAGTATCTTTATAAGCATTATTATAAGACTAACTCTTCAGATACTGTTGCGATTAGGAGACACTCCTAATATTTGTTTTTTTTTTTTTTTTTTTTTTTTTTAAATCACTCATGTAAATGATGCTCAATGCAAATGACAATAACAATGTAAAAATTGTCTCCGGCTATCATACATGTTCTAAAATTTGAGAAAATACCCAAAAACTTGGCCCAATTAAAATATCTTGACCCGATTAAATCTGGTCAACCCAATCCTGAGCAACCCTAATTTAGAGTTTAATAAAAAAAAAATTAAGTGAACATTGTTCCCATAAAGTAGAAAAGTCTTAAATACAAACAAAGTAATATTTAAAAATTAAATGATCAGTTCCTTGCATTTAGCCATACATCGGGGGTAGTTATCATTTTCTCTTTACAAACTATAAACTATAAGCAATTTGAGCAAAAACATATGACTAATTCTACTAGGTGGGTATGTCCAATCCAACCTTTTTGGCTCTTCCCCTATCATAAAGTGACTAGATTGTATAATGATTTTGAATTGGTTCTATATGATTTAATAATAGAAAATTTAAATTATTAAATAATAATTACAATATAAAGACAAGTAAAATTAAAAGTAAAGAGAAAATGGGTAAGAAAAATGCACCAATGATTTTTATATTAGTTTGGCCACAACCTGCGACCTACATCCAGTCCCTAAGCATAAGATCGAGATTTTCTTCACTTGTCGAATTTTCTCTTATAAGGACTCCGACGAACATTCCTCTACCTTAACCTCAAGGCAGAGTTTCAATGATTTATTTCACCAAGGATACCACCAAACCTCCTTCTACTTCTACCCGAAAAAGAGTAACCTTACAATAGTTTTTTTCACCTTTATGTTCTTATAAAATGAGCTACAATGAATTCCAAAAGCAAACTCTCTCTATAAAGTAGATATACAAGTGTAGAACTAACTAGGAGGAGAAAGATAGATATAACAAACTTTGAACAATTCCTCACTTTTGATTTGAGCAAGTGGTTGTACACCTTAATCCTTTCCAAGGCCTTCTATATATAATGGAGGGCTTCCCTTAACATTTGCTAACCGTTGGAGGTTACAAAAAATCAGCTAAGAGACTTTAAAACCCATGGAATATGCAGCTCGTACGTTTTTAAGTAGTTATTATTTTAGCTCCCAGTAGTTGGTAGTTCGCCTAGTACGTGCTGTTTTAGTTGTTATTCTTTTTTGGTTTGAGTATGATAACATATTATTCAAATTTTTGATCGTTAGAGCATTCATTTGCACTTAAAAGAGTTTGATCCAATCATGAAACGGTATAAATGACTTGTCTCTAACAATAATAGAAATCAAATATTAAGTAAGGAAATGTTTTATAAATAAATCAAATTTTGAAAACTTTCCTTATATACTTCAAATTTGAAATTCAAATATAAAGCACATGCTAAAAAACCTCTTTGACATTTAACCAAAATTAAGAGAATTAAATAAATTAAATACATGCTCAATTAACTTAATTTACATATCATCATCAAAACTTAAAAACCCAACTTTCTCCCCTTTTTTTATGATGACCACATTATGAAACATAATCAACAATTTGAGTATGGTAGAAATCAATAATTTTTTTATATATTATGTGTAATAATAATTAGAGTTGGCTTTATAGGAGTCAGATATATTAAAAAGAAAGGGTTTAGAAAAGGCTCCTCCTTAATTTATGAACTTTAATTTATGAGCTCCCCCTTAATCCTTGGAGGCTTGCTATGCTCCCCCTTAATCCATGAACTTGCTTTTAGGCGAGCTCTTCCTGAGATCATGCTCTAAATTGATAAACATGTCCTTTCTCTCCCTTCAGCATAAAAAAGGTCAAGTGTAATGTAAAAATAGTCCAAAAACTCATAGCAAGAAAAACAATAAAGATAGTCATAATATAATTCTAAATGAAAAGAGCTATGATCGAGATAACATGCCAAATTATACAAGAATGGTAACCATAATAAATTTTTAGATTTTCAAAAACATATTGAAAAGATTAAAAAGATAGATTTAGAAATGCATTTTGAAAAGAGATTGGGTATAACTTAGTCCTTGCAAGTGTTATTGGTTCTTCATGGAGTTAGCTAAAACTTTTCCAGCTCTTCATCCTTTTCAAAAAAATTCAACCATTCATCATCAAAACTTATAGAGGAACTTTTGTTTCCCTCATCAGTTGATGTGCCAACATGAACAACATAAAGAATTTTTTCAGTATCTATCAGTACACTGTCACATATTGATCAATACTCAACACATGGATTTTTCAGTTAATTGTTCCTCTTGTCACAACCAAATTAGCAAAGAATAAATAGACAAGTTAAATATTTATCAAGCTTCAAAAAGATATTCATCCTAATTTTTTGTAAAAACAACCATGCACATAACAGAATACCATTCATAGAGTCATGATTATTAGATATACTAACAAAAGAAAAAGATAATCACTTGGGCTTTAGAAGATCAAACTGAGATCATTGGGTACCAACAAGTAGCAGTATAAAGAGAGACAAATAACTGTATGTGGATAATCAATTGAAAAACAATCCAATATATCAGAATCAGACTAACAACTTCAAATAGAATTATCAGTTAAAAAACCTCTTTAACATTTAACTAAAATTAAGAGAATTAAATAAATCAAATACATGCTCAATTAACTTAATTTACATATCATCATCAAAACTTAAAAATCCAATAGATTTCTTTTCTACACAACGAGATGGTGATTTGGATCACATCTAATTGATCATCTTGCAATTTATAAAGTAAATTATATGTCAATTATATATGTGACGTTTGGTTTTAAATGAAATTTTTGGTGGAAAAGTCTTGGTGGGGATGAACTGTGTTGTTTGCTAATGAGGGTTCAAATCAATGCAGGTAATTTTCCATCCTTTTCACAAGGACTAAAGAAACCAATTGCAGAGTTCAACAACCTTTGAGTGATTGAACGAACTAAATTTCTTCAATTGTTCCCTAATCATTTTCAGTGTTTGTTTGTTTTCTAGGTTTTGGCCGATTTCTTTCGGTCACCTCATAACCTTTTCTCAAAATCAAACATGAATAAAAGATAGGAAAAGTTTAAAATGCTCTTAAAGTTTATGGAGCATTGGTGTTTCAAAACATATAACCATAGATATAATATTAAAATAAATAAATAGATGAGATTAATTACCTGTTACCTGATTAACAAGTAATAGATATGGTCCATATTTTACATACAAAAAACTTTATAAATTTTAACTGTTAATATTTACACATAAGTAAACTCACACACAAAAAACTTAGATCAGTCTTGTCTTTTTATTACAGATAATTGTACATACAAGAAATTCTGCAGATTTTAACTCGTAATATTTACACATATAGTAATAAAATTTTGAAAAAAAAAATCAGTTAACCAATTATAATGAGAAATAACCCATAAAACATTTTAAGAACACCGTACACGTCTCCTATAAGATAACTTTCTTTTTTACAAAAGATGTGAGAGGGGAAAACAAGACTAAAGTGGAAACAAATGGCACAGTTTTGAAAAGAACTCAATGCCACATAAATTAACAGACTTCTTACATTTTTCAATTTATTTTGGTGCACTTAAATTTTCCTATAGAGTAATGTTATATGGATGGAAAAAAATTGTCAAAATTTTGACATAATTTAATTAGATTCATTTGTTAGATTAAAATAAGGACAAAACTTAGTGGTTGTTAGGATGTAATAAAATAATAATAATTAAAAATTAACCACTTATTTATCTATAAAATAATACGGACCACTTATTTATCTAAGGGTTAACAAGAATAACAAATCATTATGTCAAAGATTTAGGCAAAAATATTATGGCTGTCTAATTAACATTCTTCTTTTATATAATACTCCTTTCCCGATAAATACAAAATAAATTATATTAAACGCTATTATGTAGAAACTAAACAAATATGCAATATGATTATTTAATTTAAAAACCAATAATTAAATTATGAATTTTTTGGGTACAAAATTATGAATTTTTATTTGATTCTTACAAATGATAAAGAAATTAATTTGCTGGTCCTTAATTTATTATTATTATTTTTTCTGCCAAACCTTTAAGTATAGGCGGAAACCTCGCTTATTGTTGAATGTCATTAGATGCACTTAAATTAATTGTTGTATTGCACTTACAATATCTCTTGAAATATGATTATTAAATAATTAAAATATATTTATTTATATTAAGTTTCTTGAGATATTTAGATAGTTATATAATTTGTGAAATCTATTTCTATCAGAAGTAATTTTTTCTTATAAAAATTTTGAGTGCATTTATTTGTACTTAATTTGTAATAAAAGTATTTTTTATTAAAAAATCATTTCTCAGACATGTACAAATATTTGGTTAAGATTTAAAAAAGTTATAATCTAAAAAAGACATTTTTTTTCTTTTAATCAGAGGCTAAAATGAGTAGCATCTTATAAAAAATCAGTTTTAAGAGAGATGCAATAGAAGAGAGGAAAAATAAAAAAAAAATGTATTTTTTGTAATTGTATCTAAACACAAAAAATAACTTATGTTTTTCATAAAAATCTATAAAAAATTAATTTTTTGTGTTATATTAAAATCACTTTTTTTTTCAAAACTTATCTAAACACACCCTTTATCAGAAGTTTTTTTTTTAATATATGGTGTGATACCTTAAGTAACTTCATTTTGAGTTTAATAAAAAAAAAAGTAAACAACTGTACAAGGTAGAAAAGTCTTAAATACAAACAAAGTAATATTTAAAAAAATTAAATAATCAGTCCCTTACGTTATTTGTTTTAATCTTTGACCAAATATCTTTATAAGTATTACTATAAGACTACTTTCTGATAATGTTACGACTAAGAGACACTCTTAATAATTGTTCTGTTATAGATTTGAACTTTAGTCCTTTTCGTAAGAATGCGTTTTTCTTACCACCGCACCCAATGCTTGTTGATATCTGTCCCTTTTATTTTGTCAAGCATTTTGAGGGTGGTTATCATTTTTCTATTACAAATTATAAACTACAAGCAATTTGAGAAAAAATAAATGACTAATTGTGCAATGACTAGGTGGGAATGTATCCAATCGGATCAATCCAACCTTCTTCCCTAACAGAATTGAGTACTGATTTCTTTTCTACACAATTAGATGGCGATTCGGATCATCAAATTGTTCATCTAGCATTTTATAAAGATATATATCAGTAATATATTTGAAGTTTGGCTTTATGTGAAATCTGTTTTATAAAACTTAGTGGGCGATGAATTCAGTAATAATCCCTCTATTATTAAATCAAACAACTAGAGACATAAAATCTCTGAGGGTAAAATAATAAACAAATACAAAATATATGAAGGCAAGAAATCATACTAAATATATATGGCATTCATAACATACATTTCAGTATTTAAATATTAGTTATGTTGTGTTCTGCTGTATATTGTGGCATTTAGTAATCACTTCTGAAATGATGAAAGAAAAGCCAATTTTTCCAACTTTGTCAAGAGTCTTATAAGCATTTCTTTCTTATATTATTTTCTACTTGCTGCCACATACTTAAAAGAGTGCATGGCCTTACCCAATTACTTCATTGTGAAGTTGGGGTTGGTGCTTGGAGGACGGAACAAGAACATAGCTAAGCTAACCCAAGTCATTGCCACAAATGGAAGCTAAATCTTTTCAGGTTTCTGTAAAGCAAATATGTAACTGCTACTTCCTAGACAGAGACTTAAAATTGTGATGAGGGAGCAAAACATGGCTAAATTAGCTATAAGGGAGAGTTGGGCAAGTGTTCAATGTGTTAGGCTTGATAATTGCAGCTCGTGATCAATTTGCTGCACTCATTTGATGATTCTAGTGTCAACTTTCAATAAGATGTGTGATCTCTCTATCTCACACTTCGTAGTTTAAACTTGTATAGCTGTGACACACTGACAGGCAAATAATACATTTTTTTTTTCTAAAATTAGTTCCTGTTTGTTTATTCATTTGGGTATTTTCTTTTTCTTTTTCTTTTCTTAGAATAACTCATTTAAATGATACTCAATGCAAATGGCAATAACAACGTAAATATTGTCTCCGGCTGTCATACATGTTCTATAATTTGAGAAAATACCCAAATGTATTTTTTTTATTGGCCTAAATGTAATGTATTTAATAGTGAAAATTTAACTTTTCCACTAAGAATAAACTGCATTCATTTAAAGAAAAATTAATAATTAAATATGCTAAATCACATACGTTTTTTTTCCATGTATGTTTCCTAACCTTTATTTTTTCAAGTATGTTCAATATATCCCACACCTATATATAATTAAAGATGCTAAACCATAAAATAGTAGATATCATCTCATACCCGACTGCAAGAATTTTCAAGCCAACTTCACGGAAAAGGTATAACAATTTCCTCATTTACTACCATCCCCGAAATTGCATGGAATTAAATTGAATATATTATATATCGTCCCCAACAAGTCCCATATTAAAAATTAAAT
Source organism: Ormosia semicastrata (assembly GCA_029884595.1). Classification (NCBI taxonomy): domain Eukaryota; kingdom Viridiplantae; phylum Streptophyta; class Magnoliopsida; order Fabales; family Fabaceae; genus Ormosia; species Ormosia semicastrata. Next base: position 2,587,194 of record JAQQTO010000038.1, on the reverse strand, counting down.
AATTCATATTATATTAAATAATTTATATTATGTCTTCATTTACTACCTTCCAAGATATTGCATGGAAATATATTATACATCGTCCCCAACAACTCCCAAACCACAAGAAACATCCAAGTATGATTTGAATTTCAGCCCTACCGACAGTCTCTTCATTTGTTCAAAAACACTTTTCCTTGCAGCTTCAGAGCTGTAGTCTATACATTATACATCATCTTCAGCTTTTGCAATGGCTTGCAACAGCATCCAAAGCAGCTCTTCATCACAGATGATACGAAAATATGACGTGTTTGTGAGCTTTAGAGGTGACACCCGCAACAATTTCACTGATCATCTTTTTGCTGCTCTTCATAGAAAGGGCATTGTTACCTTCAGAGATGATACAAAACTCAAGAAAGGGGAACCCATAGCACCTGAGCTCCTACATGCAATTGAAGGATCACAGGTTTTCGTTGTTGTCTTTTCAAAGAACTATGCTTCCTCAACATGGTGCTTACGAGAACTGGCAAAGATAGTCGATTGTACTCAAGTATCAAGAAAACGCATTCTCCCTGTTTTCTATGATGTGGATCCATCTGAGGTGCGAAAACAGAGTGGGAATTATGAGAAAGCCTTTGTGGAGCATGAAGAAAGATTCAAAGAAAATTTAGACATGACGGTGCAAGTTCAAAAATGGAGGGCGGCTCTGACACAAGTGGCCAATCTCTCTGGATGGGATGTACGGGACAAGTAAGTAATCTTCTCTATGCCTGTGCAACAACTTGATAAACCAAATTTAAGGTTTTCATGAAATATCTTAATTAATTACCAATGCACTCTGTTATATCCTATGTATATTTTATTGTTTCACAGTGATTTGGAGTTCTTGAATTTACTTTCCCTTTTCAAACTAGAGTTGAGAGAGAGTAATGTATTATCTGTTGAAGAGGTAACCGGCAAATCGGGTCAAAATTTACATGCTTACTGAAAAGAGTTTTTAAAGAGTAACAAAAATGCTGTTATCTTGTCCTGTATATGTACCCTTTTTTTTTAGGCTTTTTTAGGTGATGATTTGGTGTTCTTGATTTTCATTAAACTTTCAGGAAAGAATCAGCAGAGACTGAAAAAATTGTTGAAGAGATAATAAGTATATTGGGTCACAAATTTTCAACTCTTCCAAATGATATAGTTGGGTGGCAGTCTCCTGTAGAAGAATTAGAAAAGCTTTTACTTTTGGGCTCGGATGATGATGTTCGAGTTGTAGGAATATGTGGCATGGGTGGAATAGGAAAGACAACTCTTGCTACTGTTTTATACAACAGAATCTCTCATCAGCATGATGCTTGCTGTTTTATTGATGATGTAAGCAAAACTTATAAAGATTATGGTCCAATTGGTGCACAAAAGCAACTTCTTTGTCAAACTCTAAATGAAGATAACATTCAGATATGCAATCTTTCTAAGGCAACTAATTTGATACAATGTAGGCTACGTCATATAAGGGCTCTTATAGTTCTTGATAATGTTGATCATGTTGAACAGCTGGAGAAATTAGTTGTGAATCGTGAAAGGTTATGTGCAGGGAGCAGAATCATCATAATTTCTAGAAACGAGCATATCTTAAAAGAGTATGGAGTAGATGTAGTATACAATGTTCAACTCTTGAATGATGATAATGCTCTTCAATTATTTTGTAGAAAAGCTTTCAAATGTGATGACATTTTGGGAGATTATAGACAATTAACATATGATGCACTAGAATATGCCAAAGGTCTTCCATTAGCAATTAAAGTGTTGGGCTCATTTTTGTATGGTCGAGATGTCTTTGAGTGGAGAAGTGCATTGGCTAGACTGAGAGAAAACCCAAGGACAGATATTATGGATGTGCTTCGAATTAGTTTTGATGGACTGGAGGATATGGAAAAAGAAATATTTCTAGATATTGCTTGTTTCTTTTACGGGAAGGTTGAGACATATGTCAAGGAAATTTTAGATTTTCGTGGTTTTTATCCTGATATTGGTATAAGAGTTCTCATTGATAAATCACTTATAACCTGTGATGAGGGGGTAATTGATATGCATGACTTGCTGAGAGAGCTGGGCAAGAGTATTGTTCGAGAAAACTCACCCAAAGAGCCGAGAAAGTGGAGCAGGTTGTGGGAATACAAGGATCTCCACAATGTTACATTAGACAATATGGTATAATAGTTTTTGAAAGTAAAATCCTAGGTTACCATTTTTGTAGGATCTTTAAATAATTTAAAATATCTAACATTTTCTTTCTTCTTTTCAATGCTTTAGGCAGCAGAAAATCTTGAAGCCATAGTTGTGCAACGATATCCAGTCAAGATTCGAGAAAAGACAATGAGGCCTGATGCTCTATCAAAAATGAGTCACCTTAAATTACTCATACTTAATAATGTGAAGTTTTCAGGATGCCTCAATTGTCTTTCCAGTGAATTAGGATATCTTTCTTGGGGTGAATATCCTTTCATGTGTTTGCCATCAAGTTTTCAGCCAGATAAACTTGTTGAATTGAACCTGCCCCGCAGCAGCATCAAACAACTATGGGAAGGCACAAAGGTACTGCAAATTATTGTTCTTTTTCTATTTTGTTTTTCTTTAAATGAACTAATTAAAAGACAAATTATCTAATGTTCTTTCCCCTTTCTCTAGTGTTAATTAAAGAAGTAAATGAAAGCTTAAATGTGACTAATAATTTTGTCTCCTTCTATTGCCCCTTCTCTGCAGCGTCTACACAATTTGAGACGTATGAATCTCTCTCACTCCAAAAATCTTACTAAGATGCCAGATTTTAGGGAGATCCCAAATCTTGAGCAGCTAAATCTTGAAGGATGCATAAAACTTGTGCGAATCGATCCATCCATTAGTATTCTAAGAAAGCTTGCGAATTTGAATTTGAAAAACTGTAAAAATCTAGTCAGTATTCCCAACAACATATTTGGTCTCAGTTCTCTTGAATATCTAAATCTCTCTGGCTGTTCAAAATTACTTAATAATCAGCTGTTAGAGAAACCAAGGCATGCAGAACATTTGGAGAAGCTTGATATAAATGAAAGTACTATCCAATGCCAATCAACATCCTCCATCTACAAATTTCTGATGTTACCTTTCCATTTTTTCTATCCTAGAAGGCATGAAGATTCAGTTGGCTTATTGTTGCCTTCTTTGCCTCGTTTCCAATGTTTGCAATATCTGGACTTAAGTTTCTGTAATCTCCTTCAAATCCCTGATGCTATTGGATGGATACATTGTTTAGAAGCACTAAACATAGGGGGAAACCATTTTGTTACACTACCTTGTACCATCAAGGAGCTTTCGAAACTTAGAATGTTAAACTTGGAGCATTGCAAGCAGCTGAAATATTTGCCTGAGCTCCCATCAAGTACTGTCTTGCCAGTAAGAAGAGAAACATTTTTTGGTAGATACAGAGCAGGATTATATATTTTCAACTGCCCCAGTTTGAGTGAGCTGGAACGCTGCCGTAGCATGGCTTTTTCTTGGATGATACAAGTCCTTGAGGTGCCTACTCCATTCTTCCTTTCCCTATCTCTCTTTTTCTGTGTGTATGAACAAATACATAACTAATTTTTCTGGTACCAGGTGCATATGCAATCCTCTCTCCCCATTGGTCACATTAATATTGTTATTCCCGGAACTCAAATTCCCAGGTGGTTCAACAAACAAAATGTGGGTAGTTCAATAAGCATGGATCCATCTCCAATTATGCATGACAATAATTGGATTGGCATTGCTTGCTGTGCAAAATTTGTGGCACATGATGATCCAACTAATTTGGGTAATGGAATGGAAAGATTTGTGTGCGGTTTTCAAAACAATATCGGGATCTTTGCCGATATTCCGATACTTCTCAAGAAAGATCTAGTTACAGTTGAATCAGATCACCTGTTGCTACTCTATTTTACTCGAGAAGAATTCATTGATAAATTTGTAAGTCCTATAACAAAAGGAGCACATGATCTTGATGGTATTGAATTTGTAACCATAATCAATCAGCCCCAAGGTTTGCATTTGGAGGTGAAGAATATCGGGTATCGTTGGGTATTTAAGGAGGATTTGGAACAATTAAACCCAACAATGATGCATAGCGGAAATTCGTCAGTTCGGAAGCGCAAGCGCAGGCGCAGGCGCAAGTTTTTAACAATTGATGATCAGCCACTACCATAATAATTGAGCTGATAAACAAAAAGCGTAGCAACTGCATTTTGGATGCGCTTCCATCAAATTTCCAAATTCTAATCCATTTGAGGTAAGACTTAAATCAGCAAAGTACTGATTATTATAAATTTATAATCCATTCATAAATACTCTATTTTTGAATCTTAAATTCATGCCTTTTGCAGGTTATTAGTTGATGATATGGTGATTTTGTTTCTCTATTCTCTTTCCAGGCTAGAGTCAATAGTAATTGATAACATTGTTAAAGTGATAGTTATCAAGACTTCAAGGGAAAAAAAGGTACAGAATCAACTTGGATATAGCTATCTTAAAGTAGAAATTTCTAACAATGATCGATATTTAAGTTGAAGTAATTGGGAGAGTCTGGCACCTCGTATCAATTTATGAGAGTACGCTGTTCATTATCTGATTTACAATTTTTAAACAAAACTGTGGAAAGGAAAAGAAAGCTAAAGTACTTTAGTAATAGAAAAATGATAATCTCATATATCATTTGAGATACCTTAAGAATCTATATCAATAAAAAAAAGTTACAGTTAATGTAACAATGTAGATGAGGGGGAGGGTAAGACAGGAGTTAATTTATTTTTTAAGGGTATTTGTGTCATTTTCTTCCTTTAAGTTGAAAAAAAAAATCAGAATTTGTTTTAAAAATAATTGGTGGAGAGCGACAGAGATAGAACGTCTCTTCTTCATTTACTTGAAGCAATAGACTTCACTTGAAGCAACACCCACTTCCCTTCTTTTCTTTCATTTTGACACTAGATCCTTCTACCCACTTGCACTAAGAGAGGTAAGTTTCTATACTTTTATTCTTATTTCTTTTATGTCAAATCTCATATTCTCTCAAACTTTGCTATCTCAAAAATGGTGGGTGAATATACTTTGAGGCTTTGAAGTAGAAATCTAATATTGTAAGAGCTTGGTTTATAATAAGTGATAATGGGAAAGCCAAACCTTAGTTTTTCTCATAAGTTTCTTGAAAACTCTAAACTCTATAATTGGGGATTTTATCTAATCTCTTTACCCCTTTGTTAGTTTAACTCTAAATGAAATTTCTAAAGCCTTATCAATTGTAAATTATAATTATAATGTAGTTATTTTATTTATTTATGGTGCTTGTGCTTTAAATTCTTAATATTTAGTAGGTAACTCTAAGTTTTAAGGAAAAATGTTCTCCTTTGAGGTTACTTCTTAATATAAGTCATTGTTTCATTTATCTTTACTTGTCAAAATATTTGTTTATGGTCAGATTCAGTGGATACTACACAGCTTACTCCTCTGAGTGTCGTGGGGACCGATTGAGTTCTTCATATTTGTGAGTGAATAGTTTATACTGTGACACATTTTGAAATTTAAATGTCTTGTCACGTATTTATATTTCTTTTAATAGTATTTCAAACGAAGTTTCCTTTATTATTTTAAGAGTTAGAAATTTGGAGTTCTTTATAATAACTTTGGTTATAACCTCAAACTTCATATTCTGGGGAAACAAAATCTTTAAACTAGCTTATGAATTTATTTTATGATTATTATACTTTTGGAGTTGTATTTTATTGACCTTATGACCTATTGAGTTGTTACTCCTGAAAGTTAGCCTATGATTATTTTAAATTTTTGTTATCAGAATTGAGTTATAAGGGTTGTGTGTTAAAACTCTGTTCACTGTTAGCGAAGAGATATAATGACATATGTTCTGCTTGCTGTAACGAAGAGAGATAACGACATGTGATCTTCCTGCCGTGACGAAGAGATGTAACGGTTAATGTGCATATAATAGGCGTAGAGATTTTGCTTAGCATATGAGATGAGATTTGTTAAATAGAGTTGAATTTCTTTAAGATTATAAATCTACTTCTGGAAAAAAAAGCATGTGACAAGTGATTTTATTTATAAACTTCATTTATTTGATTATTGTGTTTTGAGTTGTTTTGCACAGCTAAAATATTCGTGTTATTACGTGTTTTCCCTTCCTGTTCACTATGTTTATTATGCTATCACTGAGTTTATGTGACTCACCCCATTCCTTTTCCCTTCAAATTCGTAGGTTGTTGAGTAACGAGTTCTTAAGATTTGTTATTCTGCCCAGGAGTGCTTGTCTTTTGGTAGACCTTCATTGTCATTGGTGGCTAGTGTTACATGTTAACTCTAGTATTTTACAGCTATAAGGAATAGAGTTTATTTCATTCTTTTGATGTATATATAGATGACCATAAAGTTTTGATATGTCCCTTCTAGCTCAGTTTGTACTTATAACTGATGGTAGATGCTTATGTTTGTGTTCAATTTAGGTATGTATTATTGATCAAGTCTAAATGAAATGTATGATTTGTTCAGTTTTTAAAAGAAACTCTGTCGGATTCTTAGTAGCCCTAATCTAAGTTTTGATTTGTTTCCTTTAAATGATGTTGAATTGTTAGGCTTTTCAGACTAATTGAGTGTTGAGTATCACTAGCTTATGCGTCACTCACAGCCTAAGATTGAGTTGTGACAGTTAAGATTGTTTTTTGCTGATTTGCAAGGATTATATGAAGATGATAATATGTGCAAGTGTCTTCTATCTCTATGGTACCTTGCTTAGCATACATACCTTTTTCAGTGTTTGCTTATCCTGTGATTTTCAGCAAAATCTCCTATACCCTGCAAATGTTAGCTAATCTCAAAGAATTAGGAAAATGATTGAACTTTCCAAAGTTACGGCCTAGTAAATCCAATTAACATTTGTCTCAAATCAAAACACTACCGTGGACAAACAAAATATTCATCTCCAACTACATGGAGCTAACACTTACTATGATGTGGGAACATATCTACTTGGACATGAAAACATCCTCAATTTCTAATAGAAAAATGGACAGCAAAGTAAAACTAGACTTTGACTTTCCTTTTTTTTTTTTTGCTGAGAAGACTTTGACAATTTAAAAATGTTTTATAAACAACTTAAAGACGAGACCGACAATAAATTGGGTATTAGAACTTTTTTTAAAAATGTTTATTTTGTGAAAAAAAGTTTCCACCCGTTTTAGAGAAAATAAAAAAGAATTACTTTTGATTTTTTTTTTCCTTTTATATGATAAAGGTAGTACTAAAACAAAACTCGAAAGAGAAAGCAGTTTTCAGGCCTATACGCGAAAAAGGAAATTAAGAAATTTTCTGGACTTCCTTCCTGGAAGATGTGACGTTCTTCTCATGGAAGACAATTCAGTGGTTGCTTTCCCTCATTTTGTTGTTTCGTAGAGGCCTAGCCCCTGTTATGCATCAAACAATAATTTGAATAAATATTATCAAGAAAAAAAAAATATCGTACGAACGAAAATTTTGCAGAATTCACAAAAAAAGGCTGTTATTGCAAGTTATGGGTTACCGAAACATTATTAACTAATTAAATTAATATAGTTGTGGTATATTCAAGTATATACATATACTCATTGTGGTCTTTGCGGAATGTGTTGCCATTTAGGCATTGCTTCAAGGAAGTTTCTCCCAATTAGCTTTCTCACAAGTGAGTTTAAGAAATTTCAACTCAACTTCGCAGGAAAGGTCTGACAATTTTATCATCATTTCTAATCCTCGAAAGAAAGTTCAAGGAGTTGCATTGCATATTTGTCCTCAACTCCCAAATCATATTCATAAGACATGTTAGGACTGCTTTTTTTTTTTTTGTTCTCCTTTAGTGAATAGCACTTTGGAAAAATAAAATGTTTTCATATATGCTTTTTTAAAGAAGCAGCACTACAGAAACCACAAATTATATATATATTTTTTCCACTGAAAGTTTCTTCATTTCCACTAGCTTGTCAATTGTTCTGTAAGGACTTGTCCTTGTAGCTTTCAGAGCAACAGTGTATACGCTAGAGATAGAGATATATCTTGTATCGTTTAATTTTGTAACTAGGATTTTAAATTAATTTCTGATTGAGAGAAGGTGAAAGGAAAACGTTTAACTCATTGACTTATGTAAGCTGAGGTGCAGAACTAATGGAAATAAAAACACAGAAGAATATTATACCTAAGAAACAGAAAAGAAAAAAACTGTGATATTTATATTTTTTAGAGTTATCAAATGGATCGGTTTGTTCGAATCAACAATCATTTTTGAACTAAATCAGTAGACAATCCATCCCACTCATATTAAGCCAACATGTTGAAGCCAACATTTATTTTTAAACTCATACCAAAATTAATAGCTCTAATTTGTAAATTCTTGTTAGGCTTAGTGATTTGCTCTAACTTTAAAAGGAGAAGAGTCTCTACTCATCACACACTTCTATATAACAAAAAAAATCAAATTTAAATGGATTAGGATTTAAAGGCATGTACAAGAATAGTGCAATATGAATAATATCTGAACAAATAAGAAATAGTGCATATATAACTTTCTTAATGTGCATATGAATTTGTTAAAATTTTGATATAATGGTGTAAATTTGTATAAATATACAGAGTTATTGTATAAAGTAAATTTATATAAATACATCATTTATAAATGCCTGAATAATATGTGAAAGGAAGCTAAAAATAGCAGAATCATTACGTTTTCAATAATTTGTTTGGAATGGCCCCTTGCTGTCAAATCTTGCATCATGTGGGCTGTAAAATAGCATCATTGAAGCTTCATAGTTCATACATTATCGCTATCGGTGGCCACAGAAAAGACTTCAAATCATATGATATTTTTTGAAACCTCCATGGGTCATGGATGCATCTCCCTTGCAGTTGCACATAGCAATGTACCCATGTTTGCTTTGGGAAACATATCACCATATCTCCACCTCGCCAACAAATTGGCCAAAAGAGGACACAGAATCTCCTTCGTCATACCCAAAGAAAAAAGGCCAAGTTCGAGCATTTGAACCTCCATCCACATCTCATTACCTTCATCTCTATCACTGTTCCCCGAGTTGATGGCCTTCCTCATGATGCAGAAACCACTTCAGACCTTCCCTTCACTTTGTCAGCACTTCTTCTCCCTGCTATGAAATCGTACTGAGAAGGATGTTGAACTACTCCTACTTGAGTTGAAACCCAACGTTGTCCTCTTTGACTTTGCATGTTGGATACCAAGGTTGACTCGTTGCTTAGGCATCAAGTCTGTTCAATACTTCATTATTAGCTTAACTGCAGGAGCATATCTTGAATCCTTGGAAAAGCAGCGTCAGGGAAATAATTCAGTTGGAGTTAAGCTCATGCATCATCCCCTTGCAGGGTTCCTAGATTCGAACTTCAGGCTTCATGTTCGCCAATTTGATGCATTGATGGAATGGGAGATTAGCAGCGGTGTTCATTTCAAGGCCACTGGTACAACCGTACAAGATTGTCAGATGCAATCGGATTCAAAGGTTGTAGAGAGATTGAGGGACCTTATGCTGACTATCTTGAAACCCTGTATGGGAAGCCTTTTTTGCTTTCAGGTCCTTTACTACCAGTACCAGAGCTACCCACCTCCACTTTGGAGGAAAAATGGGCTGAATGGCTTGCAGGATTCAAGGCTGGTTCAGTTATTTACTGTGCATTAGGAAGTGAATGGACACTACCTCCAAATCAGTTCCAAGAATTGTTACCGGGTCTTGAGCTAACAGGTTTTCCATTTTTGGCAGCACTCAAACCACCTATTGGATTTGAGTCAGTTGAAGCAGCTATGCCAGAGGGATTCAAAGAAAGGGTTCAAGGACGAGGGTGTAACACCCTAATACTAGTACTAATGACACGCCTAAGGTCATGTCTTAGTGATTAGCATTAGTGATGTCACTTTAAAACTAATAACAAGTTTATGAGCCTGATATAGGTGTGATCTTACACATATATAAAAAAAATCTTTATACAAGTATGTACTTAATGATACAAATAATTCATCATATACCATCATGGCAATGCTTTATCTAATAATTACATCTAAATTTTTCTTTTTCAATACTGGTCTTCTTTTCTGCGTGCTTATCCTTCGATGTTCCTGGAAATAATACGGAAATACAACATACGAGGGTGAGAATTCAAAGAATTCTCAATAGTTTTATAAAAACATGACATCGTAATATTTTCAGCTGTTTCAAAAAAAAAATCCTTCTTTGTTTAAAACTCAATATAAACGTGTGTGTGTGTGTGTATATATATATATATATATATATATATATATAGTTAGAGAGGTGGCAAAACTGCCAAAATTGGTTCTCCCTCTTCCTGAAACAGAAATCCAATTATTATCCTTTATAAAAATCAATTGCACAATCCAATAAATCATACAGTTTCACATTCAGGTATTTATCACAATCAATTCAAGTATTCACACTAGATATACATAATATACATTATATACAAAATTATTCAATCCTTTGAGATTTCAAGTAGAGAGGAAGTGACTTACTCAACCTCCATCTACCCTTATTCTTTCATTATTATGCTTCCCATCGTCATTAACATATATCGTTCATTTATAATCATATATGACTAAGAATAAGCAATTGAACACAGAAAGTGTCACGACCTACCTCATTAACACATTGTAAATTTTGTCATTTATTTAATTACTCTACAAAACAACATAAAAAAAAACTAATACAATCATTAAGATTTCCAATCAATATCTAGTATCAATATATGAAACTTACACATAGAAATTATAAATTAAAAACAGGACAGCATTATGTTTTTAGAGAATTCAACCCGATTTTAACCATAATTACATTGTATTCATCACCACAATTTCACATAACAACCAATAGGATATAAGGATCAAAACAAAACAAGGAACCTCTTATCCAAACCTTGTCTTGGCCATGAATCAACATAAGGTAAGGTTTGGCCATAAACCTATCATCTTCAAATCCTTACTTGTTCAATCACTTAACCAAGTCCTCAAAATCAAGTAACAAAATAGAATCATAAGCTAGACATTCACCACTCCCTTGGCCTTGTTTTGGCCGTGGCCTTCACATTCCAAAAACACAATATGTTAATCACACAACAATACTAATTACATTCAAAACTCAATAGAAAAAAGGAAAACAAATTGAAACCATTAACTTGTCACAAATTCTGTTTTCAACTGTGAACCCATAAACAAGGAAACAAAATTTATTTCAAGAAAATCATAGAAGATTAAGCACAAAGTAAGGTAAGGCAGCCCCTACCGTGACACAATTTAATCTCACATTCCAACCATTTTCTCATCACTACAACATCATATCTCGATACTAACATCAATAGAATTAGATAAGCAATTAAAACAATAAAATCTCCTCAAAAACCTCAACATGACCGTGAGCCTCACTAGGGTTTACCTTAAACTAAAATTTTAAATTTTTACAAGTATCAACTCAATCTAACATTCAATAGAATAAATAGCACAAATGAAAGTAAAGAAACTCTAATTTTCTCACAACTTGGCTGTGATACTCCAGCCCTAACACAGTAGTTTTTATCACTTCCTCATCATAAATATTGACACAAATTCAAGCAAAAATCCAATAGAAGAAAGATAACAAACTAGAGCACGAAATCTCCATTGTGGAAACATGGTTTGGCTAAAAATCAAAGCCTCAACACAATCAGAAATAGAACAGCAGAATTTCATTTAAAACCCATGGAAGATCATAAGAAAAAAAATGAAGCAAACGTCCCCTACCTTTCCCCTTGCTTCTCAAGCTTTGGTTTCCTTCATTTTCCTTCTTTTTCTTCACCTTTTCTCCTTCTTTTCCTCTCCTTTTGGCTGCCGTGCTCTTGCTCTGTTTTGTCTCTGCCCTCTTTCGTTTTGGGCTAGAAAACGTGAGGTGAAAAGCCCAAAAGATGAAGGAAAGAAATCAAGAATTGGTGGAATAAAAACTATTTGTATTTGGCTTTGAAATTATAAGAAGAAGATGAAAATTTTGGAGTTGCTGTGGCTGCGTGAAAACAGGGGGAAATGGGGTGAATAGTGAAAAGATGAAGAGAAATTGAGTGGGAGAATGTAGAAAAATCTAGACAAAGGTACTGGCCGTGGAAATGGTAAAGAAAGAATAAAGATTTCATGCTGAACTTTTGTATCTGATAAGTGCACTTTAATTTTTTACAATTAAGTTTTTAAGTTACCATAAATCTTATAAAAAATTTTAGATCAGATTCATTTTTTTATAATTTTCTTATATTATTATTTATTAGATAAGTTATATTATTTTTTCAGTTTAAATCGAATCCTGTAAAATAAGTAAATATGTCTTCTTCAAAATATTTTTAATACCAAAATATTCTCCATATTTTACTTATCATCTCTATAAAATTTTAAAATTTTTTGGACTACTTAACTTTCTCGACTATTTTTTAGCAGTATCCTTAAGAATATCAAATTAATTTAGTTGACTCTCCAAAATTTTCTATAATTATTATCAATTATTTATAGTTAAGAAATAAATTTTTTTATATTTATTTTCATCATATCAGTTGATTCTACAGATATCTTAGTTATTCTCTTGTACTCAGTGTTATAGATTTATGCTCCAACTACTTCAAAAAAATTAACCGAATTAATAGATAACTCTTACCAATATTACTGAGCTTCTATAATACTATTTAAGACTTATTAAGTCAGGAAGGGTATTACAGAGGGGTTGTACATGGGGGCTGGGTGCAGCCGACACTCATTCTCGAGCATCCATCTATGGGGTGCTTCATTACCCTGCTTTTACCTATTATTATATTTGATCAAATCATCAATAATGCAAGGATGATAAGCAGCTTCTTAAAGGCTAGTGTTCAAGTGGAGTAAGATGAAGAAGATGGTTCCATCACAAAGGAGAGTGTCTGCAAAGCTTGTGGACATTAGAAATCATTACTAAGAATATCTCTAAATTATAGATTCATGAATTTAGAGCATCATATTAATAATTAAAGACAAATCTTTTACAAACATCTTGTTTTTGTTAAGTTTATGATCAAGAAGAACTAAAAATTGTACACACTTATAGATTATAGGAATCGAGATCTCTCTCTCCTTCTCCTCTTTCTTTTAGATGGGATAATAATAATTTGAGTCAAAAAATTATGTCTCTATGAAAAAAAAACACATGCACGCGCACACACACACACATATATATATGTGTGTGTGTGGAGTGAAGATGGGACCTGTCCCTTCGTTGAAGGGTTATCTTGTTTCACCAATCATAAAAATAAGCAATCGAACCCAATACCTTTTCAAGCACACATACTATTTGAACTCAAAGTCTAACATGTGATTTTCAATAAACTATTTGATCATAATATAAAATAAATTTCAAAAAATATTAAATTATTATTCAACTAATTTTGACAAACAGATAAATCAATAGAAATCTAAAATCATAAAAAAATTTCTAACAAAGTTGTGATAACTGTGATGGATGATGAGAGTGATCGAGGTTGCTAGGGAAGTCACAGCAAACCATGCTAAATTGAGAAGCCTCTTACTCAGCAACGATTTATAGTCCAATTATATTGATATAGTTTCTGTCACAAGCTCCAATATTTACTCGGGTGAATTCCAACTTCTAAGTTTCAGCTACGACTGTCAAATTAGCTTGCTTGAGTTACTTCCATATAAATCGACTCTATCAGCATTTGGACTTTCGTTCATTAGTTAGGTGCAAATGTGATGCAATGCAATCCCTTAGTACTAGTTGAATACTATGGTTATCTCATCAACTAGTCATTTACGAACATCATAATCACTTGTATGTTGCTACTATAAATCATATGTAGTTGACCTGTGTCTTGATGCACCACGAATCTCACTCCAACTCCCAAAATGGCTCCAGGTCTTAAATCTGCTGTTGCTTTCTTTTTTCTTTTTTTTAATAGCCATACCATTTTAATAAAATCCCATAAAATGAATAAGTGCTTGCCGCAACGGTATTCTCTTATATATATGGCACAATTAGTAGTCACTGATAAAGATCAAAGATACTTGCATAATATTTTAGGTACTTAATGATATATTGTATGACAGAACATATTTCGTAAAAATAATGTCAACGTGGCATAAGGCGACGTTTACAGTGTTTCAATTTTTTTTTTGGAGTACTGGTACTTCAACCCAATTTATATTTTATACTTGGTTAATTGTTTTTTTTTAAATTTTATTATTATGTGTATAAATATTACTAATTAAAATTTATTAAATTTTTTGTATACACAGTTATTTACAATAAAAAATAGGACTAGTCTAAGTTATAAATCAAGATCATTGATTTATTTTAATTTATTTTAATAATAAATTAATAGCATCTGATCTTAGAGCACTGATGTTCCCAAAAAATTTAGTAGCACCGTAAACTATTCCGTGGCATAAATGCTAATCTTCAGCAGTTTTGTTTTGGAAAAAAAGCCAACCTTGCAAACATTAGAATAAGATGAGCTGAAGTAATGGGTCTAGCTGCATTTATGTAAATTGCTCCAGATTTTATTTACAAAAAACAAAAGCATGGAAAGGAAAAAAAATGTTAAAGTACTTTTATTTTTTACATAAAGAAAGGTTAAAGTACTTTAGATCATTGTGTTTGGATCAAACTAGGTCGGCTAGTCTGATCGTTAAAATCGGGGACTAACATCTAATTCGGTTTTGATTCAATGAATAATTATTTTTGTAGTTAGATTGAGTTGAACCGGTTAAGATCAGTCAAAATTGCGGTTGAACTAGGTTGAGCCAAGTTAAATCAGGTAATTTTATTCTGTGATATTAATTTAAAGTGTAAAAATATTATATTTGATAATAAATAAAATATATAAAAAAAATTATATATAAAAAATATTATTCAGTTCAACCAGACTTTTTAACTGGTTGAACCTTAACAAAAAGCTTTTCTAATTTATTGTCCGGTCGGACTTTGATATCATTGCTTTAGACATAAGAAAAATGACAATTTCAAATGTCATTGTGCATTGACAATATGTAATCATTAAAAAGAAGTTAAGGGTAAAATATTATTTAATGATTAGCAAAAAGGTATGTAAAAATAAATATATGAAAATAGGAAATGAATCATCACATGTAACTCGATGATGTTACACGATGAGAGAGATAGATATACAAAGTAACAATGGGTCTTTCAAATTTTAAGAAGGTCCTACTATATTAAGTTATTTTGTCTATCACTCCTTTTATATAATCTTGTCATGTGACATGAAAAATTCCAATCCCATAGAAATATGCTTTTAAAATATTATTTAATGGTTTGATTTTAAGAGAAAGAAACATAACAAAGAAAGATAAATTCTTAAATAACACTACTACCACATCATTTCTGAAGCATTTCATATAAAAGTTTATATATATAAAGACAATTTTTAAAAATTGATGCATCCTTAACATGAGCCACACAAACTTACCCATATTTAACATAAAATACAATGTATATGATAAGCATTACTTAATCAAAACTTACTCAACAAGCAATAAAACTCCAATTCCATTGTTCATTCATCTAGTAACCAATCCTCTAATGGAATAATTATCGCATGTAAAGATTCAAGGAGGGGAAGGAAATGTGTGAAGGCAGGATCAAAAAATATGTAATCTTATGGTACACTTAGTGCACAAAAGCAACTTCTTTGTCAAATTCTAGATGAAGAAAATCTTAAGATATGTAATCTTTTTAAGGCAACTTATTTGATAAGAACAATGTTACGGCATGTAAGGGCCCTTATAGTTCTTGATAATGTTGATTAAGATGAACAACTAGATAAATTAGCTGTGAGTCATGAATGTCTAGGTGCATAGAGTAGAATCATTATAATTTCTAAAGATGAGCTTATCTTTAGGAAGCATTGAGTGGATGAGGTTTACAACGTCCAACTCTTGAATTTTGATAATGCTCTTCAATTGTTTTGCAATAAAGCTTTCAAATGTGATAATATTTTGAGAGAATACAAAGAGATGACATATGATGTCCTAACATATGCTAATGACCTTCCATTAGCTATTAAAGTACTGGGCTCTTTTTTGTTTGGCCGAAATGTTTTTAAGTGGAGAAGTACCTTGGCTAGACTTAGAGAAAATCCAAATAAAGATATTAGGGATGTGCTTAGAATCAGTTTTGATGCATTGATGGAAATAGAAAATGAAATATTTCTAGATATAACTTGTTTAACGGCGAGGATCAGGAGAAATATGTTAAGAGAATATTAGATTGTTGTGGATTTCATCCTCATATTGGAATAAGTGTTCTCACTGATAAATCACTCATAACTATTTGGGACGACACAATTCGAATGCATGCTTTGCTGCAAGAGCTGGGTAGGAAAATTGTTTGAGAAAAGTCACCCAAAGAGCCAGGAAATTGGAGTAGACTTTGGCTCTACGAGGATCTTCACAATGTTATGTTGGAATATACGGTAAAACAGTCCTTTGAAAATATAATTTTAGGTTTCCTCTTTACTTCAATTCATATATAATTCAAGTGATCTAAATTTTTCCTTTATTCTTTGCAATGCTTTAGGAAATAGCAAACCCAAACGCCATTGTTCTAGAAAATCCAATATTCATTGGAGAAAATACAACTTTGAAAACTGCAACATGATAAAAAAATGAGATGCCTTAGATTTCTCATTCTCAAAGGTGTGAAATTTTCACAAAGCCTAAATTGTCTTTCCAATAAATTAAGATATCTTGAGTTGTATGCTTACCCTTTCACGTGTTTGCCGTCAAATTCTCAGCTGAGCAAACTTGTTGAATTGATCCTGCCTCATAGCAGCATTGAACAATTATGTGAAGGCATAAATGTATTGTAAATGTATTTTTTCTATTATTATTATTTTGTTTTTTGAAAACAAAAAGAAATTGAAAACAAATTATATCTTGTTCTTTTTCATTTCTATGATTAAACAAATAAAAGAACGTTAAGAGTGTCGTGACTAATTTTGTGTGCTCTACTTGATCCTTCATAGCCTCTCCTCAATTTGAGAATTATGGATCTCCGTCAGTCCAAAAATCTTAGAGAGATGCCAGATTTTAGAGGGATACCAAATATCGAGCAGCTAAATCTTGAGGGTTGTACAAAACTAGTACGTATCAATCCATCACTTGGTTTTCTAAGAAAGCTTGCTTCCTTGAATTTGAAAAACTGCAAAAATCTAGACAGTATTTCCAATAACATATTTGGTTTCAATTCTCTTGAAGTTCTAATTAAATCTCTCTGGCTGTTCAAAATTATTTAATAACCACCTGTTAGATAAACCAAGGCATACAGAGCATTTGGAGAAGCTTCATATAAGTGAAAATGCTATTCAAGGCCAATCAACATCCTCCCTCTGTGAAAGGCTTATGTTGCCTTTTGATTTCTTCTATACTAGAACACATAAAGCTTCAGATGGTTTATTGTTGCTTTCATTGCCTACTTTCCCATTTTTGCGAGATCTTGATCTAAGTTTTTGCAATGTACTTCAAATCCCTAATGCTATTGGATGGTTACATTGTCTAGAAAGCTTAAATTTAGGGGGAAACAATTTTATTAGTCTACCTTGTAGCATCAAGGACCTTTCCAAACTTATAAATTTAAAGTTGGAGCCTTGCCAACAGCTGAAATATTTGCCAGAGCTCCCATCATGGATTGTCTTGTCAGTAAGAAGAGAACTTTCCTGGGGTGAGTATGGAGCAGGACTATATATTTTCAATTGCCCCAAATTGGGTGAGTTGGAAAGCTGCAGTAGCATGGCTTTTTCATGGATGATACAAGTCCTTCAGGTGTGCACTCATTCCTTCCTTCCTTCCTTCCTTCACCATCTTTCGTTCTCTCTATGTGTGTTAGAACTAAGGCATAGCTACTTCTCTTGTATCAGGCGCACCATGAATCCTCTGCCTCCCTTCATTGAATTGAAATTGTTATTCCTGAATCTCAAATACCAAGTTGGTTCAACAATCAGTGTGCGGGTAGTTCAATAAGCATAGAACTAGCTCCCATTTTGCATGATAAAACCTGGATTGGCTTTGCCGTGTGTGCAGCTTTTGTTGTACATGATGAGCCAACTAATTTGAATAATCAAATGAAACCCTGGATTTCGTGCGTCTTCAGCGGTGAAGGCAGGGGGGACTTTGTTGAATATCCTGTGCTTCTAGAGATAGATCTGGTCACGGTTGAATCATATCACCTCTGCCTACTCTATTTCACTCGGGAACAATTCATTAATATTATAAGTTGGCTAACAGAAAAAACACACAATCTTGATGGCATCAAATTTGTATCTTCAACGCCCAACCTCCGAGGCTTGCATTTGGAGGTGAAGAATTGTGGGTTTCGTTGGGTATTTAAGCAGGATTTGGAACAATTAAACCCAACAATGATCGGTAAGGGAAGCCGCAACATTGAAACTCATGATGATTTGGGGACAGGCAGTTCAGCTCTCTCTTTAGATGCTGGAAACTGGTCAAAGTGATGATGTACGCAGTCCAAGAATTGTTGCTGGGTCTTAAAAGGCTGGTGTTGAGGTGGAGAAAGGTGAAGGAGATGGCTCAATCACAAAGTGGAATGTTTGCAAAGCTGTGAAGATTGTGATGGATGATGATTGATAAGAGTGAGATTTCTAGGGAGGTCAGAGCAAACCATAATAACATTGAGAAGTCTCTTGGGTGCTTGGGAAGGTTGTTTGTTTTTAGCCTGGAATCTTGGCAACAGAAGGGTAGAACTTGTTATGGATTCCAATTTCCAAGGCTGTGGTTCAGATATTAAATGGAAACCCTCCGGGTAATCTAGCAACAAGGTAATCTAACACAAAGGAAGATCTTTGATCAGGGGAAAGACCCTGCTCTTCGAACTTTGTGCTTAATCGCAGCTGTTATTCAAGAATTAACTTGGTCTGCGTCAACAGTTATTCCATGTAATGCAAAACGGAGCCTTTTAATACAATTAATTTTGTTATAAAGTAGTCTGTCCACCAGATCCAAAAGGCTATTCGCTGATTTCTGATTTTGGTTTTCTTTCTTGCAGGTGATTGACAGTTCATTTTCAAAACTAAAGTCAGATAAGTATGTTCGAAAGTACTTCCACCGTTTTGCTAATTGCTAATATGGAGGGTTGTACAGCATCTTAGGTTGGGAGTAAAGGAATAATGTAATGAAGAATGCCATCACGTAAGTTGCTGATCCTGTCACACACATCCTGTCTATGAAGCTTATGGAAATCAGTTGATGAGATTGTACTGGCTGTGATTTGTGCCTACAAGGAAAAATTGAGAAGTAATGATATATGCTCTGTAAAGCAGACAAGTCCAATAAAAGATTGGCAACTTGAAGTGTATATGCAATTAGGAGCCCCATGCTGTCAACTTCCTATTAAGGACACTAATGATGTACATAGTATACTTAAAATAGATGCATTTTCAATGCATTGACAATTACATGGCATGATGGCTGAACTACATATAACTACTCTAACCGGCACTCTTCAATTAATTCCTATAATCCTATCCTTTCAAAAATAAAGTTCAGGAACCGACCTCTACCTGGAATTTCCCTTTTTATGTCAAACGAGATCCAATTATCAACTTTAGAAACTTGGCTAGGGAAATTTATAATTGGACCATAACATCAGAATCTAAATGTTAATGAATATTGCTATTATGACTTTCACTACTAGGAACTATCAGTGATTCCTTCATGAATGATAGGACTGAGATGATCCGTGTCCCCATTAAACTCATAATGAGAGGGGGGGAAAATCCTCAGTAACAATCCCTCTCTTATTTATATCTAACAAGAGACATAATATCTCTCAGGGTAGAAAATAAACAAGTACAAAAATATATCAAGGCAAGAAATCATATATATATATATAAGATTTTACTCAGTTAAGAGGAGTGTTTATTGTGAGAGGTGAGAGGAGTGAATCTTGACCGTTGGATCTTTCATGAATGGTCAAGATTAGAACATAAATGCATGTGACTTTTTTAAGTGGTCACATGACCTTCAGGTAACTTTTAATCTTGACCATCCATGTATGGTTGTATGGTCAAGATTTAATCATCTCACCCTTTCACAATAAAAACTCATCTCACTATATATATATGTAACCATCTCAGTATTTAAATATTGGTTAGGTTGTACTCTGCTGTGTTTTATGGCATATCAGTAATCACTTCTAAAATGTTGAAAGACAACTGTAACGCCCTTACCATTATTACTATTACTGTATCCAAAATTACACTAAAGCAACAATAGTAAGCATCTCACTTAAGATATTCATTAAAAACTTCAATTATACTTTACAGTATTATACAAAAAATATGAACCAGGACAAGGTGTAATAATGTACACATATACTAAAAGGAGTTTATACAAAGTACATCATAGTACAAATACTTATCATAGACCTTCAAGGCATGTTCCATACACTCGTTATGTAAAAGACTAAATCTAAAAACAAATATCCACTTTTGCCCACGCCATTGCGCTGCAAATACTGAACCTGGAATTATCATGGAATACATATATATAAAGGGGTGAGAATACTAATTCTCAGTAGTTCTATTACGAAAACGTGTCATCACAATAATTCCATTTTATAATTTTCAAATATATATATATATATAAAATTTATCAACAATACAAATTTTGAATATAAATACTTTCAGTAATTGTACCAAACACAATTACCATAATATCTAATTTGTACAAATATTTATATTCATATTCAATACAGATTCTCAATCACAAATAATTTCCAGAAATTGTTTTCGAATGCATTTTTCAAAATACCAAATTCATACAATGATTCAAATACTTTCATAAGGCATAATATGATATACAAGTTCAATTCAAACATCAGTGCTCATTCTTAGTTCAATACAGATTCATTGAGCATTGCTCATACAAGCGTTCATTCAATTCATATTTCTAGCTAAACTTTAACATCAAAGGGAGCATATTCTCAAATTCTCAATATACATCTCAAATTCATAGTTCCAACACACATTGGTGCAATCAAAGCACATTCTTATTTCACTATCCATACAATGCAAATTCTTATTTCACAAGATCAATTCCATTCCAATTTAGTTACTCTAATACTTAGTTACTCTAATACCCAATACAATTCAAATTCAATACACATTTCAAATACTTTCCTTAATAAGACCTATTTAACAATGAGCGTTATGCTTATTCCAAAACCAACATTTCCAAACATCAAATCGAATATAATCAAAGATAATACACAATTTAATTGTTCAATAAATTTCCATACAATCACAAGTCAAGTACTTACTCTTTGAATACTACTTGGAGATCACCTTATCTCCTTGAATTCTAAATTCGGTCTACATTATATCATATCAAAATTATTCATGCTTCTAATTAATCTACTCGAACCTCCAATAGCACATCATATTCATACAAGTGCTAGAGTTTTCCAAATATGGCCGAAAATACCATAATCATTATACATGTAGTCCAAATCCCATGAATAACTATTCTTACTTATTTCTACATCTCAAAACCCTTAGTTGTAAATATGTAACATGAAGCTACAAACATTTTCTCTTCTCTCCAACACATGTCCATAATCTCAAAATCTCCATTAAGCCCATAACCAATTCACACATGTTTAATTCCTTCATAAAATCATCAAGTCCAAGAGACAAGTTAATAACATAAATGAAACAAGGTTCCTCCCTCATTTTCCTGTTTTTGACCGTGTAGCCATTTAGGACAAATATTGGTCAAGAATTTCATCAATACAAATTACAACTTCAATTAACATTCAATGTAGGTAAAGAAACAAATTAGAATTTATGAAATCCCTATTTCCTCTATATAGGCCGTGACCCACTCAACCATAATATATAAGAGAACTTATTTTTCTCATAATAAATAACAATTATAATTTCAACTCATGGATCTCTAGATATGGAAGAACAATTTCAAATAAAGAAATCAAACAAATATAACCTCTTCTACATACAATACAGCCGTGGGATTCTTTGTCTCACAACCAGAATTTTGATTCAAAATCAAGAGAAAGGAAGACCATTTTAAATACAAAAATCCCCTACCTCACTTCCTAGCTTTGTTTCCTTGATTTTCCTTCCATTTTCCTTAATTTTCTCTTCCTCTTTTCTCTCCTTTTCTTCTACGTTTCTCTATTGTTTTCTGCCCTTGTTCTGGTTCTGTTTTCAAGAGCTAAAACAGTGTGTAAATGGAGGAAAAACAAGGAAGGACAAGGTTGATGTGGGTGGAGAAGGGAGAAGGAAAAAATGAAGAAAAATGAAATGGAGAGAATGAGAAGCTTTCTTCTCTGTTTTTCTGGTTACTTTTTCGTTGGGAGAGAGAGAAACAGACGAGAATGTGAGGAAGAAAGAGTGGAAATATCTAGAGAAAGAGAGAGGAGGTCGGTGAGGAAATGAATAAAAAATTTCATACTGAAACTTTGGTATCTGCTACGTGCACTTTAATTTTTTTAAAATTGAGTTTTCAAGTATTCATAAGTATTAGGAAAAAATTTTAGAACTCATCTTAATCATAAGATCCATTTTTTTATAATTTTCATATAATGCTATTCATCAAATAAGCTGCACTACTTTTTCAAATTAAATCGAACATATAAAATAAATAAATATACCTATCTTAAATTATTTTTTTATACCAAATTATTCTCCATATTGTACTTATCATCCTCATGAAATTTTATAATTTTCTGAGTTACTTAACTGTTTTGGCTATTTCTCAGCAGTATCCTTAAAAATACCAAACTTACTCTGTTGCTTCTCCAAAAATTTTTTTACAACTCTTATAAATGGTTCTTAGTTAGGAAATAAATTTTACATATTTATTTTCATCATATTAACCGATACTGCAGATACTTTAATTATTCTCCTCTATTCAATATTATAGAATTACGCTCAAACTGGTTCAAAAAAAATTGCGCAATTAAAAGATAACTCTTATTAGTATTACTGAGCTTCTATAACCCTAATTAGAGTCATTAAATTAGGGAGTATATTACAATTCTCCCTCCTTATATAAATTTTGTCCTCAAAATTTGCTTGCCTAATACAGAAAATTTCAGATAACTTTACATCACATTAAGCTTAAGCTCCCTCTTAACTTTCTTTGAGTCACTATTTTCTCATAACACCTCTACTAAAGGAATTTATTTTCTTCTAAACTCTTTTACTATTCTATCCAAAATCTTTTAAACTTCGCAATCCTGTTACGAAATTCATAGAGATACTCTTTCATTTCCATTCTGGGATTTATAACCAAAACATCTTTTCCTTAACTTCATCTTTTCTTAGGGCACAAGGTCTTTCTCTCAACATAATTGTTCCATTGTTCAACATAATACTTTTCATAGCTTTAACGTCATAAAAACCAAATGCTTCATTCTATTTTAAACAAAATCTCTATATATATTATATGCACATTAGCCGTTATATCTTTTCGCCTATATCTCTTCGCCACGGCAGACGGAACATATGTCGTTATATCTCTTCGTCACGGTAGGCAGAACCCTAGTCGTTAAATCTCTTCGCCACGATAAGTGGAACATATGCCGTTACATCTCTTCGCCATGGCAGGCGGAACATATGTCGTTATCCCTCTTCGCCACGACAGGCGGAGCATATGCCGTTACATCTCTTCGCCACGGCAAGCGGAACATATGTCATTATCTCTCTTCGCCACGACAGGCGGAATATATGTCGTTACATCTCTTCGCCACGACAGGCGGAATATATGCCGTTACATTTCTTCCCCACGGCAAGCGGAACATATGTCGTTATCTCTCTTCGCCACGACAGGCGGAATATATGCCGTTACATCTCTTCGCCACGGCAGGCGTAACATATGCCGTTACATCTCTTCGCCACGGTAGGCGGAATATATGTCGTTATCTCTCTTCGCCACGACAGGCGGAATATATGCAGTTACATCTCTTCGCCACGGCAGGCGGAACATATGCCGTTACATCTCTTCGCCACAGCAGGCGGAATATATGTCATTATCTCTCTTCGCCACGACAGGCGGAGCATATGCCGTTACATCTCTTCGCCACGGCAGGCGGAACATATGCTGTTACATCTCTTCACCACGACAAGCGGAACACACATCATTATATCTCCTTGCTAAGTTTTAGGAATGCCGACTCTTTCTCTTCTTGCAACATCTTTGGAGAATACTAGATCAAGTCATGTTATCTCAATCCCAGTACTTTCCTTTAAACTTCAGATACTAGCTCACCAATGCTCAACTTCTTCTTTTAACGTTTAAATAGCAAGTGCCACCTTTGGATCACTTGTGCATCTCATCATTACAATTGTCTTCTCTAACTTTCTAGTAGTCATGACTGCCTGTTTTCGCACAGCGTCAGCTATACTTTTTAAAAGTCTCTAACATGTTTGGCGCATTGTTGCCAATGAGGGCTCTACCATTTCGGGTTCGCCTGGTCGATGCTATAATCTCCTGCACACACCACCCATTATATATTGAGCTGGTCAGGCTCAATATTATGTAACAGTGTGACAGTTAACCATTCCATACAAACTCAAGGCTGTTATGCAATTCTACCTATGCATCTCATCATTACGATAAGACAAATGCATAACAAACGTAGCTAGTCCATACCCCGGCTCAACAGGATGAACTGCTCTGATACCATAATGTAACGCCCTTACCATTATTACTATTATTGTATCCAAAATTACACTAAAGCAACAATAGTAACCATCTCACTTAAGATATTCATTAAAAACTTCAATTATACTTTACAGTATTATACAAAAAATATGAACCAGGACAAGGTGTAATAATGTACACATATACTAAAAGGAGTTTATACAAAGTACATCATAGTACAAATACTTATCATAAACCTTCAAGGCATGTTCCATACACTCGTTATGTAAAAGACTAAATCTAAAAACAAATATCCACTTTTGCCCACGCCATTGCGCTGCAAATACTGAACCTGAAATTATCATGGAATACATATATATAAAGGGGTGAGAATACTAATTCTCAGTAGTTCTATTACGAAAACGTGTCATCACAATAATTTCATTTTATAATTTTCATATAATGCTATTCATCAAATAAGCTACACTACTTTTTCAAATTAAATCGAACATGTAAAATAAATAAGTATACCTACCTTAAATTATTTTTTTATACCAAATTATTCTCCATATTGTACTTATCATCCTCATGAAATTTTATAATTTTCTGAGTTACTTAACTGTTTTGGCTATTTCTCAGCAGTATCCTTAAAAATACCAAACTTACTCTGTTGCTTCTCCAAAATTTTTTTTACAACTCTTATAAATGGTTCTTAGTTAGGAAATAAATTTTACATATTTATTTCCATCATATTAACCGATACTGCAGATACTTTAATTATTCTCCTCTATTCAATATTATAGAATTATTCTCAAACTGGTTAAAAAAAAATTGCGCAATTAAAAGATAACTCTTATTAGTATTACTGAGCTTCTATAACCCTAATTAGAGTCATTAAATTAGGGAGTATATTACAATTATTAATGTAACGACCCGGGACTGCCTGCAGGATTGATGACTGTCTCCACAAACCAACACGGGTCTTTTCAGTGTGCTTTGTCCTCACTCAC
Organism: Ormosia semicastrata; assembly: GCA_029884595.1. NCBI lineage: Eukaryota > Viridiplantae > Streptophyta > Magnoliopsida > Fabales > Fabaceae > Ormosia > Ormosia semicastrata. The sequence continues at coordinate 2,561,439 of JAQQTO010000038.1, read as the reverse complement.
ACACATCCTAGGAAACTTCCCAGGAGGTCACCCATCCCACAATTGCTCCAAGTCAAGCACGCTTAACCATGGAGTTCTTATGTTCTAAGCTCCCGAAAAGAAGTTGCAACTTGTTGATATGGCTACACCAAATCAATTCCTTTAAGCCATTCTCAACTATGCAGTCCCATACCTGCATAGTCTCTGAATCCCTCTCATTCCGGTGCGTATTCAGTTCATTCATGTAGACCCTCCGCCTAGAAGCCTGCCAGGAGCCGCTCCTTGTCCGTGCTTCATTGCACCGGCGATCACTCCCCGCCCTCGTCGGCCCCGGGACGCCACATGCCCACCAACTTCCGCTTAGTTCGTCCCCGAACCACACCGTACTGGGAGAGGTCCCGTCTCTGATACCATTAATGTAACGACCCGGGACTGCCTGCATGATTGATGACTGTCTCCACAAACCAACACGGGTCTTTTCAGTGTGCTTTGTCCTCACTCACACACATCTTAGGAAACTTCCCAGGAGGTCACCTATCCCACAATTGCTCCAGGTCAAGCACGCTTAACCATGGAGTTCTTATGTTCTAGGCTCCCGAAAAGAAGTTGCAACTTGTTGATATGGCTACACCAAATCAATTCCTTTAAGCCATCCTCAACTATGCAGTCCCATACTTGCACAGTCTCTGAATCCCTCTCATTCTGGTGCGTATTCAGTTCATTCATGCAGACCCTCCGCCTAGAAGCCTGCCAAGAGCCGCTCCTTGTCTGTGCCTCATTGCACCGGCGATCACTCCCCGCCCTCGTCGGCCCTGGGACGCCACAACAACTTACTTTTCCTCTTTGTCAAGAATCTTTTAAGCTATTCTTGCTTTTATTTTTACCACATGCTGCTGCCATACACTGAAAATAGTGCATCTTTCAGTTGACCTTACCCAAATACTTTATCGTGAAGTTGGGGCTGCCGGGCTGGCGTTGGAAGGAAGGAACAGGAACATAACTAACCTAAGTCATGGCCACAACTGGAAGCTAGATCTTTTCAGGTTTTTGTACAGCAAATATGTAGGAGGCTTACAATTGTGACTAGAGAGCAAAAAATGGCTGAATTGGCTATAATGAAAGGGAGAGTTGGACGAGTGTTGCATGTGTGTTAGGTGTGATGATTTTGGCTTTTTGACCAAATTGCCCTTAGTGACAAAACTATTTATCAAATTGTCATTCTTTTCAAACTATTTATCATAATGTCACATTTTTCACCATGTTAAAATTTTTTATTATTTTACGTTCCATATAGATAGCGCCATCTCCATTGGCGCTACCAAAAGGAAAACGCCAATGAGCTTGGCGTAACACACGTAATAACGCCAATAAGGGTGGCGTTATCCACTCGGTAACGCCTCACGTCATGGAGTTACCACATGGATAACACCACTCGTATTAGCGTTATCACGTGTGTTACACCAAGCTCATTGGCATTTTCCTTTTGGACATTCTATTTAAGCAACTCTCCTCTCCTCCTTCCAACCAGTTTTTTCATTTCTCATATTTTCACATTCTCTCTAGACTTTCTCTCTCTAAACTCTTTCCCACTTTCCTATAGGGTGTAGGGTTTGCTAGAAGATGGGAGGAGATTTTGTACATATGTCAGAGATAAGTTCTAGCATCAGTGGTTCATCCGTGATGGGGAGCAAAGGAGGTGCACAAATTTCTTCTGAGAAGTGTGGATGCGGACAATGAGTTTTGATTTATACTTCGAAGAAGACAAGGAGCTATGGTCGTCGATTTCTTACGTGTCCTTTATAAATAGATAAACAACAAACCTATGGCTTTTTTCTATGATTGGATGATAAAGCTGGAATAGTGGATGAAATGGTTGACATGAATGAGAAAGAAATCAGTGAGCTTAGGAATAGAATTATGTTGTATGAGGAAGAACTGAAAAAATGGAAACTAGTGAGTGAGATTTTATTTTATTTTTCTTTGCTATGGGTTGTTTAGCATATAAATAGGATTGTGAATGATTCTTTGTGTGAATCAAATGTCTCACAACTATGATGTAATTATTCAGTTTATTATAATGTGATTAATGGAATTCATATACTTAGTTGGAATATGATAAACAAAGTTGTTTTATAATTTACTTGTGACCTACGAATAAGTTAAAAAAAAGTGTAAACAATATAAATATGTCATAATAACGTATGATGAATTTATGTCCACTCAAAACCAGGGTCACGACCGGTTCATGGGCTAGAATACTAGCCTAGCAAGCCTATAAAAATCAATTAACCCTAATAGTTCAAACATTCCAATTCTATGAAAAATTTGACAGAATATCCCCTAAAAATTGGACGTTCTCAAAAGTATTTCATCCTATATAATGAAACATATCCATATATATTTTGATTTTCAAACCAACAGAGCACCTATAAGATGCATAACTGAAACATTTGTACATATACATATAGTCATCCCAGATTAAGCAAATATAATAAAGGTAGATAAATTAATCTAAGTGTAATGACCATATCAATGAGAAGGGCCAGGGTCAGAATGTAGTGGTCTGTGAGGGGGGTCAGAGGAAGGTTCTGGGTGTGATGGGTGAGGATATGGTGGGTATGGAAATTATGGTGTAAGGGTAAAAGGTCAAAGGATTTGGTGGGTAAGTGTAAGTAGATGGTGAGCATCCTGTAGATGATGGGTAACCTGTAAGTGGTAGATAACCTGGATATGGTGGGTAAAATAGAGGTGGTGGTTGAGATGGTGGGTAAGTAGCAGTAGAGTGGTTGGAGGCTAAGTCCTAGGCACACCTGAAGAATCAAAGGCCTCTGAATGTCGAAGTCGTGATCGAATACTCGCAAATCCTGTACTTGGGGTTTCATTCAACACCTTATATTTATGCCACTTATTTAAATGTCAAAGTCATATATTGCAAACGATAGTAGTATATATAACAAACTAATATAAGCAAATGATATATTGAGAAACTTACTAAAATCCTAGTGGACGTAGGTGACCATGATCAGCAACATAGGCAGCCAAAATGTTAGGATCAATATCATTTACTAGTGTAAGGATAAGACTGGAAAATCTGTGTCATGTCTAATACTGCAACAATATGCAAGTACCTCTAATCTCGTGCACGTTGTAGTTTGTGGCTTTGCAAAGCACCCTATATAAGTACGCTAAGACCACAAATCCCCAACTGTATTTCCTAAAAGCGGTAAAGTCTTCCAACAAGGGGAAGGAACATCATATACACATATCTACCAGAATGATTAGGAAATAACAAACCCCTAATCAACCTAAGTATATATGCTCATGCACAGTGCATCACATAAATATCATCATCGTCATGTGTAAGTCATCTACGAAATACGCTCCAAAGCCAAGACATATTAATACGTGCACTTGATAAGTGTGACTCATCTGACTGCAAACCTAACAAGTTAACACATAGCTGCATCCAATCGCGACAGTGAGTATGATCAGTAACTGCATCGCCGTCAATAGGAAGTCCCGAGATGATACCTATATCCTCTAATGTGATGGTACACTCTCTAGTAGGCATATATAATGTATGTGTCTCGGGACGCCATCTCTCAACAAATGTCGTAATCAAGGAGTGATTGATAGTGCAATATCCCATGTGGGTAACCCCCATGAAACCAGTCTGCTGTAGATATGGAAGCATCCGCTCATCTGGGTCCATATGTCTAAATTTATGAGCACGTCTAACACGCAAACGATGATCCTCCTTTCCTTGCCATATATGTTGTGAAATGTGAAACTCCTGCAACTCTAGTACTGAAGGGTTCTCTAGGCCTGGGTGCAAGTGGAATGTCATGTCTCATGCTGTAATCAGGAAAATAACAAGAACAATGGGTAATTCTTCAAATGATAAGACATACTATAAAAAAAATATACGTATTAAACATGAGTATATCGAATACAAATTAGAAGACATTGCTAAAAGCACACGTAAGAATAATGTTAAACATAAATAATCAAATAGAAATTGTCATCCTTAAAATCGATACATCAGGTAGATTATCAAATTACACACTGACAATATTCAATTACACACTAATAGTCATCTATTATAATACAATGATTATGTTTATGTCCTAATCAGGTAGATGGCCCTTCTTGGTCATTCCTCAAGGAAGTTGATCCACCACGATGACAACTACGAGAATTATGTCCAAGGTCACCACATTTTTTACATCTTTGTCCCGATCCTAGTTCACGTCAATCCATCTCATTTCTAAGTCAAGTTGATTTGGGTTGACCTTTAGATCTAAGCAATTGAAGATCAGGCACCAATGTATCCGCCAAAGTTGGTGGCCACCATGGTTCATCCTTAGTGATTCCTCAATTAACCTCATAAGCTCTGTATAAAGTATGCATTATGTAAATACTATGCACATATTGAAAAGCGTCAAGTGACCAGCAACTTCTTGAGATTGTACTAAGAGAGCAGCATGTGTCATAGAAAATTGAGTGTTGATATGGTTTAAGGATTCTGCAAGATTAGAAGAACTAGCTTGTAACTCTATTTCAGAAGGAGCTTCAACATACTCATTATGTTCACTCATTTCTGTCTCAACATACAACTTCATACAAGTTAAGTTTGGATGCTGATCAAAGCAATCTATCATGCAAGCAACGTCTTTATCATCTTCTAATGGAAAAGTTATCCATCTCAGTACATTCCTCCATTGTGGAAATCTATATATAACACTGGACACAACTTGATTTTCTTGGAGCCTTAATTTTAAATGAATTCTAATTTTCAAAAGCTCAAAAGTTCTATAATGTTGAATCACAATAAACTTAGGACGAGGACCTTCATACATTAGACCCTCTTCACCTTTATATATTCTTCCGTTGTAGTAAATGAGAACAAGAATGTGTTTTGTCATCTTAAACTTCTGAATAATAACAACGTAACAAATATGAAATCAATCAACACGTGTCAAGTGAAACAAAATTGCTACCCATAACAATGAATTCAAACTATTAATTTTCATAAGAAATTTTTTTATACACTACTAATTTCAATTTCAATAAACCCGCAATTTTAATCAGTTGAAAACAATAAAAAAAATTACATAATCACCACATGTGTCAAGTAAAAAATTTGTCATTGCACTAACAATATTCAAACTATTAATTTTTTGATTGAACAAATTTCAAAAACCTTCTAACTATCAAAACTAGTGATCCAAAAAAATATACAATACACAACTAATAGGAAAACCCTAAAAAAATAACCAATAATTCTAACAATAAAAATATTCAATAATAACAATAACAACAAAAATAATCTAACAATGAAAAAAAAATACTTACATATAGGATGATCCAAATGTTTTACCCACAAGTTACAACCAAAGGAGGGTTCTGGAGAGAGTTTAGAGAAAAAAAAGTCTAGAGAGAAGGTTAAAATCTGAGAAATGGAGAAATTGGCCTGAGGGATAAGAAGAGAGTTGGTTAAATAATGTGTCCATAAAGAAAACGCCAATGTGCTTGGTGTAACACACGTGGTAACGCCAATACGGGTGCGTTATCCACGTCGTAACGCCATGACGTGAGGCGTTACCACGTGTGTTACGCCAAGCGCATTGGCATTTTCCTTTTTGTAGCGCCAATGGAGATAACGCTATATACGTGGAACGTAAAATAATAAAAAAATTTATCGTAGCGAAAAGTATGACATTATGATAAATAGTTTGAAAAGAATGACAATTTAATAAATAATTTTATCATTAAAGACAATTTGATCAAAAAGCCTGATGATTCTAGTGTCAACTTTCAATAACGTATGCGTCTCACACTAGGTAGTTTTTTTGTTTTTTTTATAAAATGCTCACCATTTAGCTTTTTAAAAAGCTGTTGCTAAGTTTTAGTTTTCCATCAACGTATGTTGGGCAAATTACCCAAACATACTGTAAGTGGAATTCCTCCTTTACACTATTGTGGATAAATGAAATTGACTTCTCTGTTTCTTTCTTTCTGCACAATGGGTGGCTACTGCTCTTGTACAATAAAACCTACAAAGTACAAATTGAAATCCAGTCTTTCTTCTTCTTTTTTCCTTTTGGGAGGAACACCCATCCACAATTGCTTCAATGGCCTTATCTCCGCCAACTTCAAATTCGGGTGATGGGTAAAAAACAGAAACAACACACAAAATGTTATTTTAATTATTGGAAAGGAATCCCAAATTTGTGTTTTGTTTCCTAGCTTGTACCTTTCTCACCCACACAAGAAAAAAAAAAAAAAAAAACCTCAGTTCAAAACCCAGTGCTCAGCGAAGAAGAGCTCACCACACTGGCACCGGAAGCTTGTGGAGGTGGTGGGTGAAGGCACTGACCCAGATCTGATTTCTCAAACCCCTTTCTGAATTTCTGTTTTTACAACCATGAAGAGATAACACAATGGTATTAATAATTTTATTACTAATTACCAGGATATAGAGATAACACATAGGTCTCATGATTATTTTCCCTTACAATGAACCGGAGCTCATCAGAGTAGCAGTAAGTAACTAATGTAAGAATGGTTTAAACTTTAAAGGAATAACTATATGTATTGACCAAAAATGAAAAAGAAACTTATCATTCTGAAAAGCTCATATTCTCATTCTTTGTTTATTTTCAATTCTTATGAGTCGCTTTGATAGGCTAAATCTACAATACCCGTTTAAATGCATTTATACACGAGTGAGTTTTTCCTATTTATAATATATAACTTATTATGCACAAAAGCTTAATGACATATCAAGTTATCAACAACTTAAGTTTATCTATAAAGAATTCGGGGTCACCTTGGAAAGGGTTATAGCGCAGTTGGCAGAGCTTCACTCTTGCAATTCAGTTGTTTCAATTGGGAATAGACCATCCTGGACCAAGCAAGGATCCATCTCAGTAGGTGTTATCAGCATCTCATCTCTATCCTTTTTTCTAAGCTATTATTTCTTATCTTGATCCATACTATAATCTAAAGTCTGCTTCATTGTTCTTATGCTCCTAGATGTGAAGCTCATCTCTGGAAAGGGGCGTCAGCCTCTAATTTGCGAGAAGGGGTGGTTGTCTTGAGGATTGAGAGGGTTGCAGAAGGCTCCCCTTCTTCTCTGCTGAGCTTTTCAAATTCGACACAAGACGATAACAATGTTGAGAATTCCTAACTCACAAAATAAGTTAATAGCTGAATTTATTTTTATCTGCGGATCAGCATCAACAGATCCTTCTCTTTCTAATGATTCGTGTCATTAAATTACATCTTACAAATATATTACAGATTTACAGCAGTTCCTTTCACTTCCTTGCTTTCTATTAGAGTTCCTATGTAACCTCTGTATTGTCATTACCCCTCTCTTACTGTATTCTTTGCACAAGATGTCAGGAAGCAGGCATCGATATATATATATGTCTATTCGCAGCTCACCATATCTGAACTTAATATTTATCCCTGATTTTGTAACCCTTGATGTTTGCCTAAAATATATGATGCAGAAACTAATTTCATTATTTCTCTCCCGATCTCTACTAAATTGTTCTTATACTAATTTTAGCATAACATTATGAGTAGTGCTCATTTGTGCTTTATCAAAATGTTCTGTGGTCGCCAGTCTCATGATCCCATTGAAATTCTTGGGTTCTACAATTTTCTTATGTTGAGCTTTCTTTTCCTCATCAGTTAACTACTGTTAGAATGCGATCTTACCAATGGTGTTGAGATTCTTTGGTGCCTATGAGGACTGATTCATCCTGTAGTGGCATTGGTATGATCTTAACATACGGATACTGCCTACTGCTGGAGCTTCTTTTGTATATGCTCATGAACTTGGCCAGAATTTCTGTAGAGTAGAGTGTATTAATCCATGTAATATCAAAAACAGCAAAGACTCAGCATGTTATTATTTATGAACTGCATAGGATAAAGTCCCCTAGTCGTTTTCCTTATATTATTTTTATTAGTTAATTTATTTTGAATTTAATTTTGATGTACTATTAATGTAAAAAAATTTTACAATTATATTTAATGATGTGTTGTCATATCATTTATCCTGTGTTTGAATGTTTTTTCATTAATGGAATAGAATAGAATAGGTGGGGATATATTGGATAAGAAAGGGAAGAAATGGAACATAGTTACCATTTTTTTTGTTTAGAAGATTAATAACGGAACAGAATAGAACATGTGTTCTTCCATTTTATCTCAATTTTGAGAGGAACAAAAGTTGGATATTTGAGGAAAAGAGATGAGAAATAGCTTCTTATGTGTTCCGTTCTTTTCTTATGTATTTTAAAACTCTCAAATAATAAAATTTATTTCTTTTCCCTTCATTTTATTTTCTTTCCCTTCATTACCTATCATCCAAATATAATAATGAGTTTGATATCCTAAGTAATTTTTAACATAGTCAAACTCATTAAATGAGATATTAATACAAGATTAGATGATAGTGTTAACAAATCTCGCTCAAATTACACTAAAATTAAACTTGTTTATTTTTGTCCGAATATTTTATAACTTTTCCAAATACCTTTTTTTTTAAGGGAAGGGGAAAGGGGTTTGCTGAAGTATTTAATCTCAGTTTAAAATCCTTCGCTTGTAATAAGTTTATAAGGATGAGGCATCCTGTAAATTTTCCAAATGAAGTGTTGTAAAAGGTTTATGTCCATGAAAATTGTTTGTGTAAAAAGTGTATTCCAATTCAACTTAAAGGTTAAATTAATATTTTGCTTATTATAATTTTCACTTATTTTTAATTTAATCCTTATACATATATATATTTAAATCAATTTTGCATTTATAAATATTTTTAAAATAATTTCTATCATCAATTTTTGTTATAATATATACCATAAATTAATTAACCTAATAAGTGTTCATTTATCTAGTAATTACTCTTTTGGATGTTCATTTTTCTATAAAATGTACAATAAGTGTTCTGCAATCTAGTAAATGCTCTTGTATATGTTTATTTCTTTTAAATAAGGGTTTATTTATTAAGTACTAGTATTTTTTATCCTTCCAATGCACAGGATAATAAGTAGCATTTGAAACATTAAAATACAATAAAAAATATGATAATTGCACTAAGAAATTTAATAAAATTTTGAACTTGAAATAAATTGGCTTAGATCCTAAATATGCTCAAAAAATATATCAGTAGGTTTCTTTATTTTCCTCTCGAAATAATTAACAACATTTCTTCAGGTTAAAGTATATATTTGGTCCTTATACATTATATTTTTTTTTTACTTTGATCCTTATATGGAAAAGCTTTCAATTTAATCTCTATACATACAATCGTTTTTAATTTGGTTTTCATCCTCTGTTATATAGTTAAGTGTAAGGACCAAATTAAAATAATTGTCATGTATAGGGACCAAAAATATAGGTTAAAATATATTTTTTGTCCTTATATGTGACACAATTTTAATTTGTTCACTATACTTCATAGTAATTTAGTTTTTATACTCACTATTACATATAGTGGAAACTAAATTGAGAATGATTATATATATAAGAACTAAATCAAAAGTTATTTTGGTATAAGGATCAAATTGAAAATGAGCATCACGTGTAGAGATCAAAAACATATTTTAACAATTTCTCTAAAATCATTTTCTAGAACAACAAACTTTCCTCCAAAATTTTTGTAATAAAATTATAATCAAATAATAATTTAGTTTCTCAAATGAATTTTATTTAATTTATTTTTTTATTATAGTTCCATGTAGATTTTCTAATTCAGTGGGATGCACAAATTAAAATATCAAAATACTATAAAGTTATATATATATATATATATATTAGTTTTACAATAATAAATTATATCCAATTAATTTAGTTATATTTTCATGTAAAATTTTCACTCTCCTAGGTATAGATATTAACATATTTCCATATAAATTATTTAATCCAATTAAATATAAATAAAATATTTAAATATTATTGACCAATATATATATATATATATGAAGCATATATGGTGATATGAGTATTTTTTGTAGAGAGAGGTGAGAAAAAGTGAATCGTGAAGAAAATTTGAGATCTTACATGAGGCATATCTAGTGAGAGAAGTTTTTATTGTGAGAGGGTAAGAGGAGTAAATCTTGATCATACAACCATACATGAATTATTAATATTAAAAACTACTTAAAGGTCATGTGACCTCTATAAATTCTTCGATCAAGAAAAGGAACTAGATACACTTCATATATATATATATATATAATTTTAGTGTTTTCATGTAAAATTTTTACCTCTAAATTTGGTGTGGATATTAAAATATTTAAATACTATTATAATATATATATATATATATATGAATAGAAATTTACTCAATCAAAAAATAATTAATTAATTTAATTTTCTAAATATTTTACATAAAAAAAGAATAGCCAAATGTCCTTTTAAAATTAACCTTGGTACATGTTCTAGATCCTAATTAAATTGACATATATAAGGTTGAGATGTAATTTATAAAACAAAATTTTATCAAATATATTTGCAAAGAATAGTTGATAGTAGAATAGTCTACTATATAGATCACATGAACTTTTGTGGAAAATGTTTCCAGAATGTGCATTAAAGCTTTTGTGCACCTCTACATTAAAAATAATTAAAAAATATGTGAGAAATTAAATTATTACTACTAATAAAATAACAAAATAAGTTGTTAAATAATATAAGACATTATTATTCAAGATTATCTATAGCACAGTAACTATATAACTATTAGTTTTACCATTTCTCTTGAATTCTACTAACTTAACCTTCCTTAACATCTTAAAAAAGGGGGAGGGGGAGGGGGAGAACTTGTTACCATCATCATTCAATTATTGGCCGTTATTTTTTTCCACCCTACATCACATTTAAAAACAGTGAGAATATGACAGCAACCAATAATAGTATAAAAAAACTTACAATAAAGAAAAAAAATCTTATGACAACCTTAGAAGACTCCTCCAATAACTCAACATGGAGGTAAAGTTAACCTAAAACTTTAGTAAAAGAATGGAAGAATAAATGTTTTTTTAATCTATGGCAACTATTTCAATTAAATTAGGAAGCTCAGATTGCTTGAAATTGGAATTTCTTCACAAACAAATTAACATCACCACTTTGATATTTTAGATCTTTTAGTCATTACTCATGTTCACATTACCAATAAAATTGTACATGTAATCGAATTATCAAAATAAGTAAATAAGATGTGGAGATAATTGAAATAAAAAACAAATTATCAAAATATTCATTGAGAAAGCATATAATAGAAAGAGAAAGAAATTAATCTTCAAGCAGTGTAGGAGTATTTGTGGGGATATCCTAAATTGTGAAAACTCTAAATAAGTAAGTAAGATGAAAAAATACCCTATAAATACAAATATTCCAATACCTCTCACATAATTAATGTGGAATTATTATTTGATAAAAAATGTAACATTAATTGTAGATTTTAATTTCACGTAAATCATTGAAGAATTTCAAATATTAATTAGGTAAAATATTTAATAACATAAATGCAAAAAAAAAAATTTGATTTGATATAATATGCTAATACTAACCTAAATCATCATTTTAAAAAGATCCATAAAAAAAAAAAAACTTAAGTAAAATAAGATATAAGGTATAACATACATATTACATATATTATCTACGTTGGGGGAATATTTTATCATTTAATAATTCTGATTTTAAAAATTAAGAGCTCAGTACATTATTATCACGATAGAAAATTATATATATCAATTTTAAATGAAGGAATGAATATCAATGTTTTTGGTTTTTTAAAATGATTGTTATGACGTCTTTAACATTTTTAATTGATTGATATCAATTTATATAATTACTATAGGTAAATTTGATTTGAATTATCATTTATGTTATTATATTGTCTTTAGGTGAAATAATTAATTAGTGTCAATTATTATAATTAAATTTTAGCATTTTGGTTGCAATAGAATTATCTTTGATTGGGTCAATTATAATTGTTATTAATGTTGAAATTGCTAATATCTAACCAATTAATAATTAATAATAATAATTAGGTAATTAATTTATTTACAAATATTTGTCAAACTTTTAAAAATCTTACTATTAGTAGAAAGTCTTAAAAATTGAAGGGAATTAGAATTACTTAAAAGCTGACATGTGGCACAAGTTTCCTTGATAGAAGACTTCAATTGTATATTATATATAGATATAAATATAGATATAGATATAGGTATAAGTATAGATATAGATATAGATATAGATGTGCTCCTTCAATTTTTTTTTTTTTATCTTTGTAAAATATTTAGTAATGGTTAGATTAACGTGTTATAAATTTAATAGTAGATATTATTTTTAAAATGTTTATAAATGTAAGAACTAATTTAAAAAAATTATAACAAATAAATTAAAATAAATAAAGATTATAGGGATTAAAATTTTAATTCAACCCAACTTAAATCATAGAAAAAAAATAAGAAAATCCTATTTTACCCTCTAAAGGGAAGGAGTTTGGGATTATTTTTTTTAGATAGTTTTAAATACAAGTCATACGACAACCTTTCATGTCAGGATGGGAGAAGGGGATCAAAGAGATGGAAAAAATTAGAAGTTTTCCTTCCACTTTTCTCCCTCCCCCATCTTCTGAACAGATATTAAGGGCACTTGAATGTTAATTTTTTTTTATCAAGTTTTGTGTGCCATATTACTTTTGTTTACTGTTATCTTCTGCAATCTTCTTACTTTATTGCTTTGTAGACATATACGTATAGACGAAGCACACATCATTGGAGGAGTGGGCAAAATAGGATGAGGCGTTCGCGATGGTATAACAGGGAATTAGCAAGATATATGTGAATACAATTACTTTAGGGAAATTTAACCATTAATTCATGAAAGGTGTTAATGTCTTTTCCACTAAGCACAGGTTATGCTCTTATATCGATTTTATAGAAGGTAATTGTAAAAATTCAGACTGAGACTTAAACTCAAGTTAAACCAATTATAAAAAGAGAAATGTTAAATGTTGATGGTTCTGTACTCGCGCATTCTTTCAAAACTACGTGTGGTGGGATTATTCGTGGTGAAGATGGTTACTTCATTGCAGCTTTTATTAATAATAGGATAAAATTTAAATAAATTTTTTAGTGTTTGTGATTTTTTTAATAAAAATATGATATGTATATATGTTTTTATAATTTATAAATAAAAAATTAAAAAAATTAAATAACTAAAAAACAAAATATATATTATATTTTTATTAAAAAATAATACCACAAACATCTAAAATTTTTTACCTAATAATATTGGTTGGTGCACAACCATGATAGTAGAAATGAAGGGTATTCTGCTTGCTCATTAGCTGACTTTTTCTTCGGGCTATAAACGTGTTGTGTTGGAGTCGGACTCTTTGAGTGTTACTTGTCTTTTACTAATAATATTGGTTGGTGCACAATCATGATGGTAGAAATGTAGGGTATTCTGCTTGCTCATTAGCTGACTTTTTCTTCGGGCTACTGGCATCCTTGCTTCTCTTTGTTACCTAGGATTAAAGGTATGCTGAGTCAGCAATGGGAGGTGAGCATGCACCATGTTTATAGCGAGGCGAACTCTTGTGCTTATGCTCTTGTCCGAAAAGGTCATGATTATCTTCTAGGTTTTCATGTTTTTGATGTTTTACCTTCTTTCATTTATATTAGTTTTGCTGCGGATTTTTGCCGTACTGTTTCTTCTTGTGTTGTTGTTAGTTAGCTGAGCTTGATGTCCCGGTGTTATTTAAAAAGTAATACAAAACGAAAAGATTACAATGAAAAATTCTTAAGTGTTCGTGTATATGATAAATTAAATTAATTTAATATATAAAAAGAGAATATTGATTTATAGTATTTTGTCAAGTGATAATTTTAAGTTGTATTACTAATATTATTTTATTAAAAAATAAAAAAATATATAAAATGTTACTAAGAATAGTGGTATGCATAATTTTATTATTTAATTACAATTAATTTTATCTTTTTTTATATATTTATATTGTAATTCTATTACATATCTTTTATATAAGAGATGTGTTTCCAAATAATGTTTAAAAAGCATTATTCCAATTATTTAGCTCCATTATAGCACAAGTTAATGATGACGAGGAGTAAAAAAAGCATGCAGAGTTGTTTTAGCTGATTATTGAATATAGGGGGCGAAACCAGAAACCATCTGCTTGGGGGGTGCAGAACTAGGCAATGAAAGTACTTTTAAGTTCAAACATGACAGTAGAGACGAACCCAAGTTTAGGCGTGTGGGATCGACATATGCCCTCATTGAATTAAACTTTTTAAAAAAAATTATGTATAGTCTTTATCATTTATGACTTTATTATTCTACAATTTATAGATGTTTGTCCCCATTTTAAAATAAGTAGTTGATTTGGTAGTTTAGAAATCTTGAAATTCTAACTTTTAATCTTATGATACATAAAATTTTAAATTATTCTTTAATTACATACGTAAAAAGAAAATATTTAATAATATTAATAATAAAAATATGTTTATTATTCTCAAAATATTACAAATTATAAAGAACAATTATAAGTTTATCTTTCCTAATTTCTATTGTGTTTTATATGTAAATATAAACATTTTTAAAAATTATATATTTAATGTCTCTACTATTTAAAATTTCTGAATTGGTCACTAACTGTAACATTACTTACAATTACATTTAGTACTTCCTGAGCTGTGTTGATAGCTTACTAAGGCATAACATGGGTCCATTTTGGATTGAATCTTGTCATTCCCGGTCTGGGGCAAAGTTTTTTTTTTTTTTTGAGCTGTGACGATATATATAGAGAGATTAATTTATATTATTATAAATTAAAATTATTATTACACTATTAAATATATTTTTTATTAAATAATTTATTTATAAAATTGTTAGATTAAAAATTTCTATCATATAAATTATATTCATAAAATTTTATATTAATTCAAAATTATTTAATACTTAGTTGATAAACGTTAAAATTAACATAATATATATTTTTAAAATATATTAAAATAAGAATCGCTTGATTATATTTTTAATGATATATTTTTTTAAATTTGACACAAATGATTAAATTATTTGGATAGTTATAATTTAACGGTTGGACCAATAAAAGTCACATTTTATAAAAAGTTATTGAGTGGTGTAACCATATCCATATCAAGTCTTATATTGGTGTATTTTCCCCCTATATATATATAGGAGAATGATTAAGTTTTACCGATATAAGTTAAAGTTAATCTTATACCATTGAATAATTTTTTATTGAATAATTTTCTTATTAAATCTACCGTTGAATTAAAAATTATTATCATATAAATCATATTTATAAAATTTTACATTAATTTAAAATTAATTAGTATTTCATTGATATACCTCAAGATTAACGTAATATATATATATATTTGAAATATATATAAAAATAAGAATCACTTAGTTACATTCTTATTAATGTTTTATTTTTTCAAAATTTGACACAAATGATCAAAGTATTAGATATTTATAATTCAACACAGTTAAATCGATAAAAATTACATTCCATAAAAAGTTATTGAGGTGATGTAAATATGTCAAATCTTACACTGATATAAATTGATTTTTTTCCATATATATATATATAGGTGAGGGATCAACACGCTTCAATCGGATTATTCTATTCTATCTCTTAGAAAAAAAAAACTTAAATCAAAATACTTAATAGTATGGCAAAAGAATTTGATCAACCAGACCAACACACTTCAACCAGAGTATTCTATTCTACCCCGAGCACACACAATGAAGCCATAGACAATCAAGTGTAAACCAATCCATGAAAGAATTTGATCTATGGACAGTATCATTGTTGTAAAAGTTGTAATGTTAGAGGAATCGTTACCACAAGGCATAGAGGGAGAAGTCATAAACATCTATACAATAAATCAATTTTCAACGGAATGAAAAAAGACATATATGGTAAAATCGTAACCATAGAATACGACCCTAATCGAAATGCATACATTTGTCTTATACACTATAGAGAATCTTTTACACCCTAGAGGGGTTATAATTGGAGATACCATTGTTTCAAGTATAGAAGTTCCTACAAAAATAGGAAATGCCCTACCTTTGAGTGCAATTTGAACTATAATATATATATATATATATATATAACGAAGGGATTAAGTTACACTATTTAATAACTTTTTATAAAATGTGATTTTCAACTGTTAAATGTATAATTATCTAACACTTTGATCATTTGTGTCAAATCTCAAAAAATTAAATATCAATAAGAATGTAATCAAGTGACTCTTAATTTCATATATTTCAAAAGTATATATTACATTAATTTTAACATATATCAATGAAGTACTAAATAATTTTGGATTAATGTAAAATTTTATAGATATGGTATGTGTGATAAAAACTTTTAATCCAATGATAAGTTTAATGAGAAAATTATTCAATAAAAAATTGTCGCGACCGGGATCGCGACGGGACGACCGAAAAATTAATTCTCGATCTTTTTTAAAAAAAAATAATCAATCAATGGAGTCGCCACTAATGTTTATTTGAATTGGAAAAACGTTAGAAAAACCCTTTAATTAGGACAACTGGTCTTTTAGAAAATGAGTTTGGATTCGGGAGTCGATTACAAGTAGGGAAGGTGTTAGCACCCTATACTGCCCGTTCCAGAAATGGTACCTTCTGTTAATTGTGTAAAATTTAATAATCTCAAATATATTTATTTTTATCCTTTTTTAGAAAAAGACTTTGTAACTAAAAAAATTTATTTTTCATTTTCTTATTTTCATATTTTTTAATTTTTTACAAAATAGAGGAAAGAAAAAAAAAAGAAAAAGAAAAGAAACAACCAAATTATGAAAATTTAATTTTTGGCTTGACAGAAATAGATTTCTGCTCCTACGTATCCCTGGTGCAATGAGGAACTCAAAGTCACGTAGTTCTTTAAAAAATGATTGTGAGCTAGCCCATGTTAATTAAAAGAAATTTAAAGTTTTTAAATTAACTTGTCAACAATGAATTAATTCAAGCATCAGATTATATGGTATAAAAGTGAAACAACACATTAAATAAATCAACAAAAGACAAGATAAACCAGATTAAAATCAAACCAACCCACAAATTTAATTTCAACATTTTTTTTGAGATTTTATCCTTTTCATTTTTTTATATTTCATTTTTCCCTTTTTATGTATTTTTTTATCATTTTTATTTTTATATTTTTAATTTTTAATTTTTTACAAAATTTAAAAAAAGAAAAAAATTATAAGAGACTAGTCATCAACTTAACTCTTAACCCACAACTAACAAATAACATCTAACTTATTTAGCCCTAAAGTGACCCAAGAAACATGGCAAGAAAGACAAAAGCCCAACACTTAATATCTCAACCCAAAATAAACCTAAACACATGAACAAACACATAAATATATAAAAAACAAAAGAGTAAGAATTAGATAAATGAAAAGCCATTACACGGGGTTATGTTGGAGGGGAAATCCATGATGGCTTGGCTGTTTGGTGCGGCAAGAGAGCACGACGACGACTTGGTGGGTTGCCAATGCTGCTCATGAGTCACCGGTTCCAGTGAAGATAACGACGGCTAGCGGGATAGCCATGGTGGTGCTGCTGGGTTGGGCGGCGCGGAGATGCAGACAGAGCACTGTGGGTTGCTGGGCTTCGGTGGGTGACGACAAAGAGTTAAGGGTGGTGCGTGGCAGCTAGTCTTGTGCGACGGGGGCTGCAGTTCCGTGGAGGTTGGCTGCACGGTGTGATGGAGCAGATCCGATGGGGTGTGTGTCACGGCGATCAGCTCAGTGGTCTGCTCTGGATGAAGGTCGTGCGTGACGCAGTGGAAGGTGACTTAGGTGGCTGTTGGCCGGATCAGAGTGGAGCTGTGAATCCGAGGTGGACTCGGTTGAAAGGGATGGTGAGGTGTGTGTGATGATGGTGAAGTGAAGGTAGAGGATGGAGGGTGATGGTTGGAGATGGTGGTTGTTAATGAAGATGATAGAGGTGAATGGGTGCTTGGAGGTTGAGGATGATGGTAGAGTATGATTGAAGGTGTGGAAGGTGGTGATTAATGGTGGGTTGTGGTTGAGAATGGTGTTGGCGAGAGGAAGATGGAAGAAAGTGATGGTGAAAATGGAGTTTATGGTTGGTAGTTGGTTAATGAACATGATAGGTGTTTAGTCTTCGATGGTAATGATTGTCGTTGGCTTATTGTTTGGTGGTTGAGGGATTGATGGATATGCAGGGAGCTTTGCTGTGTTGAGGGAGTTACGTGAATGGAGGTTCTTGAGTATGAAGCAAAAAAGATGGTGAGGGTTCCTTCTGCCAAAGTGAAGGTGAGGTTCAATGATGATTGCCTCCTAAATGCCCAGTGTTCTCCTCAGCCACTGATGAAGGGGGGTGAAGTTGATTATTGAAGAGTGGTTGGAAAATGATCAATGCCCAGTTGTCCATGTGAGTGAGTGTGAGTGAGTGGGTACATGATTGGGTAGTTGTGTGGGAGTGGGTATATGATTGGGTAGTTATGTGGGAGTGAGTGAATTAGTGAGGATGTGTTGGGAGTGGGTGAATTAGTGAGGATGTGTCGAGTGGGTGCATTAGTGAAGGAGTGGGTGAATTAGTGAAGTGAGTGGGGAACCAACGTGAGTGGAGTGATCTATACAAAAACGAAAAAGTGGAAGAAAAACCAAAATGCCCATGACCCCATGCCCATGCTATGTGTAGCTTTGTACGTAAAAGTAGAGGGTGAAAATGTGAATGGGTGAGTCATTGTGGGCGATGAGTGGGAACAAAACTTTTTATTTTTATTTTTTTGTTTTGCACTAGATGCATTATTTATTTATTTTTTATTATTATAAAAAATGATTATTTTTATTTTTATTTTTACAAATAACAAACAAAAATAATAATAATAATAATTCAAAGCATTACAATTAAACATCAATTAATACAAACTCATTAGTTTTTTTTGATTAAATAGTAAAAATAAAAATTTTATGGACAAAATTGAGTATCAACAGTTGCCCCCCTTTGTTTTACATTTAAATTAAATGAAAAGCAAAAGAATTGATTCAATTTTGTCCATGAAGCTTGATGAAAAAGTAAAAAGCTTACGGAGTCGGATATCTGTTGAATCTTGACAGAAAAGTAAAAAGCTTGCGGAGTCGGGTATCCGCTAACGCTTGACAAGAAAAGTAAAAAGCTTGCGGAGTCGAGTATCCGCTGAAACTTGACAGGAAAGGTAAAAAAAACTTGCGGGATAGGGTGCTCGTCGAAGCTGGACAGAAAGGTAAACAGTAAACAGCTTGTGGGGTAGGGTGCCCATCGAAGCTGGACAGAAAGGTAAAAGAGCTTGCGGGTAAGGGTGCCCATTGAAGCTAGCAGGGTGCCCGTCGAACTTAGACAGAAAGGTAAATAGCTTGCGGGGTAGGGTGCCCATCGAAGCTTGATAGAAAGGTAAACAGCAAACAACTTATGGGGTAGGGTGCCCATCGAAGCTGGACAGAAAGGTAAAAGAGCTTGAGGGGTAGGGTGCCCGTCGAAGCTAGACAGAAAGGTAAACAACAAACAGCTTGTGGGGTAAGGTGCCCATCGAAGCTGGACAGAAAGGTAAAAGAGCTTGCGGGGTAGGGTGCCTGTCGAAGCTGGACAGAAAGGTAAAGAGCTTATGGGGTAGGGTGCCCGTCGAAACTAGATAGAAAGGTAAACAGCAAACAACTTGTGGGGTAGGGTGCCTGTCGAAGCTGGACAGAAAGGTAAACAACAAACAACTTGTGGGGTATGGTGTCCATCGAAGTTAAACAGAAAGGTAAACAACTTGTGGGGTAGGGTGCCCATCGAAACTGGACAAAAAGGTAAACAACAAACAGCTTGTGAGGTAGGGTGCCCATCGAAGCTGGATAAAAAGGTAAAAGAGCTTACGGGATAGGGTGCCCGTCGAAGCTGGACAGAAAGGTAAACAGATAACAGCTTGTGGGGTAGGGTGCCCATCGAAGCTGGATAGAAAGGTAAAAGAGCTAATAACTTGTAGGGTAGGGTGCCTATCGAAGCTGGACAGAAAAGTAAAAGAGCTTGCGAGGTAGGGTGCCCAACGAAGTTGGACAGAAAGGTAAACAGCTTGCGGGGTAGGGTGCCTGTCGAAGCTGGACTGAAATGTAAAGAGCTTGCAGGGTAGGGTGCCCGTCGAAGCTGGACAGAAAGATAAACAGCAAACAGCTTGTGGGGTAGGGTGCCCATCGAAGCTAGACAGAAAGGTAAACAGCTTGCGGGTAGGGTGCCTGTCGAAGCTGGACAGAAAGGTAAACAACAAACAACTTGAGTGGTAGGGTGCCCATCGAAGCTGGACAGAAAGGTAAACAACTTGTGGGGTAGGGTGCACATCGAAGCTGGACAAAAAACTTAAAGGTAATGGGCACAAGGCCTGACTTGCTGTGAAAGCAATGGGTGCGAGGACTAGAGAATTGAAAGGCAATGGGTGTAAGACCTTGACTTGTCCTGGAAGCAATGGGTACGAGGACCCGGAAACTAAAAGACAATGCAAGGAGCTGAAAACGAAAAGACAATGGGTGCAGGGACCCAAAAAAGAAAAGACAATGGGCGCGGGGATCTGAAAACTAAAGGACAATGGGCGCGGGAATCCGAAAACTAAAAGACAATGGGTGCGGGGACCCGGGAACTAAAGGACAATGGGTGCGGGGACCCGGAAATGAAAAGACAATAGGCGCGAGGGCCCAGAAACTAAAGGACAATGGGTGTGGGGACCTGGAAACAAAAAAGACAATGGGCGTAGGGGCCCGAAAACGAAAAGGTAATGGGTGTGGGGACCCAAAAATGAAAAGACAATGGGTGCGGGGACCCAGAAACTAAAGGCAATACAAGGAGCGGATGATCTTTGAGAGCATTATTTTTGTTTTTGTTTTTGTCTGATCTGTGTTTGCTTTTTTTTAAAAAAAAAATTCAACCTCTTTTTTTTTCTCTCTTTTCCTTTTCCTTTTCCCTTTTTTTTTTGAATTTTATTAAAAGTCCTTTGAACCAACGACGACCTGCAAATGAAGAGGCAATGGGCGCGGGGACCCGGAAACTTAAAGCAATGATATTGTAAATGCATGTGATGCCAGAGATGGTGCATGATGCAATGGATACAATGAAAGTGACACCAAAGGACAATGCATGTGATGCTTGACGACAATGCATGTGATGTGATGAATGTCCTGCTGTAGTGATTCTCATGAACAAAATGAATAAGCAAATTTTTGTTTTTGTTTTTTTTATTTGTTTGTTTATTTTTATTTTTTTTGCACATTAGAACTTTAACTGAGTCGCTTTTAGTTCCATATCCCTTAAGGACTTTTTCCCACAGCAAGATCAAGGTCGAAATTCGTTGATTTGCTTTATGATTTGTCTAGTCATTTTTCTTTTCTCATCAATACCCTTATCAGGACTTCATTGCGTTTCCCGTGACCTTTCGAGATTATTAAAGTAAATCTAAATGCTTTTGCAATATTGTCACATGTTTCACATCTCAATATAAAACTATCATAAAAATGCATATTGAATCAACAATGGGTTGCAACAAAAAAGGATTATCATTATAGAAAGGAAAAGTACAGGAAGGATGGTACAAAAGGGATCAGAATTGACAAGTTTACAAAAGAAATGTTGGAGTGGAATTTTTTAGCTCTTCCAGTGATGCTCTCTTGGATGATCAGTACTAATTTCCCATGCATACGACCTTGAACATCCCTTTGTCTGTTTTCAAGAATATGATTTGACCCGACTTTTACATATTGGGAATGTCTCCTGATAAAACTTCACATATTCCAACTGCCCCAGTTTGGCCCAAATACTCTCAAATTGCCCCAGTTTGTGACTTGAGGCAAGTTCACTTCTTTGGATGTGTCAAGTACCATTTTTTTAAAACCCTAACTTTTGCCTAGGTCGTTCTTTCAAATTTTCAACTTAACGGGTCGCTCTAACTTTTGCCTAGGTCGCCTTTTCAGGTTTTCAACCTAGCGAGCCATTTTTTTTTAAGTATAGTACATTTTGACTACATCTGAATTTACGGGAAGTAGTAAATCTTCACCATCCATGTTTGTGAGAATCAAGGCCTCTCCCGAGAAAGCCCTTTTTACAACATAAGGCCCTTCATAGTTTGGAGTCCATTTTCTTCGATGATCCTTTTGAATGGGAAAAATCTTCTTGAGTACCAGGTTTCTTTCTTGAAACTGTCGTGGATGAACCTTTTTTTGCATAGGCTTTCACCATTCTCTTCTGGTAAAGCTGGCCATGACACAGTGCAGCTAATCTCTTTCCTTCAATGAGGTTCAACTTATCAAGTCAAGTCTGGACCCATTCAGCTTCTTCTAATTCTGCCTCCATCAGCACTCTTAATGATGGAATTTTCACTTCAATAGGGAGTACTGCTTCCATTCCATAAACTAAAGAGAAAGGGGTTGCCCCAGTTGAAGTATGAACAGACGTACGATAACCATGCAGTGCAAATGGTAGCATTTCATGCCAATCTTTGTATGTTACGACCATCTTCTGGATAATCTTCTTGATGTTCTTATTTGCTGCCTCAACTACCCCATTCATCTTAAGGCGATAAGGTGAAAAATTGGGGTGCTCAATTTTGAAACTCTCACACATCTCTTTCATCATCTTATTGTTCAGATTAGTGGCATTGTCAGTGATGATCTTGCTTGGCAAACCATAATGACAAATCAACTCCCTTTTGGCAAACTTGATCACTACACTCCTAGTGACATTGGCATAAGAAGCAGCTTCGACCCATTTTGTGAAGTAATCAATTGCAACAAGAATAAAGTGATGTCCATTTGAGGCCTTCGGTTCAATGGGCCCTATGACATCCATTCCCCACATCGAGAATGGCCAAGGTACTGTTAAAACATTTAAAGGCACCGGTGGTGCGTGAACCTTATCAGCATATGTCTGGCATTTATGGCACTTCCTTACATAATTGAAGCAATCGGTTTCCATTGTCAACCAATAGTACCCAGCCCTTAGGATCTTCCTTGCCATTGCGTGCCCATTTGTATGAGTTCCAAAAGAACCTTCATGAACATCTCTAATGATTTTCTCTGCCTCAGTTACATCAACACATCTTAGCAGCACCATATCGTGATTCCTCTTATAAAGCACTTCCCCATTTAGAAAGAAACCCATTGCGAGTCTTCTGAGGGTTCTTTTGTCATTTTCTGAAGCATCTAGAGGGTATTCTCTACTCTGGATAAAACATTTGATGTCATGATACCATGGTTTCTCATCTGGCTCCACTTCTACCATTTGATAATATACCGGTTGGTCATGACTTTCCATCTTTATAAGTGGCAAGTCCCTATCATGGCTTACCTTGAACATTAATGATAATGTGGCTAAAGCATCAGCCAACTGATTGTCTTCTCGAGGGACATGATGGAATGTGACTTCGTCTAGTTGTTCAATCAACTCCTTAATGTAAACATGATAAGGGATTAACTTGCTATCTCGTGTCTCCCATTCTCCCTTTAGCTGATGAATGATCAAGGCGGAGTCCCCATATACCTCAAGAACTTTTGCCTTTGATTCTATTGCTACTTAGATTCCCATGGGACATGCTTCATACTCAGCTACATTGTTTGCACAATCAAAGCACAGTCTAGCAGTGATTGGGACGAAATCATTTTTAGGGGAAATTAGTATGGCTCCAATTCCATGCTCTAGTGAATTAGAAGCTCCGTCGAACAACAAAGTCCAATTTTCTTTTTCCGAGGATTCTTCTTCTCCAAATAAAGCCATTATATCTTCATTGGGGAACTCACACTGCATAGACCCATAATCCTCCACAAGTTGATTGGCCAAAAAATCTGCAAGAGCGCTGCCTTTTGGGTGACATAGACGATGTCATATTCTGATAGCAAAACTTGCCAACGTGCAATCCTCCCCGTGAGTGCAAGCTTTTCGAAGATGTACTTAATTGGGTCCATTTTGGACACTAACCAAGTGGTGTAACATAACATGTACTGTCTCAAACGGTGGGCCACCCATGCTAAGGCACAACACGTGCGTTCCAACAATGAGTATTTTGCCTCATAGTTAGTAATTTTTTTACTCAAATAATAGATGACACGTTCCTTTCTACCCGTTTCATCGTTCTGCCCCAATACACAACCCATGGATTCATCCAACACAGTCAAGTACATGATAAGAGGCCTTCTTGGAACTGGAGGTACCAAAATTGGGGGGTTTTTGTAGATATTGCTTGATCTTCTCAAATGCTGTCTGACAATCTTCATTCCATTCTACAGTCTGATTTTTACGCAACAATTTAAAAATTAGTTCACACGTCGCAGTCAATTGAGATATAAATCTAGCAATATAATTTAGTCTCCCCAAAAACCCACGAACTTCTTTTTTAGTGTGAGGAGGTGGCATCTCTATGATTGTTCGGACTTTGTCTGGATCAACTTTTATCCCTTTTTGGCTAACCACAAACCCTAAAAGCTTTCCTGATTTTACACCAAAAATGCAGTTAGCAGGATTCAGCCTGAGCTTGAACTTTCTCAACTGTTCAAAGAGCTTTTACAAATTAACAACATGGTCCTCTTCTGTTCTAGACTTTGCAATCATGTCATCCACGTAGACTTTTATTTCTTTATGCATCATGTCATGGAACAAAGTCACCATTGCCTTTGATAAGTTGCTCATGCATTCTTCAATCCAAATGGCATTACTTTGTAGCAAAAAGTTCCCCATAAAGTGATGAATGTGGTCTTCTCCATATCTTCAGGTGTCATCTTGATCTGATTGTATCCTGAGAAACTATCCATGAAGGAGAAAAATGAATGTTGAGCAGTGTTGTTCACCAAGACATCTATGTGAGGTAGAGGAAAGTTGTCTTTAAGGCTAGCCCTATTCAGATATCTATAATCAACACACATTCGCACTTTCTCATCTTTCTTCGGGACAGGTACGATGTTAGCAACCCATTGAGGGTATTTTGCAACAGCAAGAAAACCTGTATCAAACTGCTTTTTAACCTCTTCTCTAATTTTTAGTGACATCTCTGGCTTCATTCGTCTCAACTTTTGCTTGACGGGAGGATATTCTGGTTTTAATGGCAATTTATGTTCAACCATGCTAGCATCTAGCCCAGACATATCTTGGTACGACCATGCAAAAATATCACAATAATCGGATAAGAGCTTGACCAACTTGCTTCGCTCATCTTCTTTCATGGAAGTGCCAATTTTTACTTTTTTTTTATCATCTTTCGAACCTAGATTAATCACTTCAGTTGGCTCTTCATAGGGTTGAATTTCTTTGGCCTCTTGTTCCATTAATCTCATTAACTCAGGAGAAGGTTCCCAATTATCATAATTATCCTCATCAACATGATTAATGAGATGATCAAAATCATATAATGAGATCATAGCACTGTCATTTTCAAGAGAGTCACTTTCAGATCTGCATTTATTGGTATTAACACAAATAAAAAAGAAGTAATGAATAAGGGTTAATGTAATGGTCGGGAAAAAAGCTAAAAAAGAAAAAGAAAGAAAGAAGAAAAAAAGAAAAAAAGGTAAAATAATTTGAAAATGCATTTATTGATAGTAAATATTAAAATGAAAATATGTAAACCCGCTTTTACAACACATCTTTCTAAAGCCTTGGGCAGAGCTAAAGGATTAGCATTACAGAATTACTTTGAATCAGTTTCAAAGGTCATGAGAAAATTAATGAACTCCCAATTGTTGAGCTCTGCATCTGGGGAACAAGGGTACACTAGGTTGACACCATGATTGATGGGTTGATCATCTTCGATAACAGTCACTTGGTTCAGAAACACCAATCCTGCACTTTGAAAGCTTTGACAGATGTCACAGATGGGATTCCCTCAACTTTAGGCTCCTGATTTTCCAACCGAGCCAACCTCCTTTCTTTTTTTTTTCTTCTAAGACCATTCTCTTGTCAGCTTTGGTGGGTTTATATCCTAACCCGAACCTGTCTTTATTTTCACAGGGTTGCAGGAACTTTATAATGTCTTATCCATTCATTCTTACTCCCTTTCCACTTTGATATCATCTTTCAAGCATGACCTTAGCCATCATCATGGATGCACTAGATGGTTGTGGCTTTAGAATTTGAGCTCTTTCTTCCACATAAGTGGCATTAACAATCTCCAGTGTTTGGAACACAGTTTCAAGAGCTTCTTCTGCAGCTTTAATGTAAGGGGTTAATAGTGATTTACTCATCAACAGGTCTTCCTCACCCGAAACGATTACCAACCTACTGCCAACTATGAACTTCACTTTCTAATGCAATGTGGACGGCACGACTCCAGCAGAATGAATCCAATGTCGTCCCAAGAGATAACTGTAAGTTGGTGTGATATCCATCACCTGGAAGAGTATATGAAAAGTAGTAGGTCCAATTTGAATTGGGATCTCTATTTCTCCTATTACTTCTCTTCGCATCCCATCGAAAGCTCTCACGATCATTGTACTTAGTTTCATGTAAGTCCCATCAAAAGGCAACTTGGAGAGAGTTGATTTTGGCAATACATTTAGAGAAGAACCATTGTCAATGAGCACTCTAGCCATTATATGCTCTTGGCATTTGACAAAAATATGCAGCACCTTGTTGTGCCCTATCCCTTCAGCAAGTATCTCATCGTCAGTGAAAGTGGCATAATTATCGACAGTAATGTTACCAATAATACTGCCTAACTTATCAACTGTGATGTCATGAGAAACATGAGCTTGATTCAATATCTTCATTAACACTTTCCTATACGGCTCAGAATTCATCAATAAGGACAAGAGCGATATCCTTGCAGGGGTGCGATTCAACTGATCTACCGCTATGTATTCACTTTGCTTGATGAACTTTAAAAATTCACAGGCCTCTTCATCAGATACCTCCTTCTTGTACTCATTTAACTTTGTCAACTCTTCCTTTGCTTTCACATCATTTCCCATGGAAGTCTCTCCTATCTTGCTCTTCCCCTTACAGTTTCTTTTCTTTTTTTCTTCTTCTTGCCCTTTTCGCTGCTCCTCTGGAGTATAAATGCGACCACTCTGTGTCATCCCTCTGATCCCTGATATATTAGTGACAACAGAGGTCAGATAAGATGAAACTTTTGGTTGATCATTTGTGGGGTTGCCTCTAAGGGTTTGCACATCATAATTCCACGGTACTACCCTTGTGTCTTTGAATGGAAAAGGACTGGGAACTTGAATAGTAATGGGCTTTGGGCCATATGGAGATGGCGTCGCTGCAACTTCAGTGTAATAGATAACTAATGGTTTGATAGCTGGACTTGTAATGGAAGGGACCAGAGAGTTTATGACTTCCTGACCTTCTTGCAATTGTGGAATAGCACACTCATCCACCATGCTTATGCCACCATTGTCACATTGATGACCTATTTGCACTAATTGCATGTCCATTAGATCTTGGAGGATTTGTCTGAACTCACCACATTCCTCAATAGAATGCCTCATATTCCCATGGAGATTACACATTATTTCATCCTCGTCGCCCCCTTTCTCTTTAATATGAGCTTCCATCATCCCAGATTTGCACAACTCTTTAAAAAAGACCCTCATGGGGGTTTTGACATCTGCCACTAGTCTTATAAGCTGCTAGGCAGAGCACTCCTCTATAGCATTAACTGTAGGATTCCCATGATTAGGCAAAGGGTTGTGGCCCACACTAGGAGTATTTGACTTGAAATTCAACCATTTGGCGTTGATTAGATCTTACACCTTAAACTTCAGCGCTTTGCAATTCTCTGTGGAATACCCTACGACCCCTACATGGTAATCACACTTGGCATTTGGGTCAAAACCTTTAGGGTATGGGGATTATAATGGCTTCATCGGGCAAGGAACCAAGAGAGAGTTACGGATGAGTTAGGGTAGTAACTCGGTTTAGGTCATGGGAATTGGGTCAAAGTGGACAAACTTCTTTTCTTGGTTATTTGGTGGTTTTCTTTGGTTTGTGTTTGGATTTTGGGTCCATGGTTGAGCTGTTTGAGGCGGTAAGGTAGAGGGTGTTTGGTGTTGAGTGGGGGATGGTGTCCGGTAAGGTATCATTGGGTGGTGAGGCTGGGGGTAATGAACTTGTGAAATATTGGTAACATATAGGTGGTAAGGTTGGGGATATGGAGCTTGGGAGATATTAGCAAGGTATGGGTTGTAAGGTATGTAGGGAGGTTGGAAAGATGGTTGAGTATTGCTAGGTGCTTGGTTAGGTTTCCCTTGGGTAAAGCTTTTTTGATAAAAAACAACAGCATGTGTTTCTCCTTCCCTTTTCTTCCATGTTGGGGGCCTCTTGACATTAAATGTCCCTATTGAACTTTCAATAACCTTCCCACTTCTCATTCCTCCCTCAACTCTTTCCCCGATGATGACCATGTCTGAAAAATTTGATGGCACACTCCCTATCATTTTGTCATAAAAGGGTGATTGCAGAGTATCAATGAACGTAGCCACCATTTCTCTTTCTGTCAATAGGGGCTCTACCTGAGCAGTCATTTCTCTCCACTGCTGAGCATATTCCTTAAAGGTTTCAACATCTTTCTTAGCCATATTCTGCAATTGTAATCTATCGGGTGCCATATCGATGTTATACTTATATTGCTTCAAGAAAGCATCAGTTAAATCCTTGAAACTCTTTATATGGGCACGCTCAAGATGTGTGTACCAATTCGAAGCTGCCCCAGTTAAGCTGTCTTGGAAGAAATAGATTAGCAGCTTGTCATCATGCGCATGCGAAGCCATCTTAGGGATATACATGGTTAGATGGTTCTTTGGACAAGTGGTTCCCTTATATTTGTCAAAATCTGGTACTTTAAACTTTGGGGGAATCACCACATCCATGACAAGACAGAGCTCTGAGGCATCTAAAAGACCATAGCCACTTGCTCTTTCTATGGCTCGTAGTCTCTCTTCAAACTTCTCTTTAGATTGAGGATTTTCAGCAGAAGAATTCGTTGGGTATTGTGGCATGAAAGTAGGAACAACATGTTGCACAGGTGGGGTTCCACTAGCACCAAGGTAATGGGCATGTGGTTGGGCTGTGCTTAATGAATTTGAAACATGCATGTTGCCGTCAGAGGGATTGGAGGCCTGCGGTGGTACAAATCCAGAAGGGAGACCATATAGTGGGATAAAGAAAGGGAATGAGTGTTGTGTTGGCAGGGCTTCACTGACATTTGGCTGAGTGACTTGGGTTTGGGAAGTGTTTGGCAGGTTTGAAGTTGGTGTTACTGTTGGGGTGGTATTATCAAGGGGGTTGGTGGCTAGCGATCGTATGTATCCAGGAGGGAGGCCATATGGTGGAAATGATGGTACTTGGATTTCTTGAGAGCTGGTGACTGAGGGTTGAATGGTGTTGTTTGGATAAATGGTAAGTGGCATCACAACTCCTTGATGATTAAAGCCTTGGTATTGCAGAGGGATTGAAGTGAAACCAGGCTGGTGTAGAGGCATGGCCGGATGTTCTTCGTTTGCCACTGAGACATTCCCATTGTGTTCCTTCTATTTTCCATGAACTGTAGCATCTCCATCATCTTGGACATTTGCTCTCTAAGCTAATTCACTTCATCCTTCAACTCTTGAGTTTGTTTTATTTCATCCATGATCCTAGCTTGGGAACGAGTCCTATAAGGATGTCGTAGAGACAGTTTTTTTTTCTTTTTTTGTATTCATTGTTTGTTATTATTATTATTAGGAGCATGAGGAAGAAAAAAAATGCAAACAAAAGTAAAATTATGTATGCAGAGACATGATCCAAAGCAGCAAACGACATGATAAACCTCGTTCATTCAAAAGAAAAAGCTTTGAGGCCATAGAGAGTTAGATATCTGAAGTGATGAACATAAGAGCTGCAATATCTTCATACTTGCCACTTAACTCTTCTTGTCTTCCCATACTATACCACACATTATGAAGCTTCCTTATGTCATTTTGCTCAAAGTTATGACTTCCCATTAAGGGTGGTAAATGAGCATCCTCGTGATGCAAACTTGGTTTGAATTCTTGCAGACTCTTCACTGACAGCCCAGATACTCTCTGCCACCTCAGACATTAGAGCCATTTTCCCCTTATTCATGTTCGAGGTTTACCGATATCTGTACAAGATTGGACCACATATGCAAATGCAAGATAAAAGAAAATAATAAAATAGGAGTTAGCATCTACAAAATAAAAGACAAACAGAAATTCCTCATGTGTTAGAGGAAAAAGGGTACCTAATCTTGGTACCCATCCAGCAGGATGAGTTCTATGAACGATGGTAGCTCTAAGGTTATATCAACACGTGATAGCTTTAGTTCTAGACTCCTATTAGACAAAAGGTTCCCAAATTGCCCCTTGCCGTCACCAACACTTTGGCTAGCAAGAGTCTTCAATCCTCACTCATGACAGGTTACAAGTGGAAAGAGTTCAATTTGAGTGAGGGGTTTTCATGTGCCTAACCGGAGACCAAAGGTCGCACAAAGCAACACTACTTCGCCCTTTATCTAAGCCTACAAGGTAAGAGCTCGGGAATAGAGCATGTGTGTCAAGTAAGTGATAGTGATGTGTGTGTGGGAGCATATGTACAAAAATTTAAAAAGACAAAATTACCTTTAACCTGCAAAAACATATATACAACAACCAACTAATAATCATCTACCCTAAACTTTCAACAATCAAGCACAAAATAACTAAAAAAAATAATACAAATATATATACAAATAAATCAAAGTAAACACATGATAACACTATAAAAAAAAATCCATTTACAAACAAATAAGAAAATAAAACAAAGACAAAAAAAAGATAAAATAAATAAATAGAGATTATTAAAAATTTGCACAACTAACAACGACAGGCCTGACTCTCTAAGATTCCCTAATGGAGTCGCCATCTGTCGCGACCGGGATCACGATGGGACGACCGAAAAATTAATTCTTGATTTTAAAAAAAAAATCAATCAATGGAGTCGCCACTAATGTTTATTTGAATTAGGAAAAACGTTAGAAAAACCCTTTAATTAGGACAACTGATCTTTTAGAAAATGAGTTTGGATTCGGGAGTCGATTACAAGTAGGGAAGGTGTTAGCACCCTATACTGCCCGTTCCAGAAACGGTACCTTCTGTTAGTTGTGCAAAATTTAATAATCTCAAATATATTTATTTTTACCCTTTCTTAGAAAAAGACTTTGTAACTAAAAAAAATTATTTTTCATTTTCTTAATTTCATATTTTTTTATTTTTTACAAAAAAGAGGAAAAAAAAGAAAAAAAAAACCAAATTATGAAAATTTAATTTTTGGCTTGACAGAAATAGATTTCTGCTCTTATGTATCCCCTAGTGCAATGGGAAACTCAAAGTCACATAGTTCTTTAAAAAATGATTGTGAGCTAGCCCATTTTAATTAAAAGAAATTTAAAGCTTTTAAATTAACTTGTCAACAATGAATTAATTCAAGCAGCAGATTATATGGTATAAAAGTGAAACAACACATTAAATAAATCAACAAAAGACAAGATAAACCAGATTAAAATCAAACCAACCCACAAATTTAATTTCAACATTTTTTTTTAGATTTTATCCTTTTCATTTTTTTATATTTCATTTTTCCCTTTTTATGTATTTTTTTTATCATTTTTATTTTTTATTTTTATTTTTATTTTTTATATTTTATATTTTTAATTTTTTACAAAATTTTAAAAAAGAAAAAAAATTTAGGAGACTAGTCATCAACTTAACTCTTAACCCACAACTAACAAATAACATCTAACTTATTTAGCCCTAAAGTGACCCAAGAAACATGGCAAGAAAGACAAAAGCCCAACACTTAATATCCCAACCCAAAATAAGCCTAAACACATGAACAAACACATAAATATATAAAAAACAAAAGACTAAGAATCAGATAAATGAAAGCCATTACACGGGGTTATGTTGGAGGGGAAATCCATGATGGCTTGGCTGTTTGGTGCGGCAGGAGAGCACGACGACGGCTTGGTGGGTTGCCGATGCTACTCATGAGTCGTCGGTTCCAGTGAAGATAATGACGGCTGGCGGGATAGCCGTGGTGGTGCTGCTAGGTTGGGCGGCGCGGAGATGCAGACAGAGCACGGTGGGTTGCTAGGCTTCGGTGGGTTACGACGATGAGTTAAGGGTGGTGCATGGCGGCTGGTCTTGTGCGACGGGGGCTGCGGTTCCGTGGAGGTTGGCTGCACGGTGTGATGGAGCAGATCCGATGGGGTGTGCGTCACGGCGATTGGCTCGGTGGTCTGCTCTGGATGGAGGTCGTGCGTGACACAGTGGAGGGTGACTTGGGTGGCTGTTGGCCGGATCAGAGTGGAGCTGTGAATCCGAGGTGGACTCGGTTGAAAGGGATGGTGAGGTGTGTGTGATGATGGTGAAGTGAAGGTAGAGGATGGAGGGTGATGGTTGGAGATGGTGATTGTTAATGAAGATGATAGAGGTGAATGGGTGCTTGGAGGTTGAGGATGACGGTGGAGTGTGATTGAAGGTGTGGAAGGTGGTGATTAATGGTGGGTTATGGTTGAGAATGGTGATGGCAGAGGAAGATGGAAGAAAGTGATGGTGAAAATGGAGTTTATGGTTGGTAGTTGGTTAATGAACAAGATAGGTGTTTAGTCTTCGATGGTAATGATTGTCGTTGGCTTATTGCTTGGTGGTTGAGGGATTGATGGATATGTAGGGAGCTTTGCTGTGTTGAGGGAGGTACATGAATGGAGGTTCTTGAGTATGAAGCAAAAACGATGGTGAGGGTTCCTTCTGCCAAAGTGAAGGTGAGGTTCAATGATGATTGCCTCCTGAATGCCCAGTGTTCTCCTCGGCCCCTGATGAAGGGGGGTGAAGTTGATTATTGAAGAGTGGTTGGAAAATGATCAATGCCCAGTTGTCCATGTGAGTGAGTGTGAGTGAGTGGGTACATGATTGGGTAGTTGTGTGGGAGTGAGTGAATTAGTAAGGATGTGTTGGGAGTGGATGAATTAGTGAGGATGTGTCGGGAGTGGGTGCATTAGTGAAGGAGTGGGTGAATTAGTGAAGTGAGTGGGGAACCAACGTGAGTGGAGTGATCTATACAAAAACGAAAAAAGTGGAAGAAAAACCAAAATGCCCATGACCCCATGCCCATGCTGTGTGTAGCTTTGTACGTAAAAGTGGAGGGTGAAAATGTGAGTGGGTGAGCTGTGTGGCAATGAGTGGGGAACAAAACTTTTTTTTTTTGTTATTATAAAAAATGATTTTTTTTTATTTTTATTTTTACAAACAACAAACAAAAAATAATAATAATAAAAATAAAAAATTCAAAGCATTACAATTAAACATCAATTAATACAAACTCATTAGTTTTTTTTTATTAAACAAGAAAAAATAAAAATTTTATGGATAAAATTGAGTATCAACAAAAATTATTTAATAGTGTAAGAAATAAAAAATTATTTAATAGTGTAAAAATGACTTAGACTTACACTTATATAACTTGATTCATTTATATATATATATATATATATATATATATATATATATATATATATATATATATATATATATATATATATATATATATAGGATTTTACTCAAAGTGAGAGGAGTGTTTATTATGAGAGGTGAGATGAATGAATCTTGACTATTGGATCTTTCATGAATGATCAAGATTAGAACATAAATGCATGTGACATTTTAAAGTGGTCACATGACCTTCAAGTAACTTTTAATCTTAATCATACATGTATAGTTGTATGATCAAGATTTACTTTCTCACCTTCTCACAATAAAAACTTATCTCATTAGATATATATATATATATATATATATATATATATATATATATATATATATTTGTGGGCTTAGCGAAAGGATCATCATCCCCCTAATGAGGACCCAAGATGACCCTCTAATGGGGCCTAGAAGAAAAGTGAGAGATAAGAGAAATGAAATTAAGATAGAGAACATTTGTGGGGATCAAAACTCGCTTCTCTTCATGCATGTCCTCAGTTATTACTAACTAAGCTACCAAATGAGACTTTATATATATTTGACTATACATTTTTATTTCGTAAACTACCAATTAAAAATTAATTACACAAGTTATTTAGAATCTGTAATTTAGTAATGAAACCTTTGACAAACAAAATCATTGTTTATAATTCAAAATTATTTTTCATACAAAATCATTTGATACATCAAAATAAATGGTTGAGAATAGCAAATTATATATATAATATTTAGTATTTTCCACTTAAAAAGTTGTGATAATAGTATAATTTTGATAACAATTTAATAGAAATATTAAAAATATGGGATTTTTATTAAGCTGATTTATAAAAATAAAAATATTTTTCCTGTTAATTAACCATAGGTTAAATTATTCAGTAAATCCTTAATATACCAAAAAATCAGTAAATCCTTATACCTTTTAGAAATGTTCAAATAGGTCTTGATGTTTTAAAAATTTCTAATTGGATCCATGTAGTTTTAAAATTTTCTAATTAAGTCCTTATAGTTTTAATGATTTTTAATTGGTAGATCACTGTTGTATTGCTTTAAGAATAAGTTGGATTCAGGGACCAAATTAGAGATTTTTGAAAATTATAAAAATTTGTAATTAGATCTCAATATTTTCAATTTTTTTAAGTAGATATAATCTCAAAATTTTTAAATTAGATCCCTAAACCTAACTAACCATTAGAAGTCTGTAACAATACTCTAATAGTAAAGACCTAATTTAAAATTTTTAAAACTATAAAGACTTAATTATAAACTTCTAAAATATAAGTACCAATTTAAACATGCCCAAAAAAGTATAAGAAGTTTCAAATTGATTTAACCTAAAGCATATTTTCTTCTTACCGAAAAAACACTTTGTAGAAAAAAAAAATACTTTGAAAAATGATGTGTTCATATTAGCTTTCTAAAGCAAAGGTAGAACCATACAAGTCACAGATTATATATTTCCACCCCGAAAGTTTGTTCAATTCCACTGGCTAGTTGTTACGAGACACGTATTAACAAGTAAATAAGAAAGTTTAATATAGTATTTAAGTTATAAGGACCTGTATGATAATCCTTTTTTTTTTTTTATAAAAAAAGGCACTTTTAAAAAAAAATTAACATGTTTTTAAGTATGTTTAGATGTCACTTAAAAAAATAGAAGCAGAAGAAAAAAAACACACACTAAAACTACTTAATCTTAAAGTTAACAATTCTCTACTTTTTAAAAAAGTGGAAGGAGAAGTGATTTTTAAATATAATTTTATGAAAATACTATTAAAATAAACACTTCTTAAATATTGCATCAAAATATAAAACAATTTATTGAAAAAAAAAATACTACTAAAATAAGAAATATAAAAAAATATTTTTTATAAAAGTATATCCAAACGATCCCAATATCCTCTCACCTAATAGGTTAATTTTTTTAGTTAGACTCCCCTAAGCTTTAGTCACAACACTCGCCAATTGTGTATTGTCCCTCCGACAAAAATAGTGTATAAAAGAAGAACAATTATGTCTACATAAACTCATACATTTTTTACATATTCAAGTGTCAAGCGTACACTTTATCCTCACTAAAATTAAAAAAAAAAATTGTGCAATGACTAGGTGGACAGTATCCAATCCAAGCTTTTTCCTTAATTGAAAGTGACTATATTGTATAATAATTTTTTTTTCTGCACATTGGGACGGTGATTTGGATCATCCATCATCTTGCATTTTATAAAGTAAAATATATGTCAACTATATATGAGACTTTTGGCTTTATATGAAATCATGTGCTTCAGTTGTGACATTAGTCAATTTTATATTGTCCTTAACTCCGTGAAGTTTTCGAAAAAAGTAGTGTCTAAAAGGAATTATCATATTTAGATAAATTCATGCATTTTTTACATATTTAAGTAGCAAGTCATTGTACACTTTCATATCACTATCTTAAATGTAGCTAACTTTTCTGCTGTATTCATTTTTAAACCTTCATATGACTGATTTTATCCAATGCCCTTCTCATAGCATTTGACTTGGTGTTGTCAGGAAGGTCCCAAGAAATTGGACTTAGCATATGATCAAATTGGACTTATACTTTTCTTGTAGAAGATCAACGTGAATGAATATGTAACGAAGGGCTATGGTAACCCTTCAACTTCCAGCTGTGTTACCTTTATTTGTTTTTTCCATTACTTTTTTCATTTTTATTTGCTATTATCATTTTTTCCCTTTTTTATTGATGGCTTTTCTTCTTATATATCAGAAGCCTTATTGGTCCGTAAGTTAAACTGACATGGTATGATCATCACATATATTTTAAAAAGTAGAGAAGCATATGTAACATAATCACTCCAGTCTACAGTTTCTTCCACATCATTGATTTTTAAAAACAAGCACATATATTTCTGCTGCATCTTGAATTGCCAGTGTTAAACTGACGTGGTATGATCATCGAAATGTTTACAACATAGAATCCTGTAGAAAATAAAATACTAAACTTCAATTTTGCAGGATAGGAGCTCAAGTTGTGTGAAGCTATGTCGCACTTCCACTCTGTGCACTTGTTACTCAGGTGCATTTTGATATTACTAGCTTCTTCACACGGTTTTGTTTTATTTGTCGTGTTTTACTCCTTTTCAGGTAAACAACTAAAACATTAACTTGTTTTACTAGCGACATTTGATATTAGCTTCTTCATACGGTTTTGATTTAGTTATGGTCAAAATAGAATGTATCTATAATGTGTATTCTGTAAGTCACATTATTTTATGCCCAAAAATTATTTAAGCAAACGGTGTCGTCCATGGTCATTGACGAAATATGATATTATGCAGGATTAGTGTTGTGCCTTTTTATGGAATGTTATAGCTGTCACCTTCAGCTTGGATTAAGGGTGAAGGTCAGTTTAGATATATAGAGCAAGAATCTTTCTGAGTTATTGAACAGGTCGAATCACAAATTTGACATTTCCAAACTCCAAATTCCGTTATTACTTTTAAAGGAATGAAAGTGCTCGGAAATTTGGATGGTTTTTTCTGGTAAATTAATTATATTTCTTAATGCACATAAGCTATGCTTAAAAAATTCGAAGAAGTTTGATCATCTTCATTTCTTCTTCTGCTTACAGCTTCACATGGAATTCTGCATCTTAGTTGCAGTTGTTTCTGTTAGGAAATCAGAGATAGATACACCCCAAGCGTCTTGAACACTTTATGGATATGAGCGGAAGCACACTCAGATCCGTGAAGAAGAATCAATAATATAATAAAGTATGAATAATACTTTTGCAGTATGACCCACTAGTCAGTACTATTTGTACCAGCAAAATAGATTATGAATTACACACTAAATTTTAACGTGAAAAACTCCCTTGTACACTGAGGGAAAAACTACGAGAAAAACTTTAAAAATATTTCACTATATCAAGGATAATTACAAATATCATATCTACACTCTCACACAAGAAGTACAAAATATAATGTTTCTCAGTGTGACTTTCTCCTACTAGAATTTGTAGTATTACAGAGACTAAAGAATTAACCCAAAAAAAAAATTTCAGTGTATACTTACATACTACACTCTTAGAATTTCCTCATACTCTTTATTTCTCACTCTCACTACAGAAGAAGTAACTTCTGCTTGTTGTGTTTCAAATGAAGCAATGGTTCTCTATTTATAGAGAACCATTTCAAGCCTTGCATTTAAGGCTTCTAACTTCCAACCACCACTGACAAAAAAAAGTCTTCTTCTTTTGTTAAAAATGGCAAGCCTCCACCGAAAGTGTTCTACAGCAAGGGAAAGAAATTCTTCCTCCCTTTATTTACTTAATGCAAGTTATTCTAACAATTCTCCACCTTGACTTGTGTTAATGAATTGGCAAGTATACCAAATCGTACAAGTAATAAAGAGTGAATAAGGTTGTCGATCCCACGAGGATTGTGTGTCAATTACCAACATAAACTAAGAAATCGCTAATTGAACTAATGAATAACATGTATTTGAGTCAAGAGTTACAGTAGAACTTAGGATTGAAGTAAGTAAAATCAATGATGAATTATAAATCTTGCTGGAAGTATGAAATGAATTATCCTAAAATTAAACAACACAAATGAATTGAGATTTTTAGAATACAATCAGTTAGAGTTCGGAATCCTTTTAGCTCTCCTCTTATGCCTTAATTTTGTTCTGAATTCAATTTAAACTCAAGCAATTGACATTCAAATTCACAAATTCAGATTATCCCTAATTCCTTGGCAAATAATCCTTTTAGTCTTAACTAAGAACCCTAATCCCTTAGGTGCTCTCAATTCAAACCAAGCAATAAGCATAAGAATTCATACAAATGCATAAATTCCATATCCTATTCCTAAGATCATGCAATTCATGGTAAATTTCTTTAGATCTAACCTAATGTCAATTTTCCAATTGAACAATCAAGTCACGAGAACAATTCCAATGATGGCCAGTCAAGGAAAGCATTAAGAGTAGAAGAATTTACTCAATTACTATGAATCATCATTGAATTCAAGATCAAAACAAGTACATAAGATTTGAACTAAAATTCATCCTACTCTAACCTGTAGAGTTTAGTTACACATGATGAAATTGAGAAAAGTAGACGAAGAAGAAGAGAAATTGGATGAGGATTGCATTGGATCTTCAAATCTTCTTTCCAAAAGTACTTAAACACCAATAGATCCCAAGACTCTCTGAGAATCCTCCAATTTGTGCCCAGAAAAATCAGAATTCTCCAGAAAAATGAGCTGAACGTCCTATTTAAAAGTATCAGAAATAACCGTTTGCGCTCAGCATGAGAAATCCACGCTGAGCGCAAATAGGTCAGAAATGAAAATTCCCCATTTGCGCTGAGCATGCGAAATCTGTGCTGAGCACGTGGAAGTCAGAATCGAAATCGTCCTTTTGCGCTAAGCATGGGAGATCTGCGCTGAGCATGCGAAAGTCAGTAAAGAATTCATCCTTTTGCGCTGAGCATGAACTTGATGGTCTTGAATTCCTATAAAGGATGGTTTTCCAAAGTTAGTCTAATCCAAGAAAATTACCATAAGTAAGGACAATTGATGTGAGATTTATTTACACTGATCCTAAATCTAAAATCAACAACTTCTATTAAAAATTCAATAACCACAACCCTTTTTAACCTATAAATCTACATATTATGCAAATTCATCACAACCCCAAACTTAGAAATTTTGCTTGTCCCCAAGCAAACAACAAGAATCACACAGGGATTGGGTTGAATTCTCAAAGGTCAGTTTCACCTCACATCAATCCATCCATGCTAAGCTCAAGTCTTGATCAATGCACACAATGTAACATGCATCACACAATCCATGCACTTACTCCCTTGAGTTCATGATTCCCAATTGTGGTAATTCAAGAGAGCATTGGACCTTGACTTTCCTAAATGTGATTAACTCCTTTTCACACTTCTCACCAGATTATGTGTTTCACTCCCACTCAACTATTTAGGGTCTGTTTACTCTCTAATACTATCATCATCATGCAATTTCCTACCATAGGCTTCACAAAATTCTCAAATAACAATTGTACTTTCTAGAACAACACACATCAAGAGGTCTTTCTTTGGATTGTAATGAGGCTAGGGTAAGGGTAGGTACATTGAAGGATCTAAGCTAACTCTAATTAGAATTAAAGGATCCAATCAATGAGACTTCCTTTCTTTTGAACTTTTCCTCATTTACAAACTTTTTTTTTCACTCCCAACTTTATTCAATCCCACATTTTCTTTTGATTTGTGCCATTCTTGCTCTTCTCTTTTTTTTTTTTTCTTTTTCATTGATATTTTCTTTTGTTTCTTTTTTATTGTATACACAAAATATTTTTTTTTTCTCTTTTTTTCTTTCTTTTTCTTTATACACCATTTTTTTTTTTTTTTCTTTGTTTTTCTTTGTTTTTCTTTGCACACCATCCCTGTATATTTGGTTTGTTTATGCACTACCTCCACCCTAAACTTAAAAATCGTGCTTGTCCTCAAGCAATGAACATAACCCCAAACTTAATGCAAGATCTAGAGTCTCATAAATCAAATTGGATCCTTTAATCCTAATTAGGAAAGGACAACTTTGTTTTTCGGCCTAGGCTTGTAATAAGCTAAGTACAACAAAAAATGGGTAAACAGCTCAATTGGGCAAAGCAAAGGAATGAAGGCAAGGGAGGCTTATTTGGCACTGAGTGTAATTGAAGAAAAACTGCCTCAATCATATGTGTGTGCCCAAGAAAAACAAAAATGATTAAGAATTAAGTCAAGTTCTGAAGAAAACATGCAAGTGATGAATGAAACACACATAAATGAAAATGCATCTGTTTGAGCTCAAATCCTTACAAGTTATTGAGTGTATCAAGGAAACAATCACAACCAGTAAGTGTCATAGTCAATACCAACACAAATTACCTAATTGGTGCACATTCCAACAAGGAAGCAGTGAAAGAATCATGCAATGCAATACTGCACAAGGTCTAAAAAAAAAACTAAACAAGGAATTCATGGACAGTGAACGATTGATACACACCCATGCAAAACTAACAAAATGATATGCATCCAAAAATATATCACCCAACCATGTCCTAACAGAAATATGAACAGAAATTCCCAACAGAAATATGAACAGAAATATGAGTAAGGAAAAGAAACTTCCTCATCAAAGCAAACCATCGATGAACTTCTTTAGCTCTGGTTCCCCTGGCTCCTCCAAAATGGGGGTGGCTGTCCCGAGATCACCCTACTGCTCTGCCTGCGCACAACTGTCAAAATTTA
Organism: Ormosia semicastrata; assembly: GCA_029884595.1. Classification (NCBI taxonomy): domain Eukaryota; kingdom Viridiplantae; phylum Streptophyta; class Magnoliopsida; order Fabales; family Fabaceae; genus Ormosia; species Ormosia semicastrata. The sequence goes on along the minus strand of JAQQTO010000038.1, from coordinate 2,520,585 downwards.
GTAAGTGCATCAGCTCCTGCTCAAACATCAACTCCTGCTCAGACATCAAAAGTTATGCACATTTGGGCATTCTATCAAGCACTTCGAGTGCACATCATCCAATTAAAAGAAAAATTCAGTTTAATGATAGAACGCCCACCCTAACACATACAACAAGCTACTGATATGTACCAATATAGCCAAAATCGAAATACACCACCAAAATTCCTATCTTAGCCAAGAATGAAAACAAAATCTCGAGTTAAAACAAGTAACCGAAAAAAAAAAGAGAAAAAAGAGAAGGAGACATACTTGAAATGGGGAGGTATTATGACTACCTAAAGAAAGAAAACTTAAGGAAAATCGTAGATGAACACAAAGCTTAGAAGGGAGGAATGCAAAACAGAGATTTGAAATTTAGAGCAAAAGAACATGAAAGCACGCTCAATGAATAATTCTTTTCAAGGGGCTTTTAAAAACTGAGATTGCGCTCAGCGTGACCACGTCCCGCTCAGCATGACTAAGTCAGTAACAACAAATTCGAATTGTGCTCAGCATGCTCCTGATACACTCAGCATGATGAAGTCAATGACTGACCTCTTCAATTACGCTCAGCATGAGATTATGGCGCTCAGCATATTTCGAATGATAGCTCCAGGGACAACTTGCACTCAGCATGCGCCTGATACGCTCAGCATGATGAAGTCAGTGGCTGACCACTTCAATTACGCTCAGCATGAGGGCTTGGCGCTCAGCATGAAACCTTGATCTGTGAAAAATCTGCAGAATGCTTGAGATGCTTTGGTGCCATCCTCAAGATTTTTTTTCTTCTCTTTACTCAACTTGAACAATATAAAGGATACTACCTAAAACAAAAATGACTTGCATCAAACTTTCAGAAGTTAACCAAGTTACGTCCAACACAACTAAACTAAAAAGAAATTAATAAATGAATGAAAAAAATAAAAAAGAAATTGGGTTGCCTCCTAAGTAGCGCTTCTTTAACGTCATTAGCTGGATGCCTCATTGCTCCGACTTGGACAACTCATTGCTCACTATGATAGGGTGTTCATCATTATTGCCAAGAAAAACATATTTCAAGTGTGGAAGGAGTGACTTGAGCTCTAACTTGGGCTTCTCTTGTACTTCCTCTCTCTTTAGCTCTTCCTTCTTGGGTTCCACAGTCAACTGAACTTGTTGAGCCTCCAAATTCCATATACATTCTTCTACTTCCTTCTCTTCCTCATCACAAAGGTTTTCAATAGAATTAACCATTACCTTCTCAAGAGTAGTAAAAGGTTGCTACTGTCCCAAGACTTCCTTGACCATTACATCAACCATATTCATTTGAAAACATTGTCCCTTATCATTCGGATGATGCATAGCCTCAAAAACATTGAAAGTGATCTCCTCATCTTGAACTCTAAGTCGCAGCTGTCCTTGTTGGACATCTATTAGAGCACGACCAATGGCTAGGAAAGGTCTCCCCAAGATGAGTGGTATCTCTGAATCCTCCTCCATATCTAGAATGACATAGTCAGCTGGGAAGATGAACTTATCTACCTTTACTAATACATCCTCCATGATTCCATAAGGGTGTTTAATGGACCGGTCTGCTAATTGAAGTGCCATGTGAGTAGACTTCACCTCACCCACTCCTAACTTCTTTAAAATAGACAAAGGCATGAGATTGATGCTTGCCCCCAAGTTACAAAGGGTCTTCCCGATAGTTATGTTCCCGATAGTGCAAGGGATAGTGAAACTACCGGGGTCAATGAGCTTTGGAGGTAATTTCTGTTGTAAAATCGCACTGCATTCTTCTATCAAGGCGACCATCCCATCTTCCTTCAATTTCCTTTTCTTGGTGAGGAGTTCCTTCATGAATTTGGCATAAGTAGGCATTTGCTCTAATGTCTCAGCAAAAGGAATATTAATCTATAATCTTTTAAAAATGTCAAGGAATCGAGCAAATTGTTCTTCTTTGTCCTTTTTCTTCCCTAAATGTGGATATGGCAGTTTAACATAGGGAGGGATCTCTTGAGGCTTGCTATCTTCTTTCAATAATTGGCTCTTTGTTTTCCTCAAAATGGAGTCCTCATTAACTAGCTTCAACTTCTTGTCTTTTTCTGTTTTGTTGTCTTCTTGTCCCACTGATTTTGGTTGATCCTCTTCCACTATCAAGTCTTCAACAACTTGCTCTTTCTCTTCTATCAACTCCTTGACAACTGGTTCAACAATCTTCCCACTCCTTAATGTAATGACTTTACAATGTTCCTTGGGATTAACTTGAGTATTTCCTGAAAAATTGCTACTTGATTGTTCTACAAGTTGTTTTGCAAGCTGTCTAATTTGGTTTTCTAAATTCTTGATAGATGACTCAGTGTTCTTGTAGTTAGATTGAGAGACTTGAATGAATTGTGCCAAAGTATTCTCCAAAACAGTGGTTCGGTCTTGTGGAGGATGTGGTGGTGGTGGTTTACTAGATTGAGGACTTTCTTGCTTCCATGAGAAATTTGGATGGTTCCTCCACCCTTGATTGTAGGTATTGGAGAATTGATTATTGTTTTGTCTTCCATAATTCCCTATGTAGTTCACCTCCTCTTGAGAATTTGGGGTGGCTTCACACTTCCCATTATCATGCTCGCCTCCACAAAAGTCACACCTCATAACTTGCTGTGGTTGGACTTGACCAAAACTCATGTTTTGAATCTGTTTTGTTAATGCCTCTAATTGTTGAGTCATAAGCTTGTTTTGTGCCAAGAGTGCACTTTGTGAGTCAAGCTCCAACATTCCTTTCCTTCCCAAAAATCCTCTATCATGATGCATTAGATATTCATTCGATGCCATGGCTTTAATCAAACTTTGAGCCTCTTCCGCAGTCTTTGTATTCATAGAACCTCCGACGGAAGCATCTAGCATTAGCTTGGTGACTGGCCTCAACCCATTGCAAAAAAATTTGCAATTGCTGTAAGTCATCGAATCCATGGTTGGGGCACTTCCTTAGCAGCTCTTTGAAAAGCTCCCAAGCCTCATATAATGTTTCCCCTTCCTTTTGGCTAAAGCTAGTGATTTCTCCTCTCATCTTGACAAACCGAGATAGAGGAAAGTATCTTGACAAAAATCTTGCTTCTAAATCCTCCCAAGTTGTAATGCTACCCCTTAGTTGAGATAGGAGCCAAGCTTTGGCTCTATCTCTAAGCGAAAAGGGAAATAGCCTCAATCGTATTGCATCCTCGGTAACTCCATTCATCTTGAGTGTATCACAAATTTCAAGAAAATTTGAGATATGAATGTTAGGATCTTCTACCTCAGCTCCTCCAAACTGGTTTTGGGCTACAATTTGCAAAAGAGCTGGTTTGATTTCAAAGTTATTGGCTGCTACTGGTGGTCTAACAATGCTTGATAGATTTCTATTGTCTGTAGCATTGTTATAATCCCCTAAAGTTCTCCGGACTCTGTTCCCGTTATCAGCCATGACTACTTCTACTTGAACCTGTGATATTGATGAATTTCCTTTTTCCAAACTATTCTTCTGTTGCTTTCTTTCTCTTGTTTTCTTCTTATTCTTTCTTGCGATCTTTTCTACTTCGGGATCGTATAACAGTTCACCCGATGCTTTTCCTCGCATGCACAACAAAACAAAAACAAAACACAATGTACGAATTTCTACAAAAAATTAAGAACAAAAATCTAAACAAAAAAATAAAACAGATAAATGTCCAATTTAGAATTCCTATAGTCTTGTTGATATTGAAATACAATCCCCGGCAACGGCGCCAAAAACTTGTTAATGAATTGGCAAGTATACCAAATCGTACAAGTAATAAAGAGTGAATAAGGTTGTCGATCCCACGAGGATTGTGTGTCAATTACCAACATAAACTAAGAAATCGCTAATTGAACTAATGAATAACATGTATTTGAGTCAAGAGTTACAGTAGAACTTAGGATTGAAGTAAGTAAAATCAATGATGAATTATAAATCTTGCTGGAAGTATGAAATGAATTATCCTAAAATTAAACAACACAAATGAATTGAGATTTTTAGAATACAATCAGTTAGAGTTCGGAATCCTTTTAGCTCTCCTCTTATGCCTTAATTTTGTTCTGAATTCAATTTAAACTCAAGCAATTGACATTCAAATTCACAAATTCAGATTATCCCTAATTCCTTGGCAAATAATCCTTTTAGTCTTAACTAAGAACCCTAATCCCTTAGGTGCTCTCAATTCAAACCAAGCAATAAGCTTAAGAATTCATACAAATGCATAAATTCCATATCCTATTCCTAAGATCATGCAATTCATAGTAAATTTTTTTAGATCTAACCTAATGTCAATTTTCCAATTGAACAATCTAGTCACGAGAACGATTCCAATGATGGCCAGTCAAGGAAAGCATTAAGAGTAGAAGAATTTACTCAATTACTATGAATCATCATTGAATTCAAGATCAGAACAAGTACATAAGATTTGAACTAAAATTCATCCTACTTTAACCTGTAGAGTTTAGTTACACATAATGAAATTGAGAAAAGTAGACGAAGAAGAAGAGAAATTGGATGAGGATTGCATTGGATCTTCAAATCTTCTTTCCAAAAGTACTTAAACACCAATAAATCCCAAGACTCTTTGAGAATCCTCCAATTTGTGCCCAAAAAATTAGAATTCTCTGAAAAAATGAGCTGAACGTCCTATTTAAAAGTATCAGAAATAACCGTTTGCGTTCAGCATGAGAAATCCACGCTGAGCGCAAATAGGTCAGAAATGAAAATTCCCCATTTGCGCTGAGCATGCGAAATCTGCGCTGAGCACGTGGAAGTCAGAATTGAAATCATCCTTTTGCGCTGAGCATAGGAGATCTGCGCTGAGCATGCGAAAGTCAGTAATGAATTCATCCTTTTGCGCTGAGCATGAACTTGATGGTCTTGAATTCCTATAAAGGATGGTTTTCCAAAGTTAGTCTAATCCAAGAAAATTACCATAAGTAAAGACAATTGATGTGAGATTTATTTACACTGATCCTAAATCTAAAATCAACAACTTCTATTAAAAATTCACATAATCACAACCCTTTTTAACCTATAAATCTACATATTATGCAGATTCATCAACTTGCATTTTTGCAAGAGTCTTCAACCTCTACAAATATTGATCAAATCCAAGCAATGCTTGAAATTTTCAATCGACAATGATTTTGTCATCATGCTTACGGGATTCTTAGTTGTCGCTATCTTCTGAATTGCAATTGTACCGTTGTTGATACTTTCTCTAATAAAATGAAGTCTAATGTCAATGTGTTTTGTCCTTTCATGGTAGAGTAGATTCTTTGTCAAATGAATGACGCTTTGACTATTGCAATGTATGATTAGTTCCTTTTTGTCCAATCCAAAACTACTCAAAAGACCTTACACCTATATGCTCTCTTTCACAGCCTCAGTCAATGTCATATACTCAGCTTCAGTAGTACAGTGCAACTGTGGATTGCAATGTCACCTTCCAACTAATAGTACATCCAAAAACTGTAAAGATATAGCTTGTTAATGACCTCCTTTTGTCTAAATCTCCTGCATAATCAGAATCTACATAGCCTACGACCTCACGGGTCTGCTGACCATCAAACACCAAATAGACATCAATGAAACCTCTCAAGTACCACATGATCCATTTCATAGCTTCTCAGAGCACCTTTCCTTGTTTGCTCATAAATCTGCTCACCACACTTACTACATGTGAAAGATTTGGTCTTGTGCACACCATAGCATACATGAGACTACCAACTGCACTAGAATAAGGTATATAAGTCATATGCTTCACCTCCTCAATTTTTAAACATTCCTTTGAAAATAGCTTAAAATGCGCAACTAAGGGAGTATCAACTGGTTTAGACTAATCAATATTGAAGCATTGTAGCACTTTCATAATATAATTTTGTTGTGACAAACACAATCTGCCACGATGTCTCTCCCTATGAATCTTTATACCAATCTTCTTTGTTGCACCTAAGTCTTCCATCTCAAATTCTTTTCCCAACTAGTTTTTAATATGTTAATTTCAGCCTTGTTGCAATTTGCAATTAGCATGTCATCTGCATACAATAACAGATAAATGCGAAAACCATCTGGAAGCTCTTTAGAGTAGATGTAATTATCATATTGATTTTTGTTGTATCCATTACTAATAATAAATGTATCAAACCTCTTATTCCATTGCCTTGGGGACTGTTTTAAGCCGTACAATTAATTTTTTTAACTGGCAAACATGATCCTTCTTCTCAGGAACTATGAACCCCTCCACTTGACTCACGTAGATTTGCTCATCTAACTCACCATGTAAGAACGTCGTCTTCACATCAAGTTGTTCCAGTTCCAAGTCAAACGTACTTACAATAGCTAATAGGATCTGAATAGAGCTATACTTCACCACAAGAGAGAATATTTCATGGAAGTCAATGCCCTCCTTTTGAGTATAACTCTTTGTTACCATCTTGCCTTGAAGCTTGGAGGTTCAATGCTAGGGATTCCTTATTTCCTTTTGAAGACCCATTTGCAACCAACTATTCTTTTCCCCTCTAGAAGTTGTAACAACTCCCATGTTTGATTTTTTTTGAAGAGATTCAATCTCTTCATTCATTGCTATTAGTCATTCATTTGACTCCTTTCTGTCTATTTCATCATGGTAGGTTGATGGTTCATCTCCTACTGCACCGTTCGCCATAGCCAAAGCAAAGGCTATAGAATCTGCATTTGACGAGTCAAGTGCACAAGCAACAGCATTCAGATATCTCCGTGGTTTCTGAATTTATCGCCTTTCTCTAGCAGTAGAAATATTATATAGCTCTGCTCCTCTGGTTTCTTCACCAACACCCTTGTCTTCAGGTTCATTGGTGTGTGAAATCCGCAAGCGTACGGTTTCGTCGTCAAGTAATAAAAAAATCAAATCCACAGGGACTATGTTTATGAATACCAATTAATTAATTAATTTAATTTAATTAAACAAAGGGAATATAATTGTTGAGTGATAAGAACATAGTAACCAAACAATTAAATAAATAAAAATTAAAGTGCAAAATTTAGAACAAAAATAGCAAGTTATTAAGAGAGGTTTTCAATTTTAAGAAAACTTCTAGGATTAGGGGTAACCACAATGACACAAGACAAATCCTAATCAACAACCCTTTTATTAAAATTGAAATTCCATTAAAGGTGAATTACCCTAAATTAGTTAATGTTCTTTCTCAAGAGACAAGAATCGTGCCCAATTAAACCAATTCCTACTCTCGTGATAATTGAATTTAAATTGAACCCTTTACGCTTTGTGGTAGTTCATTAAGTTTTCGAAAGGCTAAACCTACTCTTGTGATTTAATCCTTAAGTTCAATTCTTATGGTTTCAATACCTAGGTTCACCTCTCAGTACATTCCTAAATATCTATGAGATGCAAATATGTGGCCAACAAATTCACATGAACAAGCGCAATAAGGATTGAATTAAAGAACATTCAAAATTAATAAAAAATGGTAAACCAAGTCAATTAATCATTATTAATGTATCAAAGGGCTTTGTCCAATCCTAGAAATAAAGGAAACTACTCAGACATGGAGAAGAAGAAATAAGAAAACATAATAAAGAACATCCAAACCCGTAGCGTAGGGAGAAGAGAGGAGGAAGATGAAGATCTAGAGCCTCCAAACGTGCATCCTTCAAACAGAAATTTGAACCTCAATATTGTATTCAGAATATCTATATATACCTTAAGGGTTTAACTTGGTCCAAGCCTGTAAAAGGAAATAAAAATGAATTTTAAAAACTATGTCAGACTGCGATCCATGGCCATGGAGAATTCCACGGCTAGGCTGTGGATCTTGCTGGATGGGCGCACGCTGTTCCTCTGATGCATTCCACGGTCGTGGGCCATTCCACAGCCAAGTCGTGGACTCTTCTACCAAGTCATGTTTGCTTCTTTGCACAGCTGCTTGATCCATGGTCGTGGATGCTTCTGGAATAATTCTTTTATCCCAAATTGCTATCCTTTAAGCCCCAACTTCAATCATGCAAGCTTTCCACCCTTTTCTAAGTCAATTTAGCACCAATCCTGCACAACAACACCACAAATACCAATTATCTGAACTAAAAGAAAAACAAATAAAAAGGGAAACTAAAATACCTAAAATGCCTAAAAAAATACCTGAAAATGCATGAAAAACAAGAACAAAATATGGTGTTGTTTCACACACATCAAATCCCTTCAAGCTTAAGATTTTGCTTGTCCCCAAGCAATAACTAAGGCCAAACCAAGAAGTGGGATCAAGAAATAATAATGAATGAGGAACCCGAGAAAACATCCAACCAAGCAATAGGCAAAGGCAACCAAGAGTTAGAGAGGTAATCAAAATCAAGTTCAATTAGAGGTTAAAGTTCTCAGAAATCATGCTTTTCACTGAATTAGGTTCACTCTACTAACCACACTCAAAATGTTTAAAGGTGAAGACAATGTGCTCAAGATTCCTCAAAGAAAAAAACATTTCCACAAGCTTGATAAGAAACCAAATTTTCACTAATAATTAGTATGCATGCAAGAATCAAAAGGTCTTTCAAGGGTTGTAATGGGGCTATGGGAATGATGTTAGGTAGGGTAAAGAAAGGAAGGTATGCACAAAGGGCTAACAAAATTTTCAATAAGCACAAGAAACTCACTAGAACATAAATCATAAATGGAGAAAATGCATTTTTCAATCAAGAGCATAACTCTACATTTCCAAGCATTTTCTTCCTTTCTTTTCCTTCCTTTCTGTTTCTTTTTTTTCAAGCTTCCGTCTCATGATTTTCTTTTTCCTTTCCCCTTATATTTTTTTTTTCATTTGAGAAAGAGAAAGCTTAAAAACATATGATTCCCAACACAACACATATGATTCCCAACACAACTTTAAAATCCAATTTGCTCCATTTAATATTCTAAATGATTACTGACAATGTATCATCATAGGCATAAAAAAAATAATTATGCAATAGGCTCAAGATGGGTAACTAGTGGATGAAAGTGTGACAATTATTTCAGAAGGCCAAAAAAATACCTAAGATGCCTTAATCACATTCAAGCATGTAAACAAAAATTTTGCCTCAAAATAGTTTCAAATCAAGTTCTAGAGCACAAAATCAATGAGGAATTATCACTCAACACAAAGAATGAGAGTAAAAATCATATAGTGCATAAATCCCATACAGGCTCAAAACTCACATTTAGAGGTTCAAAAATCAATGAAAAGCACAAATTTAAAGAACATATGCTAATTATCAACTATCAATTAAAGCAATGCCTATTACCTGCCACAAGAATCAACAAGTTGGGTTCCAAATCAATATCATCTCAAAATCTTCAAAAAAGAAGGGCGCAAAGTTTAACCAAAAAGTCGAGAGATATGACGGTGTAAAAATGTAATAAGAAGATGCAATGCAATATGATGCATGAGAATGCATGAAACTAATGATCTACAATGTCAAAATAAAATGAAAAATAAAAATACCCCCCTCAATCTTAGAAATTTACATTGTCCCCAATGTAAAAATGATAACAAGAAAATGGATAAAAGAAAAGGACTTATTGCGGTGGTGGGAAATCTTCTAATGCGTTCCATGGTCGTGGTTTAAACCACGGCCAGGCCGTGGATCTCTCTGACTTTTGTATTCTCATTCTGGTCTTCAATTCATGGCCATGGAATTTTCCATGAGTTAGATGTAGAACTTTCTGACTTCACTCTTCTTCTAATTTGAGCTTCAAAAAAGGTCAAACCTAAACAAGATTCATGAGATAAAGATCAAATCAGCAATCTAACACGCAAAATCAATAGAAAAAAAAAGAAATTTAAAGGAAAAAATAAAGAAACTTGGGTTGCCTCCCAAGAAGCACTTGTTTAAAGTCATTAGCTCGACTTTGGTCTGGTTTCTGTGCTCAGGTGATGTTAACAGAGTAGTGCTCAGTCCCCACTCCTTCAAAGTATTTCACTCTCTAGCCATTTATCATAAAAGGCTCATGGCATTCTTTCTTACCTCAAGCACACTGTAGGATAAAACTTAAACAATCTCATATGGTCCTGACCATTTTGACTATAACTTACTAGGACAGAAACGTAGAAGCAAATTATTGACAAGAACTTTATCCCAAGTTTAAATTCACGCTTCTCGACTCACTTGTCATTCTGCTTCATAGGTCCTTTCTTGCAGGGCTTGGACTTCTCAAATTTTGTGGTACCCTTGGGCAAGATTTTTTCTAGCATAGCATCAGTCACTGATTCCTACACACTTGAAAGCACAACACTATCCATAACATTAGTAGCATCTATGCGATTACATGAATTTAAGGAATTAGAGTTATTTTCAAAATTAAAAACATTAAAAATTACTTCCTTATCATTCAATCGCAAAGTCAATTTCCCTTCGTGGACATCAATGATCGCCCTTCTAGTGGCAAGGAATGGACGTCCAAGTATGATCAGCATTTTAGCATCAGCTTCCATGTCAAGCACAACAAAATCCACTGACATATAAAACTTACCAACCTTAATAGGAACATCCTCCAAGATGCCTACGGGGTATTTGATAGACTGATCCTCCAATTGAAGGGAGATAGTTATGGGTTTTAGTTCACCTACCTCCAACTTCTTACACACAGAAAGGGACATAAGACTAACACTAGCCCCCAAATCATACAAAGCTTTATCAAAACTAGTGTTACCAATCAAACAAGGAATAAAGAAGTTACCTGGATCTTTAAGCTTAGGATGCAATTTATTTTGAATTAAAGCACTACACTCTTCAGTTAAAGCTACTATCTCATATTCCTCTACCTTTATCTTCTTAGACAAAATGTTATTAAGAAATTTAGCATAGGTAGGCATTTGTTGCAATGCCTCAATGAATGGTACATTAATGTACAATTTATTAAAGACTTCTAGGAACTTCCCAAATTACATATCTAGCTTGGCTTTAGCCAATCTTTGAGGGAAGGGCACTAGTGGTTGGTATGGTTCAGGGGGTACATACTTAGACACATTCTCATTAGTTTTCTCATCTTCTAAGAGTTGTGTCTTAGTCTTTTTTTTTCTCATTCTCCTCATCTTTGTCACTTTCCCCCTTACCCTTGGGATCCTCTAATTTCTTACCACTTCTCAAACTCACAGCCTTACAGTGTTCATTACCTAGATTTATTTCAGGTTGACCAGGAAACTTATCCTGTTTCGTATGTGAAGTACTTGCTTGTTGGGCAATCTGAGTTTCCAACATCTTATTATGAATGGCCAAATTGTCAACCTTAGCTGACAACTCTTTAATGGCCTCAGTCACAACTTGCTCATATTGCCTAAACTCCTCATTTTGCTTAGATTGACTCTCAACAAAGTTCTCAAGAAGAGACTCAAGTCTAGATTTTTGTACCTCTTGGAATCCAGAAGAGAGTTTAGCACTACCTTGCCCAGTTTGGTGTTGACTATTCTGGTAGGAGAAGTTAGGATGTGACCTCCAACCGGGGTTGTAATTTTGAGAATATGGATCATTTCTCCCCTTTTGGTTGAAGTCATGAAAATTATGGCATGATTCCACTTGCTCCACCGTTGCACCTTGTGAGGAGCCAATTCTAACTTGGCATTCGGCACTCATGTGTCCCTATACTCCACAAATCTCACAAAAAATATTAGAAGCACCTATGGCATTAACATTAGTTTTTTCAAGTTTGTCAAAACGCTTATTCAAAGAATCAAATTTTGACATAATTAAATCAACACCGTCTACCTCAAACTTACCTCCCGAGAGTTTCCTCGGGGTATTACCTCTTTCATTTGCTCATTGGTGATGATTTGCAGCAACACTCTCAATGATCTTGTAAGCTTTTGTTAGCCTTCTGTTCATCAAAGCTCCACCAGTTGCGGAGTTAAGAGACACTTTTGAAGAATATTCTAGACCATTATAGAAGGTGTGGACGATCAACCATTTTTCTAACCCATGATGTGGGCAGGCTTCCAACAAAGCCTTATATCTGTCCCAAGCTTCCGATAATGACTCTCCATTTTTCTGAATGAAGCTTATGATTTGGGTCCTAAGATGAGCAGTCTTGGAAGATGAGAAGAATTTGTCCAAGAAAACCTGCTCCAGTTAGTCCCAAGTAGTGATTGTTTTAGCGGGCACAGACTTCAATCAAGCTCTAGCTCTATCTCTCAGCGATAATGAAAATAGGCGGAGGCGAATAGCATCAACAGAGGCGCCTTCAATCTTGAAGGTCTCACAGAACTCCAAGAACATATCCACATGATCATTCGGGTCCTATGATGGTAATCCTCCCAATTGGTTTGCCTTATCATAGAGAGTAAAACAGGTGGTATGGTGAACAGTCTAGCTTCAATGGCTGGCCGAGTAATTCCAGATCGCAAACCTCGAGCATTAGGGGCTGCATACTCTTTTAACGGTCTATTATCCACAAGTTCAGCCATGACAAGTGTTGGTTCAAGTATTTTTCTCGCTCTTTGCCTTTGTTGTCTTCTCCTTCTATGAAAAGTTCTTTCAATTTCAGGATCATCTTCAATAAGAGTCCCGGAACGTCTAGTACTTCGCATAAATAATAGAAATTACCTGCAGACAGTTAAAGAGAAAACAAGAAAGTAAGAATATGATAAAAGAGAAAAATTTTAATTTTAAATAATTAAATTGATATTCAAGAAAAACATAGTCCCCGGCAGCGGCGCCAAAAACTTGGTGTGTGAAATCTACAAGTGTACGGTTTCATCATCAAGTAATAAAAAGATCAAATCCATAGAGACTATGTCTATGAATACCAATTAATTAATTAATTCAATTCAATTAAACAAAGGGAATATAATTGTTGAGTGATAAGAACGTAGTAACCAAGCAATTAAATAAATAAAAATTAAAGTGCAAAATTTAGAACAGAAATAGAAAGTTGTTAAGAAAGGTTTTCAATTTCAAGAAAACTTCCAAGATTGGGGGTAATCACAATGACACAAGACAAATCCTAATTGACAACCCTTTTATTAAAATTGAAATTCCATTGAAGGTAAATTACCCTAAATTAGTTAATGTTCTTTCTCAAGAGACAAGAACCGTGCCCAATTAAACCAATTCCTACTCTCGTGATAATTGAATTTAAATTGAACCCTTTATGCTTTGTGGTAATTCATTAAGTCCTCGAAAGGCTAAACCTACTCTCGTGATTTAATCATTAAGTTCAATTCTTATGGTTCTAATACCTAGGTTCACCTCTCAGTACGTCCCTAAATATGTATGAGATGCAAATATATGGCCAACAAATTCACATGAACAAGTGCAATAAGAATTGAATCAAAGAATATTCAAAATTAATAAAAAGGGTAAACCAAGTCAATTAATCATCATCAATGTGTCAAAGGGCTTTGTCCAATCCTAGAAACAAAGGGAACTACTCAGACATGGAGAAGAAGAAACAAGAAAATATAATAAAGAACATCCAAACCCATAGCATAGGGAGAAGAGAGGAAGAAGATGAAGATCTAGAACCTCAAAACGTGCATCCTTCAAACAGAAATTGGAACCCCAATATTGTATTCAGAACATCTATATATACCCTTAGGGTTTAACTTGGTCCAAGCCCGTAAAAGGAAATAAAAATGAATTTTAAAAACTGTGCCAGACTGTGATCCACGGTCGTAGGGAATTCTACGGCCAGGCCGTGGATATTGCTGGATGGGCGCACACTGTTCCTCTGATGCATTCCACGATCGTGGGCCATTCCACGGTTAGGGGCATTCCACAGCCAGGTCGTGGACTCTTCTGCTAAGTCACATTTGCTTCTTTGGACAGCTGCTCAATCCATGGCCGTGGGACATTCCATGGCTAAGCCGTGGATGCTTCTGGAATGTTTTTTGTCCCAAATTGCTATCGTTTAAGCTCCAACTTCAATCATACAAGCTTTTCACCCTTTTCTAAGCCAATTTAGCACAAATCCTGCACAATAACACCACAAACACCGCAGTTATCCGAACTAAAGGAAAAACAAATAAAAAAGGAAACTAAAATGCCTAAAATGCCTAAAAAATGTATGAAAAATAAGAACAAAATATGATGTTATTTCACACACATCATTCATCTTATTGTTCTTCTTCAGGTTGAGCAACACCTGAAGTACTTTATTGACTTATGTCCTCTTCATACTTCATCTTCCTAGTGTTAATATTCAGCTCTACCTGTTTCTCAGCACCATGATCTGTCTCTGTCTGATTTAATTTAGATTCCTATTTCTGATTTATCATTGTCGCCTCGTCAAATGTGATATCTCTGCTAACAATGATATTGGGTGAACTTGCCTTTTCTGTACACCACAGTCTGTAGCCTTTCACCCTTTGTGCATACCCTAGAAATATATACCTTCTTACCCTCGCCTTAAGTTTACCTTCACTCACATGGGTATACGTAGGACAACTAAATATTTTCAAATCAAAATAGTTTATAGGTCAACCAGACCATACCTCTTGTGAAATCTTTAGATCAATTGCAATTGATGGAGATTTGTTTACCAAGTATATAACTGTATTGACTATCTCAGCCCAAAATGATTTGAGAAGTTTAGCATTAATCTGCATGCATCATGCACGCTCCAAGAATGTTCTATTCATCTGTTCTGCAACTCTATTTTGTTGTGGTATTCCATGTACAGTATGGTGCCTCACTATACCAACATTCCTACAGAACTCCACAAATTCTTTGCTACAAAATTCCCTACCATTGTCGGTTCTCAGCGCTTAAATGACCACCCAGTTTGCCTTTCGACCATGACCTTCAACTGCTTGAATTTTTTGAATGCCTCATCCTTTTGCTTCAAGAAATAAACTTAGACCTTGTAACACCCCAAATTTCGTATCTCTTAAACAATAATTTTGACAGTTAACAGAATTTTACTGTTTAGTAATTTCTGGATACTGTAAAATTATTTTGTTTATTCCGTCAACATATTTGATCGTTTTGAGTGATTTACTCCATGTTAGGAAAATAAAAATTATTGGGCCGGGGAAAACTTTACGTAATTTAATTTTTATCGTTAGGTAATTATTTTACGTAATCTGATTTGATATTTGTGTGTTTTCTAATATTTGTGATTTTGTGGATGATTATGAATTTTTGAATGTATGTGGGCCCAGGTGGTCCTAGGTGGGTCCAGGTGACCTTACGTGGGCCCAGGTGGGTCTCGCAAAGTGAAAATTTTTCTACGCATAGAAAAATTTATACTGTTTAGACGGAGACAGGGGATCTTACTAAACTTGAATCCGGAAACAGTTTTAAAAATTTTCTTGTATTGTGTTTGGCACTGTATTTAATTATCAGGCGATAAAAATACAGTAAATATATTCTTTCATGAGGTTTTTATAGATAAAAATAGAAATTATATTGCTTAAGTCAACACTAGTGGGTTGGATATCTACCATTGATTTAATTAATGGTTAAGAAATAAACTTAATAAAGAAGCATAGGATAATCACCATTGATTTAATCAATGGTGTAAGTTAATAAACTTAGTTAGCAAAACAAAGAATATCAATCGTAGATTTAATCAACGGTGTAAATTTGATTATATAAAGTGACCATTTACAACCATTGGATTTAGAATTGATCAAGGGTGGAGATTTGGTCTTGTAAAGTAACAAGGATCATTTATGACCATTGGATGAAGAATTAATCAAGGGTGGAGATTTGGTCTTCTAAAAAAAGTTATGACTAATTATAACCCTTGGATCTAAAGTTTGAAGGAGCAATCTTGACCCTTTATTTTGGAGACACATCTAATGGTTAGAATTTAAAGGAGAAGGATCCAATGGCTTAGATTTAGTCTTCTAAAAATTAAAAGTCTACCTAAATCCTAACCATTGAATTAATCAATGGCTAGAAATGCTTCAAATAATGGCCTAATTAACAAGCCAAGTAAACTAAATTAAATGTTAAATTGTTATAATCTAATTCTTAATTAGATATCCTAATTTTAATTAGAAATTATAATATATGAAATAATATGTCTAATTAATTAGTTATATAATTAGAAAATTAGTTAAGATTGATTAAGAAACTTAATCTAATGAATTAACTAATCAATTAGCAAGTAATTATGACAACTTTGGAGTGCATGATGAAGGGGGGACGGTTTTGGAGTGTTAGGAAGGAGGAGACATGTTTAGACATGCTTGTATAAATTTTTTAGGCCAAAGAAAAAGATGACAAAGTGGAAGACTTTGTCATCATGTGATAGCCTTCAATTATGTCAAATGAATTCATATCTCTCCATTCTTTCACTCCCACGGCAACAGCACCTTTGGTTACACTCTCCATATTCATTTTTCTATTTCACCAAAAAGCCTTCATCAAATTCTCTCAAATTCTCTCAAAGTTCCAAGAACACAAAACAACCATTTTCCTTCCTTTTCTCACCTTATGATTCGGCCAAGCAACCCACAAGCACCATTACTCACCTATAATTTTCACTCACATCATTTCCTAAACCTAAACACCATTCTAAGAACATCTCTAGTTATGAGTTTTTCCAAAATCATTCATCTTGAGCTTCAAATCCAAGCTTCAAGTTTCTATCAAAAATCAAAAATTCCATCTTTGTGCTTCAAGAGAAACCATTCGGTCAAGACACTCAAAACCACCATCCAATCTCTTTTAATTTCATCCAACCATAGATCTTGAATCTACATGATATTCTAAGCAACTCTCATATTGGAGATTTTCTCTAAATCATTCATCTTCATGGACTTTCTTCAAGATCAAAGTTATTGGATTTTTGAGGTGAAGTGTGAGGAAACTTCATTTCTTTTCTCTTTTTCATGATCTAAACCATGTTTGATCCATGGTTCCTCTTAATCAAGCTTAGTATACTAATTTTTATATATTTTGTTTTGTATTTGAGAAGCCCTTAGTGGTGAAGGACTTGGAAAAAGAAGCAAAATAAGGAGTTTTTGAGGATCTTCAAGAGGTAAGAGGGAGATCCATCTCACCAACCAATTATGGTGGTGGGAGATGGTCTTATATTTGATGGATTGTGAATTCATGTGAGAATTCCAATCCATGGTTATGTAATAATTAATTGTGTGTTTATGAGCTTTGCTTTATTTTCTTGTGCTTTGATTATTTTTGTCTATGCTTAATATGTTTTGCATGATTTTATGGCTTTGATAGTATACTTATAATATGCATGATGAGTATATGGCATGTTTGTGATATTTATGATGAAATATATATATGTATGCCATGATGTGTGGATGGAAAGAAAATTGATCTTGGTTCCAATGGCCAAGGAAGAACTACGGTTTTGATGCCCTTGATTTGGGTAAATGTTGAAATTTTTCAAGAACAAGGAAATTAAATTTTGATCCCTAGAACAATGAGAATTTCGGTCAAGACACCTCAAAATAGGTGTTTACAAATTAATATGTTTATGGAAGAATAAAATTGGATTGATCTGAGGAGTATGGAAAATGAACTAAATGTTTGTTTTTTTTTTTAAGAAAACATGAACACAAATTTTAGAATGAAATTTTATTGATTTATTTTGTGTAGAAACAAGAATGGAATTTATTTAAGTTAGAAGAAAAATATTTCATGGTTCCAATGGCCATCTATAAGGTTTTGATAATTTAGAAAAATGTTTTGATGCTATGAAATACAAGAATTTTCAAATAAGGATTTTTGAAAAGGGAATTAAGTGTTATAAATTAAGTGAAGTGTAATTTTCATAAATAAAAGAAAAAGAAGATTGAAAGTATTGAACTTCAAATTAATCAATTTTTAGAAGTGATATAAAGAAAAATGTTTGTAACTTAAAATTTCTAACAGAGAATTTATTTATTGGGTTTTGGAAAACGTTAGGAAATTTAAAGTTAAGAAACAATAATTAAATCAACTCAATATGATTTTGTAGGACTAGGTTAATAAAAAGTGATTTTGAGAAAATATATATTAAGGAAAAGATTTTTGACTAAGAATGAAAAAGGATTTGCAAAGAAAGTGAAAATGAATTTGAACAAATGGGTTTGTGTTATGACCAATCGGTACTTTGGTTTTGAAAATAAAACGTTAATGGTTTTGTTTGTGTAAAACCATATCAATTTAAAAGGAAAAATGTTTTGATAATTTTTCAATAGTAATGCCTAGATTTTGATGAAACAAAGTAATTTTTCAAGTGAAAATATAATTGATTTAATACAAGAAATTTGAAAAGGAAATCAAAGTATTTTACTCACTTGAAAAATTAAGTTTTGTAAACGAAAATATTTTCAAACTTCAATTTATTTTAAAGTAGGTTAATTTGGAAATGATTTAGGGAAAAATGGAGAATATAATGGTATTTTGAGAATTTACTCAAGTATAACTTATTTTCAAGTTTTGTGGATTATATTTGAAAAAGAATTTCTTGAGTAAAGAAACGTGGAAAAAGATTTTCTTGAGTAAGAAAATGTGAAAAATGAAATACAAAGTCATAATATTTTAAGAAAAGATGAAATGGAATTTTTGAAGGTTGAGAAATATTTTTCGTAATAGAATTGTGGTGAAAAATTATTTACGTATCTTAAAAACGTGTTGAAAATGATATTGAATTATTTGAAAGTCCAAATTAATATTATTTTGGAATATTGAGGAATATTTTACGTAATTTGAACTACTGTTAAAAAATCACTATGTGATTTAAAAGTAATAGAATATTTTTACGTGATTGAACAACAAAAAAAATATTTTTATGCGATTATGAAAATGGTGGAAAATTGTTATAAGATTTGGAAAGTGTTTTAAATATTTTGAGAATGATAGAAAATGATTTACGTAACTTAAAAGAATGATTTTTGAGATACGCAATTTTGAAACAGTGAAAAAATAATATGCGATTTGAGAAACGTATATTTTTACGCGATTGAGAAAAATATTAAAAAATTAGTATGTGAATTAAAAGTGCAACAGAAGAGTTGCGGCATTTTGAAAATGTAACAGAAGTGTTACGGTAGTGTGAAAATATAACAGAACGTTTCAGAATTTTGAAAACGTAACAGAAGTGTTACAATATTTTGAAACTGTAACAGAAACATTTTGGAATTGAGAAAACATAATGGAAATGTTGCGTAATTTTGTGAAAATACAGCAGAAGTGCTTTATGACTATAAAAGCATGATAACATAGTGTATGAACACTGTGAGAAAATGATGAGTTTGCCTACGATTGGCTTTTGATGTATTTTATATACATTGGAAAGAGATGTCTTATTTGAATTTGGTGCATTATATGTACATTGAAAAGATTTGGCCCGTTGGGGTTGGACTTGCACTGATATACTCGTGCATTGTACAAATGAAATTGAAAAGATTTGGCCCGTTGGGGTTGGACTTGCACTGATATATTCGTGCATTGTATAAAATATAGCTAATAGCTATTATGACCCTTGTGGTTGAAGAGGGAATGAGAATTGATAGTGAGGTCTATGATGGATCTTGGGGCGTTGAGGCGCGGCGGTCGACCGACCAGTGGACAATTGGCGAGTACCACAATGTGCCACTTGGCGATGCATGATCCGTTGCAACGCATTTACGATACCCGACAAGAACACGATTCTTTTCAACGACTGGGAGATTGTCTTTGAGCTAAGGCTGACAATTAACTAGAGCATTCTTCTCGAAATTGTGAAAACCTCCATGGAGTCGTTTTTGATAAACTGAGTCTTTGTGCATATGCATAAATCTGAGCATTTATATCTGTGTGATATATTAATTGAGGAATATTTGTTATTGGCTATGACAATTGTTTTGAGTACTTAGATGATGATTGAACTGATAAATGATTAGATGATGATAGTTTATTAATGCTGATAGCATGATTATGGTATGATCTATCTGTATGATATTGCTGTTTGTGTTATCTCTGTGCTGCCATGTTGGTATGGGTGTAGGTGATCTCACCTCTTTGTTATATTGTTTTGTGTCATCTCAGATGTTAAAATCAAATAATAGAAAGATCGAGTTGTCTTAGACATAACGGACGATGGATACTCTGAGATTGGTGACAACAATAAGGAGTGGACATTCAGGACTCGAAGGTGTGCAGTGTTGACAAAGGAACAGATGTCTGATGCATCAAGATGAACAAAAAAAGGAATAAGTATGTTAAAATTTTTCGTTAGTGTTGTACCGTGCTATTAAGTAGGACCCATCATGGGGTTTGCTATTGTCAAAAAAAGAAAAAAAAAAGTCTATTAATTTTATATTTCTCTTTAAATTGTGATATTAATTGGTGTTAATATTGCATAATGAATAGTTAAAATATGATTTACAATATTACCTAATATTTTCAGTAAATTTACGTTTCAGTAAAAGAAGAAAATTTTTGAAACCCATATTTTATAACTCAAACTTTGTGTGAACTTATTTTCAGATTATGAGTCGGAAGTCAGAAATATGATGCCCTAATTAGGGTGTTACATTAGTTGGTATCAGAGCTAGGGTGTTACAGACCTTCTTGGAATAATCATCTATTAGAGTAAGAAAATAATGAGCACCACCCAATGAGTTAACAGGAGCTGGACCTCAAATATTGGAGTGGATGTACTCCAGAATGCTCTTACTGGTGTATTTTACAGAACTGAACTTCACCCATTTTTGCTTTCCAAATATACAATTTTCACAGAAATCAAGTTTACAATGTTTTATGCCTTTCAGCAGTCCTCTGCTAGCAAGTATTGTCATTCCCTTCTCACTCATATGACCAAGTCGCATGTGCCACAACTGTGTAACATCATCATTAGATCTTTCAGAGGATAAAACAACAGCAGCCTTACTAATTGTGCTTCCCAGCAATAGATAGATCCCGCCCTACAGACTTCTTTTCATCACCACCATCAAACCTTTGGTCACTTTAAAAAAATCACCCTTTTCTAGATAACTTGTACTCCTGGTTGTCTAGGGCACTCAAAGAGATCAGGTTCTTACCCAGCTCTGGTACATGCCATGCTTAAAATGTCCTTGCAGTACCATCATTCAATCTGATTTGTACATTTCCTCCACCTACAACAACTATTACCCTATTGTCTCCCAATCGAACCTTTCCCACCCACTTTTGATACGAAAAGAAAAGATTCTTATTAGTTATCATGTAAAAAGATGCGCCAGAATCCAAGATCCACTCGTTGCCTGAGTCACTAGTGAAAACTATTAGGACAGATTCAACATCACTATCATCAGAACTTGTAACTGTTATGTTGGTAGTATTTCCTTGTTTCTCCTTTCTCTCGGGGCAATTTTTTCGAATATGCCCTGGTTGGTGACATTAAAAACACTTTAAGGACTTGTGGTTTTTGGACTTTGATCTTCCTTTGCTTTTACTTCCCGATCCTCTTTCTTGATTATGCCCTCTCGTCACGAACAACCTATCTGTAGGATTATCAGCATTGGATCTTGATGCCGATTTTTAATGCTTTTTCGTCATCAATGCCTCCTTGATGGTTTTGACGGAGGTGGTGGACCTACCATCCATTATGGTATCACAGAAATTATCATAAGACGAAGGTAGTGAAGTCAATAAGATCATAGCTTGATCAATATGTTCGACTGTAATGTCAGCCGCTTATACATCAGTGATTATCCGATTGAAGTCGTCAATATGATCTTGAATTGGTTTTTCTCTTGAAAGTTTGAATGTGTATAATCGCTTCCTTTGGTAAAGTTGGTTTGATAAAGTCTTTACAGAGTACTTTTCTTTCAAAGTATTCTGGAGTCCATCTGTAGTCTTCTCATTCATAACCTCTCACAGCACATTGTCTTCCAGGTTCAGCTGTATTGTGCTGCATACATTGGCCATTATCTCCTCCATTTTATTGGAAGACAATGTTTCTGGCAACTTGCTCTCGCCCTCCAATGCCTTTGACAGACCTTGCTGGTCTAGCAATGCTTGCAGCTTCAGCTTCTATAGACTGAAATCATTAGATCCATCAAACTTCTCCACATCAAAATTTGGCATTGACATCTTCGATATGAAATTTGATCAAGTGTCTCTAATACCGGCTTTTTGACCAATCTGCCATTAGTAATAAACTTATTTATCAAATCGCCATCATTTTCAAACTATTTATCAAACTGCCACTGTTTTTGCCACGTTAAGTTCTTTTATTATTTTTCGTTCCACGTGGGATGCGCCAACACACGTGGCACATCTCAGTTGGATGCGCCACGCGTGTTGGCGCATTCCACGTGGAACAAAAAATAATAAAAAATTCTTGTCACATTATATGTACAGGACACTGAACCCATTCCACGTGGATCTCTTAAAAAATGGCGCCCAGAGACACATATAATTTACATGTCTACTAAAGAGTGCATCATAATATTGAGAGACCTCAGTTTCAATTAGCTTATTTATAAGTCAAGTATTTGCTTCTGATCTGTAAAGTAGTCGATGTGGGACTTTGTTATTAGCAAGGCAAAGTAACAAAGTAAGGCAACAAAATACATTTGTTTGATGTGGGACTTTGGTGGTGGCAAGGTAAAACAACTAAGTAAGATAACAAAATATATTTATTCGATGTGGGACTTTGGGGGTAAGCAATGGTTGGGCCGGACGTGGTGTGGTTTGATTAATTAGCTGCTGTTCTGATTCCTTGCATGAATCGTAGGACATTTAAGAAAGATTTTGAGATGAAATTAGAAATAGTATAAATACAAATACATACCTTAAAAGGCTTAATATTTACTATATGATATCTAGTCAACTAGAATAAACTCTCTTCATAAGTTCTGAAACCTTTTAAAATCTACATGCATCATAGTATTTTTGAAGGGAAGACAGTTGACGTTTAGTTGCTCCCCCTCCCATTTACTACGTCATTTTCCCTGCATTTATATTATATATTCATATCATTCTTTTAACCTTTTGCCCCTTTTTTTAATGCAGTACCTGGATGAGAACAAGTCCTTGATTCTGAAGATTGTTGAAAGCCAGAATTCTGGAAAGTTGAGCGAGTGTGCCGAGTAAGAATGATCAGTCTAATTCTCCCGCCAGTTTGATAGGATTTAGTGTATCTCACATCGAACAAATATATTTTGTTGTCTTACTTAATTGTTTTACCTTACCACCACCAAAGCCCCACATCGAACAAATATATTTTGTTGCCTTACTTAGTTGTTTTGCTTTGCCAACAGTATCGACTACTTTACAGATCAGAAGCAAATACTTGACTTATAAATAAGCTAATTGAAACTGATGTCTCTCAATATTATGGTGCACTCTTTAGTAGACACGTAAATTATATTTGTCTCTGGGCGCCATTTTTTAAGAGATCCACGTGAAATAGGTTAAGTGCCTTGCACATATAACGTGGCAAGAATTTTTTATTATTTTTCATTTCACGTGGGATGCGCCACACGTGTTGGCACATCCCACGTGGAACGAAAAATAATAAAAAATTTTAATGTGGCAAAAACAGTGGCAGTTTGATATTAATTTGAAAATGATGACAATTTGATAAATAAGTTTGTTACTAATGGCAGATTGGTAGATTTGCCCTCTGATACCACTTGTTAGGAAATCAAAGATGGATACACCCCAAGTGTCTTGAACACTTTATGGATGTGAGCGAAAGCATACTCAGATCTATGAATAATAACCAATAATATAGTAAAACATGAATAATACTTTTGTAGTGGAACTCACTAGTTAGTACTATTTGTACCAGCAAAATAGATCAAGAATTGTACATCAAATTTTAACGTGAAAAATCCCCTTGTACACTGAGAAAAAAATTATAGGACAAACTCTAAAAATATTTCACTATATCAAGGATAATTACAATATCTTATCTCCACTCTCACACAAGAAGTACAAAATATATAGTGTTTCCTAGTGAGACTCTTTCCTTCTACAATTTGTAGTATTACAGAGACTAGAGAATCAACTCAAAAAAAATTTCAGTGTATATTCACATACTATTCTCTTAAAATTTTGTGACACTCTCTTTCTCACTCTCACTACAGAAGAAGCAACTTCTGCTTGTTGTGTTTTGGATGAAGCAATGATTCTCTATTTTCACAGAGAACCATTTCAAGTCTTGCATTTAAGGCTTCTAACTTCCAACCACTACCGGTAAAGAAAGTCTTCTTCCTTTGTTGAAAATGACAAGCTTCCACTGAAAGTGTTTTACAGCATGGAAAATAAATTCTTTCTCCCTTTATTGACTTAATGCAGGTCATTTTAATGGTTCCTCCTATGGAATGGTAAGAGTTTTTTTTTCCTCTTGTTCTTTTATGAAAATAGATATTGTCATTTGAGAGTATTGGGGAGTTAGTTTGAGTTTCTACTGGTGCCCTTATAATAGCGTTAATTAGTGGAATTTGTTAATATTTGATAAATTTACTGAAACTTTTTATAGTGAGGATGAGCACATATCAGCTGCTAATCCTGAGATAAAGGAAACAAAATAATTTTCTTGTTGACTTTTGTGTGTTTATTCTTCTTTTCCTTTTTTTAATTGTATATTTTACCATTGGTGATAACATCTGGAAGTACTTGATAATTTTCTTTCCATCTGGAAATTTTACATTGGCTAAAAAGGATCTAAATTTTTTCCCCCAACTTTTTGTCACTAGTTGCAACTTAATTACTATACGTGCTAACATTGTTTCAATTCTTTAAATATGTTTAAGTGTGTCTTTTAATTTCAGGCTTGAATTGTTTTAACGAATTTTTTAGCCTTTTCGTTTGATGTACTTTGTGGAGAAGGAAAATTTGGTTAAAAAAAAAAGGGGTGTTTAAACGTGGTTATACTAGCAGGAGACTTCTAACCTCAGCTATCATTTAGTGACCTCTTATATGACTTTGGGTTGTGGAACCATTGATTGGTCGTTTAGCTACGATTTCTGACTGAGCTAAACGACTAAAATGAACGCAGCTAAATACTAATTTTTTTTGTAGTGATATTAGTCAAATGTGTATTGTGCCTGAAGCTTCCGAGAAAAGTATTATATAAAAGAAGAATAATCATGTTTAGATAAAGTCATACATCTTTTATATATCTAAGTGTCCAGCCATTATTATATACTTTAATATCACTAGAATTTTTTTTTTTTAAAGTTAAAATTTGTGCAATGACTCGGTGGGTATGTATCCAATCCAACCTTTTTTCCCGAACAAGAAATGACTACATCGTATAATAATTTCTTTTGTGCACAATAGCATGGTGATTTGGATCATCTAATTGTTCATCTTGCATTTTATAAAGTAAAATATACGTCAAAAATATATGTGACCTTTGGCTTTATATGAAATCATGGACTTCAGTCGGAACATTAATCAATTGCGTATTGTCTTTAAAGCTTCCGAAAAAAGTAGTTTATAAAAGAAGAATAATCATGTTTAATAAAGTCATATATTTTTTACATATTAAAGTGTCAAGTCATTGTACACTTTTATATCACTAGAAATTTTTTAAAAATAAATTAAAATTTGTGCACTGACTAGGTAGGTACGTATCCAATCCAACCTTTTTTCCTATCAGGAAGTAACTATATTGTATAATGATTTCTTTTCTGGACAATGACATGGTGATTTGGATCATCTAATTGATCATCTTGCATTTTATAAAGTAAAATATACGTCAATAAAATATGTGACATTTGACTTTATATAAAATCTCAGGTAGAAAATTCTTTAGTGGGGATGAACTGCGTTGTCTGCTAATGAGGTTTCAAATCAATGCAAGTAATCCATCCTTTCCATGAATAATTTAAATTGGCCGAATTCAAAAAAAAAGAAAAGGTCTACCACTCCAGTCAAGTCGCTCTTCCAAAGGTAGGATCAAGTACCTGTCTCAAAAGTGAAACGCTATACATCCATGTCCAATTGCATCATGCATGTCATGATGGCCTTAACATATAAATTTTTTATTTTGTTGAGAAAGATTTCTATAAAGGCTGTGGTCAAAATGTGTTTCCCTGTCTCAGTCACAGTACAGTTTTCCACTACAAGAATTTTCAACTCAACTTCACGGACAAGGTATATAACAATTTCCTCATTTACTACCTTCCCCGAAATTGCATGGAATTGAATTAAATTGAATATATTATATATCATTCCCAACAACTCGAATCCGGATTGTCTCCGGTAGGTGTTGTCTTTGGGTCTTTTATTTTTTATTCAATAATTAATATTTATTTTTTATTTTTTAATATTAAATTAATTTTTTTTAATATTAATCATTAGATGACAAATAAAAAGTTCAGATGCTAATAGACAGCACCCGCCGGAGACAATCCGGATCCCCAACAACTCCCAAACCACAAGACACATGATTTAAATTTCAGCCCTACCGATAGTCTCTTCATTTGTTCTAAAACACTTGTCCTTGCAGCTTCAGAGCTGTAGTCTATACATTATACATCATCTTCAGCTTTGGCAATGGCTTGCAACAGCATCCAAAGCTGCTCTTCATCACAGGTGATAAGAAAATATGATGTGTTTGTCAGCTTCAGAGGTAAGGACACGCGCATTGGTTTCACTGATCATCTTTTTGGTGCTCTGCAAAGAAAAAACATTCTTGCCTTCAGGGATGACACAAAACTCAAGAAAGGGGAACCCATAGCACCTGAGCTCCTATATGCAATTGAAGGATCACGGGTTTTCATTGTTGTCTTTTCAAAGAACTATGCTTCCTCAACATGGTGCTTGCGAGAACTGGCACAGATAGCCGATTGTATTAATGTATCAGGTAAACATGTTCTACCTGTTTTTTATGATGTGGACCCACGTGAGGTGCGAAAACAAAGGGGGGATTTTGGGAAAGCATTGGCTGAACATGAAGGAAGATTCAAAGAAGAATTAGAGATGATGGTGCAAGTGCAAAGATGGAGAGAAGCTCTGACAAAAGTGGCCAATCTCTCTGGTTGGGATGTCCAGAATAAGTAAGTACTTTGCTATCTGCTATCTTGTCGCATATGTGTATTTTTTGTTTTGGGAAGACTTATGTGATGATTTGGTGTTTTTGTTGTACTTGGTCTTTCAGGGAACAACATGGAGAGATTGAAAAAATTGTTAAAGAGGTAACCATCCTATTGGGTCACAAGTGTATAGGTTTTGGGGATGATCTAGTTGGGATGCACTCTCCTGTAGAACAATTAGAAAAGCTTTTGGTTTTGGGCTTGCATGAAGTTGTTCGAGTTGTGGGAATTTGTGGGATGGGTGGAATAGGAAAGAGTACTCTTGCGACTGTCTTGTATGACAGAATCTCTCATCAATATGATGCTTCTTGTTTTATCAATGATGTAAGCAAAACTTACATAACTGATGGAGCAATAGGTGTACAAAAACAATTTCTTTGTCAAGCACTAAATGAAGAAAATTTAGAGATATATAATCTCTACGAGGCAACCTATTCGATAAGAACTAGGTTACGCCACCTAAAGATCCTTATTGTTCTTGATAATGTTGATAAAGTGGAGCAATTGGAGGAATTGGCTATAAAACGTGAATGGCTAGGTGCGGGAAGTAGAATCATCATAATTTCTAGAGATGGACATATCTTAAGAAAGTATGGAGTAGATGGACTTTACAATGTGCAACTCTTGAATTGGGATAACTCTCGTCAATTGTTTAGCAAAAATGCTTTCAAATGTGATGATATTACGAGAGATTATGAAGAGCTGACACGTGAGGTGTTAAAATATGCAATGGGCCTTCCATTAGCAATTAAAGTACTAGGCTCATTTTTGTATGATCGAAATGTCTCTGTGTGGAGAAGTGCCTTAGCTAGACTAAAAGAAAATCCAGATAAAAATATTATGGATGTACTTAAAATTAGTTATGATGGGCTGGATGATATGGAAAAGGAAATATTTTTAGATATTGCTTGTTTCTTTGGTGGGTATGAGGAGCTATATGTGAAGAGAATTCTAGATTGTTGTGGATTTCATGCTGAAATTGGAATAGCAGTTCTCATTGATAAATCACTCATTACCAATTCCAACGGTTTCATTGAAATGCATGATTTGTTGCGAGAGCTAGGCAGAAAAATTGTTCAAGGCAAGTCACCCAAAGAGCCAGAAAAGTGGAGCAGATTATGGCATTATAAGGATTTATGCAATGTTACGGTAAAGTAATTGTTGAAAATAGAAGTTTATAGGAGTGTTTGGTTTTTTATTATTATTTTTAGTTGATATGTTTTTACTAATAATTACAAAAATGTCACATTATTTTTATTCTAATTTTGTTAAGAAAATAAAAAATTACTTCACAAAATTTTGAAAACATGAAATATATAGAATAAATAAATGTGACTTTTTTTGTCATTATAAATAAAAACATATGAACTGAAGAACCAAATACCCTCTTATATTTCCTTTCTTACAAAATCTAATATATATTTCAACTGCTTTGAATTTTTCTTACCTTTTTTCTGCAATGTTGAAGGAAACAAAAAACAATGAAGCAATAGTTTTGAACTTTTCACAAATGCAAATGACAGAAACATTGACGGTTGATGCTGAAACATTGTCAAAAATGAGTCGCTTAAGATTGTTCATATCCAATGGTGGTGTATTTTTAGGAAGGCTCAATTGCCTTTCTAATGAATTACGATATCTTGAGTGGCACGGATATCCTTTTACCTATTTGCCACCAAGTTTTCAGCCGAATAAACTTGTTGAATTGACCTTGACATATAACAACATCAAAAAACTATGGAAAGGCATAAAGGTATTGTAAATTATCTTTTTATTTTTGCTTTTACAAATATAAACAAAATAAGAAAAAATACACTTTCTCATTAAGTAATTTTCTCTGTTCTTGTTGGTCCTTTACAGTACCTGCCAAGTTTGAGAGCTATTGATCTCCGCTACTCCACAAATCTTATTAAGGTGCCAGACTTAAGTGGGGTCCCAAATCTTGAGTGGCTACTTCTTGAAGGATGTCTAAAGCTTGAGCGGATTCATCCATCTATTGGTCTTCTAAAAAAGCTCGCTTTCTTGAATTTGAAAAACTGTAAAAATTTAGTGAGTCTACCAAACAATATATTGGGTCTAAGTTCTCTTGAATATCTAAATATCCATGGTTGTTCAAAAGTATTTAGTAACCAGCTGTTAGATAAACCAAGGCATGAGAAGCATCTGAAGAGGCTTGATATAAGGGAAACTGCTATGCACTCCCAATCAACATACTCGCAATCAACATCCTCCATCATCAAAAGGCTTATGCGGCCTTTCCATTCTAGAGCTCATAAAGATTCAGCTGGTTGTTTGTTGCCTTCCTTGCCTAGTTTCTCTTGTTTGCTTGATCTTGATCTAAGTTTCTGCAATCTAAGTCAAATCCCTGATGCTATTGGATGCATGCATTGTTTAGAAACCTTAAATTTAGGGGGAAACAATTTTGTTATACTCCCCTGTAGCATCAGCAAGCTTTCCAAACTTATAAATTTGAACTTGGAGCATTGCAAGCAGTTGAGATATTTGCCTGGGATGCCATCACCTACTGCCTTGCCAGTAGTAAGAGAAACATACTCTTTTGCTAAATATCAAAGAGGATTATGTATTTTCAACTGTCCCAAATTATGTGAGATTGAACGCTGTCATAGCATGACTTTTGCATGGATGCAACAAGTCCTTCAGGTGCCTACTCTTTCCTTCCCCATCTCTTTAACACTTTTCTCTTAATTTGTATTTGTGTAGGAACTAGGAACTAAAATATAGCTCTATTTGTGGTATCAGGTTAGCCAAGAATCCTCTACCTCCATTGGTTGGATTGATATTATTATTCCCGGAAGTCAAATACCGAGGTGGTTCTACAATCAGAATGTGGGTACTTCAATAAGCATAGACCCATCTCCCATTTTGGATGACATCAACTGGATTGGCATTGCTTTCAGTATGGTATTTGTGGTACTTGATGATCCAACTAATAATTTGAGTAGCAATGAACTGTCATTAGGGATATATTTTCGAACCAAACTGGGTGTTCGCGATCTCGGTATTCCTGTACTTCTCCATAGAGAGCTGGTCACGGTCGAATTATATCACATCTGGGTACTCTATTTGACTAGGGAAGAATTATTTTCTTATTTCATGATAGAAGAACTGCTTGATCTTTATAGTATGAAAATGGAAACCATGGCAAGTTTGCCTTTGGAGGTGAAGAGTTGCGGGTATCGATGGGTATTTAAGAAGGATCTGGAACAATTAAACCCAACAATGATGCGTAGAGGAAGCAGCAGCAGCAGCAGCATTATTCAAATTAATGATGATTTAGTGAAAGGCGGTTCAATCCTCTCTTTAGAAGCTGGAAACTCATCAGAGAGTGACACTTCCACTTTGTTTGAATAAGGTGAGAAGGAAGAAATGCCCATAAATTTCTATTTTAATTTGTTGGCGAAAGTCTGAAAAGTGTTTCTGCACACAAGTGCTTTTCACGTTTAGTTATTACGTTTATGATCAGCCATGCATGTCACGCAGTTGATTATCCACCTTTTCGCTTTCACTCATTCATGATTCAAAACTGCATGATATTAAAATTCTTCACTCACCCTGACCTTGCCTTTATAGTAGTGCCTTATTCCCAAATTTTTTTTCCTTTTTTTATTTTTTTCAGAAGATCCTCTTTCTGATGGGGTGAAAGCTGATATTGCTTGTGTTTGCTTTCTTTCTTTTCTGCCACAGGTTTGGGGGCTAAGGCTTAACTTGTTCCAAAGGAATATTTGAACAGTGATATTGCTGCTCATGATTTCACCTTTAATTCCTCCTGAACTGATATCATGTAAATATCATTTCCTTATTAAGGTACAAATATACATTGATTTTTGAGCTTTGGGAATCTTTGGTTCCATTCATTTAGTTGTCACCAAGAACATATCCCAAGTAATATTGCAACTTATGCTCTTATTTTGTAGTTCCTTTCTTTGCTATTCTGATGCAAAGTTTGATTTTTAGTCCATGTTGAAGGTGCTCTTGTCTGGTGGCTGCTGCTTAGAAATGAAAAATAAAAGAAATCAAGAAAGAAACATATATTCTTAAGGTGTCCCTGTTGCTTTATTTATTTACTATTTCTTGGAAGTTTTGAGAGGACAATGAAATGGCTCCTAAAAGGGAATAGAATGGGAATTAAGTTACATCCCTAGTTTGGAATTTGTTTAACAGATCATGAAAAAATGAAAAGGAAAAAAAGATCATAACATATTATAAAATTTAAATTGGAATATAACTTTTTATAACTAATAATCACATCACAGACCTCCACATTATTACACTTCCAAACATCTTCTCATCTCATCTGATTTCCTTCTATTACCTCTATAATTCCAATCCAAAGGCGAACATAAGGAAAAAGTGGGAAAATATCTTATGAGATGGGGACAAGGAAAGCCATCATAGGTGTAGGCAAAAAATAATTAATCATACAAAATGGATCAGTCAAATTCATCAGTTGAGTTTGAGTGACTTTTTTTTTTTAATTTGATTATGTAGCCATATTAGTAGTTGTGCGCATTGGTGTTCACAACAATTATAAAAGTAACTTTGTTCTGGCATTATTTATAAAAAATCTTTGTTGGTTTTTTTCTCTCAATTTTTTAGCAATTTTTTGTTTTTGTGATTCTAATTGAAAATGTTTTTTGTTATTAAAGTGAAGCCACTTGCACATTTGTGCAAAATTATATCAAATGTATTATTATTTTGGTGCCCACTTATCCTTTCTTTTCTATATTTTAAGTTTGTAGTTGAATAATAATGATATTCTAAGAAAAATAAAATTGTGACCAAATGAAGGAATCTCCTTTATAATAGTATAGATATTGATAGCAATCTAATTACAAAAGTTTATTTTTCAAATAAAATAAATATTTTAAACTGTTGTTTAAAACTTAAACAACAATATGAAAATAAGATACTATCAGCAAATTGTTTCAGAAGGGCTTTTTAACTAAAATTCCAATTGCTGAGTGTCCTTCCAAATGTTTCAAAATAATGAACAATTAGAAGCGGGTTGCATTGGGTATTCAAGTTGGATGTGGAAGAATTTAAGCGCACAATGACCCATACTGAAAGCAGTGGCATTCAAATTCAAGATTATTTCCTTTCTTTAGAAGCTGGAAAGTAATCAAAATAACATCTCATGGGGAACAAGGAATATAACCAAATCTAAAACTTTTTTCTATTTTCTGAGCGAATGTGAAAGTCAAGTAAAGACATTTCTCGGACACGTTAACACACTCCTAACCTTCATCTTAACATTTATTTTTCATTTATTGTTTTTTTTTTTGACGTGGAAATACACTTTTCATTAAACTGATGGTAAAGCTAGTACATCAAGCATGGCCAAGTTGTTAACAGAAGGAGCATCCTCTACCCAAGTTGTGTCCATCAAAGAAAAAGTCAGGGAAGCTAAGGCACCTATTTCCCCCTCTTTTAACATGGAGAAAAGTACAAGTCCTGAAATTTTGAGCTAAAAGAGTGCAGTCTTGAGCAATATGAATACTTGAGCAATATAATACTCTATTTTACATTTATTGATTGACACTTTACCAATATGAATATAATATGAACTTTTTGTTTGTATAATGAATATACTACTAACTACCAATATGAATATAATACTATTATTATTTTTTTGAGTTTTGATGGATATCTCCACATCTTTTAAGTGTGAGATTAATATGTTCAAAATACTGAGGTTGTCTCTCTTAAGAGTGTATTTTCTTTTATAAATTTAAACCCTGATATTGCAAATGTCTTTTAAGGGCTTAACCCAAATACTCAAACTTGCTTACTGTTTGAGCTAGAACATGTTGGTATAATACTATTATTATATTAACTACAAATATGAATAGAATAATATACCACAATAATATATGTACCAAAAAAATACCACCATAATTTAAATAAATTATTTTATTTTATTGTATAAAAATTTACTAATATTTACTTTTGAAATATTAATGTCTTTATTTTAGTTTCGAATTATACTTTTATATTAATTTTATATTTTATATGTTGTACCCAAACTGTGTCTATCCTATCATTTTAAAAATAACACTTATATTCTTACATCAAACAACAGATACACTCCTTTTCACACCTCATCTAATACCATTCATTATACATACTTTTTTTATCACTTTCTCTCACTCAATCACATCCCTTAAAAATGATGTAAACAGTACTTACACCCCTTTTGAGGGGTGTAAGATGATTATTTTCCTTTTAAAAATTTGGCATGCTCTCTTATGTGTGTGATATCATATCCATGATTCCAACCGAAAGTGTTTCTGCACATATGGACTGGCAGGACTGCCTTGATTGATTAGTTCACCATTAGTTGTTGTATTTGATAATCAAGTTAAGTGCCAGAAGTAATAGTTCCTCTCTGCAGTCTTATCTGTGAAGTCAAATTATCTTTAGAAGCCAAACATGATTAAGAGGCTAGAAAACATTTTCATGTGTTGCTTTTGCATATTCCAGAGTAACTCGACTATCAAATGAAGAAGATATATGGAACTCCGTGATTATGGCACACACATGTATAGATATCATATAACCTTGAATTAAAAAATCAACGAGGGTTTTCTTTTTTTTATTTGGTACATTTTTTTTTTGGGGTATGTAATGAGGGTGTTTTCTATTCTGAGGATTACGGTTAAATTTGTTGCGATACCACATCTATGCAACTCGAACAGAAAAATCAAATAACTAAGAAAGAATAAGTAAGCCAAAGAAATCAAAACAAAAAGAGAACATATATATGTTTCATACTTGAGGAAGAGTCTGATTAATTAGAATTCAAGAAGGGTGTAAGCAATGAAGGGCATAGGGCAATGAATATTTCATTTCACAAATTTTTAAGTTGGGCAAAAAAGAGGGAAAGGAGAAATACAGGAACAAGGGATTCTTAATTTTTTATTATAAGATTTTGTTCCATGAACCTTCGGATAGTGTGTTTTGATTTGTGTTCATGTTCCGTTTCTTGTACTCCAAAAAGAAAAAAAAAATGGAAAATATACTATACAAACTATATGTGACGTATCAAAAAAAGAAAAAACTGTGTGACGTATGTCAGAGCAAGTTATACTAATTAGGATGTTATTTATGGATTGCATAAGAATATATGTGGATGATGTAAATGCAATTTTTTGCAAGTATCATTAATAAAAGAAGAGAGAGAGAGACAGGACCCACACGTAATTGTGAATGTTTTTATCCACACAAAAATTTAAAATTTTTCCTACTTTTTTCATTCATCGAATATTAGAGTATCTTTCGCATCATTAACTTTGTCTATTAGACTTCTTGTCAATAAATCTAACCCTATCACTTTCTGGAAACTGCCTCCCAATAAAATCAATTGATTTTTAATCAATTCATCAATTTTTACAAAAAAAAAACAGTCATCACATTCAATCTGATTAGCCAAGAACCCAGATCATCGCTTTTCCAACTCAATTTCACGATCAAGAGCTTTAATCAGCCTTAGAGTTTTTCTTCACTAATTAGTAATAATTCGTAATAATGAGAAATTTTATTTGGCTGGGATTAGGAAAATTTATATAATAAAATCAATTTTTTATATAATAAAATATTAAAAATAAATGTAATACAATAACTTTTGAGGATGAAATTAGCAATTGCACCGCTCTTCAGTTTCTCTTAGACTGAAGAGGATCCTGATTCATTTGGTTGTTACCATTTTTCCTCCAATGCAAGCAATAGCCTCATTAAGCTCATCCTCTTTGCTGATAATGATGACAAGGTATCATACTCTATGGTCTTTTTTGGTACAATATACAATTTTTTTATGGATAAAATTTAGGTAAAATATTTTATGTGTTTGTGATTTTTTTTAATAAAAAAATAACATATGTCTTATTCTTTAATAAAAATATAATATATGTCTTATTTATTAATCACTTCATTATTTTTTTTAAAATTTTCATTGATGAACTATAAAAAAAATATTTACATATCATTTTTTTTGACAAAAAATACCATAAAAGTCTAAAGAATTTTATTTAACTTTTATCATTTTTCTATCCCCATTATAGCCCGACCTTAATGATGACAACTTGACAAGGAGTTAAACAAAACAAAAAAAAGCATGCAAAACTACTTTCTTTAGCTTATTGTTTTTTTTTTCTGTTAAACTTTAATTGATTAAGAAATAAAGGCAATACAACATAACCTCATCAGGGTCAAGTTAAAACGTAAGATTTACGATCAACGAAACTACTACACAATAAAAAAATTATCAAAACTATGATTTTGTATCACACAACAAATAGATAGCAATACATAAGTAAACTTGTCAGATCTCTAATCTTGGTATTAGTTGTATTTAAGCGCACAACTGTCGCAATACTAAGGAGTAATGATTAACACAAGCATATAGACATCAAAACAGAATAACAATTAAACACACAATTTTAGTGGTCTGAATACGGTGGCCCTAAGCCCACTCCTAATCAAAAAAATTCGGATAGTGATGTATTTCAAGCTTATAATCCATTATACTACTACCATTACCTCCACTCTAATAAAAAGAATAAGAATAAGAATAAAAAAAACTCCCATAAAAAAAACGGAAAAACCCTTACAAAAGTAATGAAAGTTCCAAAAAAAAAAAGATATTTACAAAGAAATAGGTCACCAAAAATTAGCATAAAAGAGAAGAACAACATCCATGTGACCGTTGACCATCTTCAAAAAAGAAGAAGATTTGCTGTCGACGCTCTTCTACTCAAGTGTGCGTATCGTGAGTAGGGTATGTATGGATATGTGAATACTTAAGCTTATGGTTTTTTTATTTTTTTTGTCAGAAGCTCATTGTTAAATCTATGCAATAGAGATGTCAATATGGGCCACATCTCATGGGTCAGCCCACCAAACCCTTAAAAAACCCACTCCTTTAATAGCCCATTTCGCTGCAGGGCTTTTCGGCCCCAGCCCACAGAAGCCCAGAGAAGGTAGCACAAGAAAGATTTGAAGTCTTCAGTCTATGAACAGCAAAAAAAAAGAAGCCTTCAGTCTACGGAAACAAAATGCCACTAGGAATATTTAAAAACAACAATTATATTCTTACCTCAAACAATACATATACCATTTTTCACATCTCATCTAATATCATTTATTATACATACTTTTTTCTATCACTTTCTCTCACTCAATTACATCTATTCAAAATGGTGGAACAATGCTTTTGGGGTGTAAGGTGATCATTTTTCATTTAGAAATGATCCGGAAGCTAAGAAACTATGGGTAACACAAAGGAAGACTTTAGATCTAGGGAAAGATCCAGCTCTTCAACTTTGTGCTTCACTGCAGCAGATATAAAACAATTAACTTGGTCTGCATCAACAGTAATTCCATGCAATGCGAAACGGAGCCTTTTTAACAATTAGCTTTGTAAAGTAGCCTTTTTAACTATATCTAAAAAGGCAATTTCCTGCCTTCTGACTTTGGTTTCCTTTCTTGCAGGTGATTAAGAGTTCATTTTCAAAATTAAAGTCAGATAAGTAGGTCTATGAGTACTTCCACCGTTTGGTTAATATGGAAGTTCCTACAGCATCTTAGGTAGGGAGCAAAGATAGAATGTAATGAAGAATGCCATCAGGTAAGTTGCTAATCATATTTTTCCTCTCACCCTCATCCTGTCCGTGGAGCTTATGAAAATCAGGTGATGAGATTGTACTGGCCATAATTTGTGCCTACAAGGAAAAATAGAAAAGTAATGAAATATGCTCTGTTACATGCTCTGTAAAGCATACTAGTCCAATGAAAGATAGGCAACTTGAAATTATATATGCAATTAGGAGCCCTGTTGTGTCAAGCTCCTATTAAGGACAATAAGGATGTGCACAATATACTTCAAATAGATGCATTTTCAATGCATGGGCAATTACATGGCAGGACGGTTGAAGTACATATACAACTATTCTATTACAAGCACGCACTCTTCAATTAGTTCCTAGCTTTTCTAAAATCAAGTTCAGGAACTGACCTCTAATGGAATTCCCCTTTTGATGTCAAAGGAGGTCCCATTATAAACTTTAGGAACGCGCCTAGGGAAATTTATAATACGACCATAACATCATAATCTAAATGTTAATGAATATTGCTGTCATGACTTTCACTGCAAAGAAATATCAGTGATTCCTTCATGCATGATCCCAGTACTCATTAAACTCATTATGAGAGGGAGAAAAAAATCTTCAGTAACAATTCCTCTCTTATTTATATCTAACAAGAGACATAAAATCTCTCGGTAGAATAATGAACAAGTACAAAAACATATCAAGGCAAGAAATCATAATATGTATAACATAACATTCATAACATAGGTAACTAATTCAGTATTTAAATATTGGTGAGGTTGTATTCTGCTGTATATTATGGCATATCAGTAATAACTTCTGAAATGTTGAAAGACAGCCAACTTTTAATCCTTGTGAAGAATCTTCTAAGCATTTCTTGCTTTTATTTTTACCCCTTGCTGCTGCCACACACTGAAAATAGTGCATCTTTCAGTTGGCCTTACCCAATTTCTTCATTCATTTGCTGCTGGGCTGGTGCTGGGAGGAAGGAACAAGAACATAACTAACCCAAGTCATGACCACAAATGGAAGCTAGATCTTTTCAGGTTTATGTACAGCAAATATGTAAGAGGCTTAAAATTGTGATAAGGGAGCAAAAAATGGCCGAATTAGCTGTAATGTAAGGGAAAGTTGGGGGAGTGTTCCATGTGTGTTAGGTGTGATAATTGCTGCTGGTGATCAATATGCTGCAGTGCACTAAAGATCTTTGTACACATTATTTGATGAAAGTTTGTTCAATTTCCCAATCCTCTCTATGGGATAGATCATTCGATTTATTTTTACTAAACCAGATGCTTAATAAAGAACCAAGTTCTTTTCAAGCTCACAAATGCACCTCTTGCTTTACAATAAAAAACGGACAGTAAAACTAGGATTAGAAAGGTTTAGATGATTACAAAACATGATATCGCCAGGGAGAGGGAATGTAAGCGACTAGAATGGTTCTCTCCTCTACTTGGAAAAAAGGCATAGTAAGAGGTGCAAAGCACAGCCATGTAGTCCACCCCAATATTAATTGAAAAATGGTAGACCTTATTTTCAGTTGTCTAGCATCAAATGAACATTCTCTTCTCTTCCTGTCTCTCCTGAGTCCCTGTCATAATTAAGAGACACATGATCATTCACTCTTACACACACTTTACATTAAAAAGGTCAGTTAAGAGGAATAAATATAATAAGCAGTAAACCTCAAATCCAGTGGACATTCATCCGGTGATCAATATTCTAGGAGGCATAACTGTCCCCATCTGAACTAAAGATTTGTACAGATTCGACTCTTAACTTTTTAAGCAGCATTAGTCGTTGCCATGACAACTCATTCAATCCTTGATACTTTGATCAAATTTTATAAACATAAAAGTTGTAATACATGTCAAACTGGAGTGAAATGCAAAATGCAAAATTCGAAATCAATGAGAACGAAAATGATTGGTACCTTAGAAAGAGTCCTGGGATCAAAAAGTGAAAGTGACGCAACAAACAGGTAACGAATTCAAAATTAATTTTAAAAGGAAAAAAGCAAAAATACATTATTAAAATTTTCAAGAATAATTTTCTTAAATTTAACAAATAAGAATGCAAAAAAAAAATTAGGAAAAAATAAAACCGACATCAGGTCTAACAGTCAGGTCAGTTTTCCAAAAGGTAGGGTCAAGTGCCTGTTACTCTTCAGTACCATTGTCACAAAAGTCACAAGGCCATCGTTGCACCCCCAAAACAATCATTTCCAACGAAAAAACATTGTTCAATTAAGACGGCGCCTTTGGTATATGAAAAATGTTACTCGTATATTCTTTTTAATGATATATTACTGTTTATTTTTTTTAAAAGATATTATTAGTAAATAATATTAAATGAAATGTAATAAAAGATATATGTAGTATTTCATGTAATAATATAAGAGGAGTTGGTATATATGACTCGTTCTGGGTCCTGTGTTAAGTGTCGCAATCGGGATTGCGACGGGACGATCGAAAAAAGATAAATTTTGAAAATCAATGGAGTCGCCACCAATGTTTATTTAAATTAGAAAAACATTAGAAAAAACTATTTAATCAGGAAAATTGGTCTTTTGAAAATGAGTTTGGATTCGGGAGTCGATTACAGGTAAGGAAGGTATTAGCACTCTGTTCCATTTAATCCAAAGTGAGCAGTCTGTAGTTAGTTGTATAAATTTTAATAATCTCAAATATATTTATTTTAACCCCTTTAAACGAAAGACTTTGTAATTATTTATTTTTTTTTTACTTTTTTGAAAAGAAATAAAAGAAATAACCCAATTATGAAAATTTTTTTTTTTTGGCTTGACAGAAATGGGTTTCTGCTCCTATGTATCTCCTGGTGCAATGGAGAACTCAAAGTCACGTAGTTCTTTAGAAAATGATTGTGGGTTGATTGATTTTAATTAAGAAAGAAATTTTTGAAAAGGAATTTTGTTTGAAAACAAATCATCATCGCACGGGATTTAAGGCAGCACTAGACTACTCAATAAACCCTTATGAAATTCAACGACATTGAAGATAGCATCCATTATTCAATCATCATCATTGGTAATTGCATGGATTAAAAGATTTTTATTTATTTATTTATTTATTTTTCTTTTAAGGAATATACGAAGACAAACAAATAAACACAAGCTTCCACGAGCCAGGTAACTAAAGAAGATTAAACATAAACATCACAAATCAGACAACCCAAAGCAAAACTTATTTTTTTATTTTTAGATTTTTTTTACCCATTTTTGTTTCCTTTTTATTTTATTTTATTTTTCATTAATCACAAAACACAACATAAAATATACCATTAAGTAAAATAAACATTGTCAAACAATGACTAAATCCTAAAACTCAAAAACATATTTTGATTTCCTTTTTTATATATTCCACCTTTTTTTCTATTTTAGCATTACCAGAAAAAAGAAAGAAAAAAAAGCTTTAAAACGAAAATGGGCTACTAGCCCATCAAGGAAAAAGAGAAGAAAAAAAAAAGAGAAGAAAACGATAGATCAGGTTCTGTAAATCAAAACAGAGAGAAAAAAAAGAAAGATTGAGAGGGGTGAGGGAAAAACGAGAAGCGTGGGAGAGAGGGGCTCACGGCGTGCGACGGCGACGATGGAGCGATGGCTCGGCTGCGGTGCGGTGGTTTGTCGGAGCTGGTGCGGCAGGGATCCAGGAGCGACGGCGCGGAGCTGGTGCGGGATGACGCTACTGGATCTGGTAGAGCTCCGAGTTCGCGCGGCGCTGCGAGAGGGGTCGACGGTGGGCGCGGATTTGGTGGAGTTCCGAGTTTGCGCGGAGCGCGGGAAGAGTCGACGGTGGGCGCGGATCTGAGGGGTGATGACACACGGTTCGACGGCTGCGTGGATGGCGTGCTCATGGTTTCTGGAGCAGATCCGGCACGGTGGTGGTGCAGCGCGAAGGAGGCTATGGTTTGGATGGCTATTCGGGTGGTGAAATGGGAGGTCGTGGGTTGCTCGGATCCGTGGTGGTCTTGGAGCGAGAGGCTCACGGTGATGGGGAGGAGAGCTCACGGTGGGGGCACGGTCGGAGTTGCGATGGGTTGCTATGGAGGTTCACCGTTGGGAGCTTGGGTGAGGTTGTGTGGTTGGGGGTTGAAGGTGAGATGGTGGTGACTCGGCCGAGTTAACTCGGTTGTGGGTGATTAGAGGGTGTTGACTTTTCACATGAATGGAGGTTGGAGATGGAAGTGATGGGGGTTGCGGTTTAGGCTCAACGGAGAACACGGTGGCTGTGTGGGTGGCTACGGGATTCTAGTTGGGTGATGAAGATGGTGGTTTGGTTGAAGATGAGTGGTTATGTATCTGGTAATGAAGGTAAAGATGAAGGTTTTTTTGATGGCTTGACAATGGAGATGGCAGCAAAAACCTTCTCCCTGTGTTCTTCCTCCGTCTAACATATGAATAGTTCCCCCTGAATCCTTTTTCCCTTTTTGTTTTTATTTCATTTTTTGCCTTGTAAGCAGAGATGACTCCTCTGCAATCTCTTTGGGAAATTAGCATAGGTGCAGATAGAGTTTTCTAGCTCAGTTTCCTTCTCCATGTATTTTCTTTAGCTACGTGACTTTCTCCAGGCCTTCCTATCTGTAAAATTGCCATTTCTATGTTTCTCCTTGAGTCTTAGGTTTGCAGGAGCTAGGCAGATAGCATACAAGGCTGCAACATTTTTCTTTCATTTTTTTATTTTTTTTTAATTTTTATTTGTTTTAATTATAAGAAAAAAAGAAAGAAAGAATTAAATAAGATGCAAGTAAATAAAATCTAAAAAAGAAAACAAAATGTTTGAAATATTGCAATTAGGCATCAATTAACACAAAAAGTAGTTCCTGATTGAGCAACAAAAATAAAACTTTATGGACAAAATTGGGTATCAACAGCTGCCCCCCTTTGTTTTGCATTTAAATTAAATGGAAAACAAAGGAGTTGATTCAATTTTATCCATGAAAATTTTGATTTTCTTCTTTTTTAGAATGTGCAGATTGATGCAAAATGCAACAAAAATAAAAAAAGAAAAAGGCACAAAGCTTGCGGAGTCGGATATCCGCCGAAACTTGACAAAATGGTAAAAAGGCACAAAGCTTACGGAGTCGGGTATCCGCTGAAGCTTGACAGGAAACTTAAAAGCAGAAAAGACACAAAGCTTGCGGAGTCGGGTATCCGTCGAAACTGGATAAAAAGACAAAAAGCTTGCGGAGTCGGGTATCCGTTGAAACTTGACAAAAGGGTAAAAAGGCACAAAGCTTGCGGAGTCGAGTATCCTGCTGAAGCTTGACAGAAAAGAAAAAAGGCAATGTGCACAAGGCCCCTACTTGCTTTGGAAGCAATGGGTACAAGGACCCGAAAACTAAAAAGCAATGGGTGCGGGGACCCAAAAACTAAAAGGCAATGGGTGCGAAGACCCGAAAACTGAAAGACAATGGATGCGGGGATCCGGAAACTAAAAGACAATCGGTGCGGGGACCCGGAAACTAAAAGACAATGGGTGCGGGGACCGAAAATTAAAAGACAATGGGTGCGGGGACAGAAATTAAAAGACAATGGGTGCGGGGACCCGGGAATTAAAAGACAATGGGTGCGGGGACCCGGAAACTAAAAGACAATGGGTGCGGGGACCCGGGAATTAAAAGACAATGGGTGCGGGGACCCAGAAACTAAAAGACAATGGGTGCGGGGACCCGGAAACTAAAAGACAATGGGTGCGGGGACCCGGGAATTAAAAGACAAGTGGTGCGGGGACCCGGAAATTAAAAGACAATGGGTGCGGGGACCCGGAAACTAAAAGACAATGGGTGCGGGGACCCGGAAACTAAAAAACAATGGGTGCGGAGACCCAGGAATTAAAAGACAATGGGTGCGGGGACCCAGAAACTAAAAGACAATGAGTGTTAACTTTGTAAATCCATGTGATGTCTGAGGTGATGCATGATGCAATGTATGCATGGTGATGCAATGGATGTGATGCTTGAGGACAATGCATGTGATGCTAGAAATAATGCATGATGCAATGAACGCATGATGACGCAATGGATGTGATGCCTGAGGACAGTGCATATGATGCCAAATATAATGCATGATGCAATGGATGTCTTACTGTAGAGATTCTCATGAACAAATTGAGTAAGCAATTTTTTTTTTTTTTGCATATCGAAGCTTTGGTTTCGCAACCCTTAAGGACTTTTCCCCACAGCAGGATCAAGGTCGAAATTCGTTGATTTACTTTATGATTTATCTGGTCATTCTTTCTTTTCTCATCAACACTTAAAGGGTCTCGAGCCAGAAAACTTTATGCAGTGGGCTTTGAGCCTAAAAATTTGTACAATGAGCCACGAGTCGAATAAGTGAATGTACTTGAGAAAACCCCCCTTTTTTGGCAAAGTTTTGAACCAAACGCTTCTTGGAAACCAACCAAACCCATATTCAAGGGAATCATTGTCAATCTCATCTAGTTCAAAACCTCTTCATTAGATATGACTTAGTGGAAACTTGTGACTTTCTTTCCCCAAAGGTTCCTAT
This sequence comes from Ormosia semicastrata, assembly GCA_029884595.1. Classification (NCBI taxonomy): domain Eukaryota; kingdom Viridiplantae; phylum Streptophyta; class Magnoliopsida; order Fabales; family Fabaceae; genus Ormosia; species Ormosia semicastrata. The sequence continues at coordinate 2,477,463 of JAQQTO010000038.1, read as the reverse complement.
TTCCACCAGACACACTTCAATCTGAGTTATCCATTGAGGATGTCATTCCCTTCATTGATTGAAACTCTAGAACTCCTTTGGCTTGAGTTGTTCAACAAGAGATTACCATTAGATGGTTAAATTGTACTATTGTGCTTATGTTCACCTAACCTGAAGCATCATGTACCAGATATGCATGGATTCAAAAGTACAACAGGAAAGATATTTACTAACAGAGAAGCTTTTTGAAACAAAGGACATTCACAAAGGATAAAGACACAAGAAGTGGAATAGTACGACAGTCAAGAGGTTTTTTTTTTTTGCCCCGACTTGGGTGTGATTGATTCTTACTCAAAAATTGGACACTATGACCATTGTTTTATCAAACATCTACAAAAATCTACCCTCGTGTATGGTATCAAATGAATTTGACTCAGAGTATGTCATTTGAGAACAAAATGCCCCAGTATGGGCCATTTGACAACAAAAAATGTCCCAGTGAGGAACTTGAGAATAAAATTTTTGCCGCAGTGAAAAGCTAAATAAAACAAAGCAAACTGCCCCAGTTTAGAGCCGAATTGAAAAGGGTAGGGACTTGCCCTAAAGTAGAGCCAGATTGAACCAAAAGATTTGTCCCAGTGCAGGCCAAATCGAGCTAAAGAATTGCCCCAGTGTAGGGCTAGCTTGAACAGGGTAAAAACTTGCCCTAATGTAAGTCACTCTTTTTTGTCTTATCTTCTTTCTTTTTTCTTTTTTTTTTTAGACCGCCCTTGCGGGTTTTCAGCCTAACGAGCTTTTTTCTTTTTTTTGGAGCAATGAACTAGATCATAACCTTTTGTCTTGAAATTAAAACTTGTGAAAATAAAGGCAATCACTCATTGATCAGATTGGATTTTTTAAGGCTTGTAATGTGGCCAAGGTTAGGGGTTATGAAAAGAAGGGTGTAAGGCTCAAACAAATGTTTAAAGGTTAAGTGGGACCAAGGATCCTTGTTCAAATTTAAACTTTGTCAATTGCTTTTGCACTTTCAAGCACACTTTTTTTTTATTGTTCTTTTTCATCTTTATTCAAACTTAAACTTTGTCAATTTTTTTTGTTTTTACATTCCGCCCCTTTCACTTTTTCTTCCTTTTCCTTTTTTATTGTGTTTCCAAATAATCACCTTGACAACCTTTATTTTGTGCTTTCCCCTATTGTAGGGGTGATCCTTATCCAGGGTTTATTGAAGGAAGCTTCTAAGCTCAAAATGGGACAACAATGGATAATGAAAAAATGAATTCTTGTGAGAGATAGAGAAAGATGGCCAATTTTCATTTCAAATTTTGATTACCCATTTTCAAAAATTTTAATTTAGAGACAAAAGGATAATACACACAAAGTGATTATTTATTTGCTCCCTTTATTTTTTTTTCTTTTTTCATTTATTTTGTTTTTTTTTTTTTGGCAAAGAACACCTGCACACACAGGCTTTATGACCATAAACAGTTTTCACAATGAGAGTCCAATAGGATATGAACCAAACGAAAGTAAATAAAAAGCATAAAAGAATGACAAAAAGGATCTGACAAGAACATGAGTGCCAAGAACATGGGAAAAGAAAATAAGGTATGCTGAGATCCACACAAATTCATCACATTAATGCTTCAAGAAAGTTTACATAAGTTCAAAACCCAAACGATTTTAGTGATTGAACAAGCATGGAGGTTAATACAAATAAACCATCGTCTCATGGTAACAACTTGATAAACAAATCAGAATACTAGTCGCTCAAAATTTCTCAGTGCTAGCGGACTCTAGGGTACAGTTCATTCTTGACGGTTAGAAAAATGAGACACCACCTTGTTGAACTTTCTAAGATTTCCCCTGATCGACCATTGTAAGTATTCACCCCTATTGCAGATGGGCATGTGTAGAAATCTCTGACAATGCCTGGTGGATTACTGTTTAGACAACTGTTGTCATCCATGAATTTTCTTGAAACCCCATTTAACTCATCCGACCTGAAGTCCACCCTTAGTCGGTTTAACATTTGTCCATACTTTCCTGCCCGTCATTCATTTGATGCAATCTCCCTTTTTTCATTTCGCTTTCAATCCTTTCATCAATTATCACAATATCTGAAAAATTCGCTGACACACTTCCAATCATATGATCATAGAATGACGCGTACAGTGTATCAGTGAACATAGCAACCATCTCTTTTTCTGACAAAAGAGGTTCTACTTGTGCAACTATTTCCCTCCACCTCTGAGCATATTCCTTGAAGGTCTCAGTATCCTTCTTAGACATGCTTTGCAGTTGCATTCTATCTGGTGCCATGTCAATGTTGTATTTATACTGCTTTAGAAAGGCGTCAGCTAAATCCTTAAAACTCCTTATATGGGCACGCTCAAGATGTGCGTACCAATTCAAAGCTGCCCCAGTTAAACTGTCTTGGAAGAAATGGATTAACAGTTTGTCATCGTGAGCTTGTGAAGCCATCTTACAGATATACATGGTCAGATGGTTCTTTGGACAGGTAATCCCCTTATATTTATCAAAATCTGGGACCTTAAACTTTGGGGGAATGACAACGTCAGGGACAAGACAAAGCTCAGTAGCATCCTTGAGGCCATAACAACCTGCTCTTTCAATGACCCGTAATCTTTCTTCCAATGTTTCCCACCTCTCTTTGAACTGGTGATTTTCAACAAAAGAACTCAATGGGTATTGAGGCATGAAAGTGGGGATAAGATGTTGCACTAATGGGGTTCTACTGGTACCTGGGTAATGGGCATATGGTTGGGTTGTGCTCAATGAGTTTGAAGCAGGCATGCCACTGTCAGGGGAATTAGCAACCCATGGTGGTACAAAGCTGGAAGGGAAGCCATATGGTGGGATGAAGAAAGGGAATGGGTGCTGTATTGGCGGGGTTCCATTAGCATTCAGCCGAGTGACTTGGGTTTGGGTAAAGTTCAATAGGTTTGAATTTGGCGTCGCTGCTGGCATGCTATTACCAGGGGGGTTGGTGGTCAATGATGGTACATAGCTGGGAGGGAGGCCATATGGTAGAAAGGGTGGCACCTGGGTTTCCTGAGAACTGGTGACCGAGGGTTGAGTGGTGAACGGCATCACAACTCTTTGAGAATTAAAGCATTGGTATTGTAGAAGATTTAGAGAGAAACCAGGCAGGTGAAGAGGTGTGGCCGGATGTCCTTCGTTTGCCACTGAGGGATTTCCATTTGTGCTCCTTCTATTTTCCATGGACTGTAGCATCTTCATCATCTTGGACACTTGTTCTCTGAGCTGATTCACCTCATCCTTCAACTTTCGAGTTTGATTTATTTCATCCATGATCCTAGCCTGGGAATGATCTTATAAAGGCGTCGCAGAAGCTGCTTTTTTGTTATAGTGTCCCCTTTTCTGCTCGACGAAACATGATATGAATATGCAATTATTAACATTAACTGAACAGAGTTGACAACATGCATGCATACAAAATATTATGCAAATGAAATTTTTTAATTTTTATTTTTTTAAAAAGAATGCTATGAATGTCATGGTAATGCAAAATGATGCATCTTTTTCTTTTTTTCTTTTTTAGAGTTAGGAATGCGATAAAAATGCAAGATGATATTTTTTATGGGGATGTAATGCAAATGCAAGATAATGTATTTTTGTTTTTTTATGCTAAGAATGCTATGAAAATGCAAGATAATGTATATTTTCTTTTGTTTTTGAATGCTAAGAATGCTATGAAAATACAGGATGATGTTTTCTGTTAGGAATGTTATGAAAATGCAAGGTGATATTTTTTTTTGCTTTTTTGATGCTAGGATTGTCATGAAAATATAAAATGATATTTTTTTTTCTTTTTTATGAATGCTAGGAATGTAATGAAAATGCAAAATGATATATCTTTTTCTTTATTTTTAAAAAGAGTAAGAATGAATGACATGAGAGATAGATGAATAATGAAAAAAAAATGCTAGGAATGAAAATGCTATTGTTAGCCAAGTGGCCTCAAACTCAAGAGGGTGGGTGAATTGAGTTTATGAAAACTTTTAGCAATTCTTTCACAAAACGTTTGTTTATCAATTTTCGTTGAAACTATTGGATAAATGAAGTGAATAGATAAATGAGATTGACTACTTCACTCACAAATTAAATAAACCAAGATGAATAATATTCAAGCAAGCATATAAAGTAAATGCACAAATGTAAAGAGATAGGGATGAGAGAATCAAACACAAGGATTTATCCTGGTTCAGCCATCCCTTGTGACCTACGTCCAGTCCTCAAGCGAACCACTCGAGATTTTCCACTAAACTTCAAGCTTGAACGGGTGCTTGAAAACCTTTACAGATTGGAGCACTCACCAACACCTTGGGATACCTCACCCTTGTGCTTTGAGCCTCAAAACAGGGATGCCTCACCCTATACAATCTTTGAGGGATACCCCACCCTCTTTACACCTTTGAAGGATACCTCACCTTCTTCTCAACAAGGGATACCTCACCCTTTTTCACTAGAGAGATACCTCACCATCTTTACACAATTGAAGGGTACCTCACATTCTTCTCAATAAGAGATACCTCACCCTTTTTACAAAGCAATAATGATAGATAGAATGAAGCTCTCAATAGAGCAGATGAATACAAATTGAAACTCTAATATGCTCTCAAAGATTTTTCACGTTTTTGACAGAAAACAGAGCAAGAAAATGATTTGAGGATTGATTCAAGTTTGGACGTATTGGTAATCAGTTTTTGGTTCAAGGTCAACCTCAAATAAAGACCCAACTTTGGTATTTATAAGTTTCTCGATTAAAAGAGTCGTTGGGGTGGTTTGGGCATGCATTTAATGCATTTAAAATAGCCGTTGGACGTTGTCAGGGTTCGTGTAATCGATTACACAACTTATGTAATCGATTACATTGTTGTTCCGACGTGTTCTTGACTTTCTGGGCTCTGTGTAATCGATTACATTCTTGGTGTAATCGATTACATGGCTTCTGACTTGTATGTAATCGATTACAATATCTATGTAATCGATTACATGACTCGTCGAATGTGTTCTTGCCTTTCTGGGCTTTATGTAATCGATTACATATATTGTGTAATCGATTACATGGCTTCTGACTTGCGTGTAATCGATTACATGAACCATGTAATCGATTACACTTCTGTTTAGCTTGTAATCGATTACAAAACGTGTGTAATCGATTACCTTGGCCTTTGAACACATTTTTCAAGTCCAATTAAGCATGTAAGCCATTTCCAACACCTCAAGATACTTGATTAAACATAAATCCTTTTAAGAGTGTTAGATTTAAAGTTGAAACTCAAGTTTTCTTGAAAGCCATGTTTAACTTTGAAATTTCTCGTTTATTTTGAAATCATATGTTGAAAAATCATTTGAGAAATCTTGAGAGCATTTAACAATAATATTCTAAGACCTATATCTAAATATACCTCTTGACTTCTTTCTTTGATCTTGATTTTTCCTTTTGCGCTTGATCTTCTCTTTTGCACTTGATCTTCACTTTGTCCTTTGTTATCATCAAAAATCCATTTGATATGCTTCAAGACATAAGCATTCACATTCTCTCCCTTTTTGATGATGACAAACTAAACATTCAACAGAATGAGAAATATATGCATTTATGATTATCAGATAATTAAGTGCAATACTCCCCCGTAATGTATGCATGAGATATAATATGTGAAAGTGCAACACTCCCCCGTACACATGCAATATATTTCACTAATATCTCTCCCCCGTTGGCATTATCAAAAAGAAGACATAAGCATTCAGATTTGATATATTTATTTTAGCCCAGCAAGATCAATGTCAGAGGATAAACAAAATGTGATACCAATAGCAAATTAGTTCCACAACATTCCAAAACAATCCCAAACATCATTTAAGTATATGGTCTAAATAGATTATGATCAAAAACTTATAATTGTGCAGCAAAACAACATATTATGCATCAAGATATCATATTGTGCAGCAAGATTATGTATTATGCAGAAAATTGCAACATTATGCAGCAAAATGATCAATTTATGCAGCAGACTTAGATGCATGATTGATCCATTATGACAAGTTCAGAGATATTGATATTATACATGCCATTTCACATGAAAAATATATTCATTTAGCATATTCAAGATATTAAACTAGTAAAGCATAGAGCAAGTCTCCACTTAACCAAAGGGTGTAAGTTCATGCTTCTTGGAGACAAGGAGGACAGCATGAAGCATTTTCTTGTTTTGTGCTTGGAGCAGCCACTTTTCACGATATCCAAAGTTGATTCTTGGCCTTCAAGCACACCTACAATACACTTCAATTTTTGACTTTTGGTACCTAAATTTTCTTGGGTCCTTGTGTGTTAGTCTTTAGCAAAGTGCCTTTGGGAACCCAAATCAAATTAGTTCCTAACTTGTTATTGATATTCTTTCTTACATTGCAAGTTGATGCACTATACCCTTTTCTACCACAATGAAAGCATTTAATAAAGGGACTACTTGATGTACTTGATGAAACAAAGAAGTTCTTGAGAAACTTTTGTTGTTTATTGGGATTATACCCCAAACCAGCTTTTTGAAAAACACATCTTTGGTTCCCAAGCAATATGTTCAAATTATATCTTCCAAAGGTAAATTTTGAAAGAGTGTTTTTCAAGTCCTCAATCTCAATTTCAAATGCTTTACATGATGAGCAAGATGAGGGTGTAGATGCATTATCAAGTGATAAACATGTCATACATGAAGAATTTACATCTATCAATCCAACAGTTTCATTTTCTAATTTTAATTCCTCAATTTCTTTGTTTAAAGCATAAATTTGTTTTTCAAATGAGGAAATTGATTTCTTGGATGATGAAACAAGTTTTGCAAGTCTTATAGATTCATTATGCAATTCTTCAAAAGCATCTTGCAATTCATCATAGGAAGGGGAAGAATTTGATTCAGAATTTAAGGATGTTACCTCCATGTAGTCTCCATCTTCCTCTTCACTTCTAGCCATTAAACATAGATTGGATTTCTCATTATCCGAGCTGTCGGTTGAGTCCATGTCGTTATCATCCCAAGCTATGTAGGCTCTTCTTTCTTTCTTCTCTCTTAAGGACCTTTGATGGTATTTTTTAACTTTACTTTCATAGATTGGGCACTCCATCTTCATGTGACCCAATTCTCCATATTCATAGCATTTTGGAGTGGATGAGGTTCCTTCCCCTTTATGATAGACATTTTTTGAGGGAAAGGGAGGTCTTCTTTGAGCTTCACTCTTCTTGAAGAATCTTCCAAATTTCTTTACTAGTAGAGCAAGATTCTCCTTATCTACTTCCAAGTCATCTCCATCATCTTCATTATCATTAAACATGGAAGAAGTGGCCTTGAGAGCTATTCCCTTCTTTTTCTTGTCAATCTCCTCACTTTGGTTGAGTCTATTCAATTCTAGTTCATGTTCTTGGAGCTTGCCAAAAAGTGTGGCTAAGGTCATAGTTGAGAGATTTCTTGACTCCGCAATAGTCGTCACTTTAGGTTGCCAATTTCTGCTCAAACATCTCAACACTTTGTCAATAAGATCTTCATTAGGAAAAGTTTTTCCCAATGAAGCAAGATGATTTACAATATGAGTAAAACGTTTTTGCATTTCTTGAATACTTTCATTTTGGTTCATTCTAATAAGCTCATACTCATGAGTGAGAGTATTGATTCTTGATCTTTTCACTTCACTAGTACCCTCATGGGTTACTTGTAAGGTGTCCCACATTTCTTGGGCAGATTTACAATTTGAGACTCTAAAGAATTCATCATACCCCAAGGATGTGGTAATGATGTTTTTGGCACTTAAATTATATTGGATCTTTTTCTTATCATCATTGGTCCATTCACTTCTTGGTGTATCAACCTTTACACCATTAACAACTTTTGTGGGGATAAAAGGACCATTTTCAATAGCATCCCACACATCTAGATCAATAGCTTCAATAAAAATTTTCATTCTTTCTTTCCAATAAGCGTACCCATCCCCATTGAAAAAGGGAGGTCTATAGATAGAGGAACTTTCTGAAAACTCATTTGAGGAGGCCATCACTTTCTCTTGAAGCTGCTAAGCCCTTTAAACAAGAGCCTAGCTCTGATACCACTTGTTAGCCAAGTGGCCTCAAACTCAAGAGGGGGGTGAATTGAGTTTATGAAAACTTTTAGCAATTCTTTCACAAAACGTTTGTTTATCAATTTTCGTTGAAGCTATTGGATAAATGAAATGAATAGATAAATGAGATTGACTACTTCACTCACAAATTAAATAAACCAAGATGAATAATATTCAAGCAAGCATATAAAGTAAATGCATAAATGTAAAGAGATAGGGATGAGAGAATCAAACACAAGGATTTATCCTGGTTCAGCCACCCCTTGTGACCTACGTCCAGTCCTCAAGCGAACCACTCGAGATTTTTCACTAAACTTCAAGCTTGAACGGGTGCTTGAAAACCTTTACAGATTGGAGCACTCACCAACACCTTGGGATACCTCACCCTTGTGCTTTGAGCCTCAAAACAGGGATGCCTCACCCTATACAATCTTTGAGGGATACCCCACCCTCTTTACACCTTTGAAGGATACCTCACCTTCTTCTCAACAAGGGATACCTCACCCTTTTTCACTAGAGGGATACCTCACCCTCTTTACACAATTGAAGGGTACCTCACATTCTTCTCAACAAGGGATACCTCACCCTTTTTACAAAGCAATAATGATAGATAGAATGAAGCTCTCAATAGAGCAGATGAATACAAATTGAAGCTCTAATATGCTCTCAAAGATTTTTCACGTTTTTGACAGAAAATAGAGCAAGAAAATGATTTGAGGATTGATTCAAGTTTGGACGTATTGGTAATCAGTTTTTGGTTCAAGGTCAACCTCAAATAAAGACCCAACTTTGGTATTTATAAGTTTCTCGATTAAAAGAGCCGTTGGGGTGGTTTGGGCATGCATTTAATGCATTTAAAATAGCCGTTGGACGTTGTCAGGGTTCGTGTAATCGATTACACAACTTATGTAATCGATTACATTGTTGTTCCGACGTGTTCTTGACTTTCTGGGCAAGAACACGTTCGACGAGTCATGTAATCGATTACATAGATATTGTAATTGATTACACACAAGTCAGAAGCCATGTAATCGATTATATATATTGTGTAATCGATTACATGGCTTCTGACTTGCGTGTAATCGATTATATGGCTTCTGACTTGCGTGTAATCGATTATATGGCTTCTGACTTGCGTGTAATCGATTACATGAACCATGTAATCGATTACCAGCTCTCTGTTTAGCTTGTAATCGATTACAAAACGTGTGTAATCGATTACCTTGGCCTTTGAACACATTTTTCAAGTCCAATTAAGCATGTAAGCCATTTCCAACACCTCAAGATACTTGATTAAACATAAATCCTTTTAAGAGTGTTAGATTTAAAGTTGAAACTCAAGTTTTCTTGAAAGCCATGTTTAACTTTGAAATTTTCCATTTATTTTGAAATCATATGTTGAAAAACCATTTGAGAAATCTTGAGAGCATTTAACAATAATATTCTAAGACCTATATCTAAATAAGCCTCTTGACTTCTTTCTTTGATCTTGATTTTTCCTTTTGCGCTTGATCTTCTCTTTTGCACTTGATCTTCACTTTGTCCTTTGTTATCATCAAAAACCCATTTGATATGCTTCAAGACATAAGCATTCACAGCTATATGATGTATCATTTTTTTGTTGAATTTTTTTTTTGCTAAAAAGAATGCAAAGATGGAGGACATGAAGAATAGACAGATAAAGAAAAAGAACGCCCCCTTTGTGTCCTAATCAGATGCAATCTAAGAAGCTGGATGACTCTAACTTTCGAGGTCACTATGTTCAACCTATCAGTGCAAGATTTTTCAAGACAGATCTGAACTTCTAAAAAAGTCATGGTCTCCAGATTGCCCCCATCTCAAAAGATAAGGATCCAATTCATGAATTAATCACAAGTAGGGATGAACCCTCTCAATATGACTAGTCCATGATACTGGTAACAATCTGAGTGGTGTCTCAACAAATGCCAAGTGAGCACAAGGCTCCTCAATAACAAAAGTCGAGACCCCTCATACTCCTCGAGTTCGCACAGACTGGGTATAGAGCCCAAAAAGTGTGTGAGGTAAGTGATTAGTGACGTGTGTGAAGGAGCATAAAAAAACTGTACAAAAACTTAAAAGACAAAAATACCCCCAACCTGCAAAACATATATACAACAGCCAGCCAACAATCGTCTACCCTAGGGTTTTAACAATTAAGTACAAAATATATATACAAGTCACAATATACATGGAATAATGCTATCAGATATTTACATAAAAGTACTAAATAAAATATATTTACAAACAAATAAGAAAACAAAAATAAAGACAAAGAGGGTAAAATAAATAAATAAAAGATTATAAAAAATTTGCACAACTAACAACAACACAATACGACTCTCTAAGTGTCTCCAATTAGTCGCCAAAATGTCCGAACCGGGGATCGCGACGGGATGACCAAAAAAAGATAAATTTTGAAAATCAATGGAGTCACCACCAATGTTTATTTAAATTGGAAAAACATTAGAAAAACCCTTTAATCAGGAAAACTGGTCTTTTGAAAATGAGTTTGGATTTGGGAGTCGATTACAGGTAGGGAAGGTATTAGCACCCTACACTGCCCGTTCCATGAACGGTACCTTAAGTTAGTTGTGTAAATTTTAATAATCTCAAATATATTTATTTTAACCCCTTTAAACAAAAGACTTTGTAATTATTTATTTTTTTTACTTTTTTGAAAAGAAATAAAAGAAATAACCCAATTATGAAAATTTATTTATTTTTGGCTTGACAGAAATGAGTTTCTGCTCCTACGTATCTCTTGGTGCAATGGAGAACTTAAAGTCACGTAGTTCTTTAGAAAATGATTGTGGGTTGATTGATTTTAATTAAGAAAGAAATTTTTGAAAAGGAATTTTGTTTGAAAACAAATCATCATGCACGGGATTCAAGGCAACACTAGACTACTCAATAAACCCTTATGAGCTCAACGACATTGAAGATAGCATCCGCTATTCAATCATCATCATTGGTCATTGCGTGGATTAAAAGATTTTTATTTATTTATTTATTTATTTTTCTTTTAAGGAATATACGAAGACAAACAAATAAACACAAGCTTCCACGAGCCAGGTAACTAAAGAAGATTAAACATAAACATCACAAATCAGACAACCCAAAGCAAAACTTATTTTTTTATTTTTAGATTTTTTTTACCCATTTTTGTTTCCTTTTTATTTTATTTTATTTTTCATTAATCACAAAACACAACATAAAATATACCATTAAGTAAAATAAACATTGTCAAACAATGACTAAATCCTAAAACTCAAAAACATATTTTGATCTCCTTTTTTATATATTCCACCCTTTTTTCTATTTTAGCATTACCAGAAAAAAAAGAAAAAAGAAAGCAAAAAAAAGTTTTAAAACGAAAATGGGCTGCTAGCCCATCAAGGAAAAAGAAAAAAAAAAAAAAGAGAAGAAAACGATAGATCAGGTTCTGTAAATCAAAACAGAAGAGAAAAAAAGAAAGATTGAGAGAGGGTGAGGGAAAAACAAGAAGCGTGGGAGAGAGGGGGCTCACGGCGTGCGACGGCGACGGTGGAGCGATGGCGCAACTGCAGTGCGGTGGTTCATCGGAGCTGGTGCGACAAGGATCCAGGAGCGACGGTGCGGAGCTGGTGCGGGATGACGCTGCTGGATCTGGTGGAGCTCCGAGTTCGCGCGGTGCTGCGAGAGGGGTCGACGGTGGGCACGGATTTGGTGGAGTTCCGAGTTCGCGCGGAGCGCGGGAAATGTCGACGGTGGGTGCGGATCTGAGGGGTGATGACACACGGTTCGATGACTGCGTGGGTGCCGTGCTCATGGTTTCTGGAGCAGATCCGGCACGGTGGTAGTGCAGCGCGAAGGAGGCTATGGTTTGGATGGCTATTCCGGTGGTGAGGTAGGAGGTCGTGGGTTGCTCGGATCCGTGGTGGTCTTGGAGCAGAGGCTCACGGTGATGGGGAGGAGAGCTCACGGTGGGGGCACGGTCGGAGTTGCGATGGATTGCTATGGAGGTTCACGGTTGGGAGCTTGGGTGAGGTTGTGTGGTTGGGGGTTGAAGGTGAGATGGTGGTGACTCGCTGAGTTAACTCGGTTGTGGGTGATTAGAGGGTGTTGGCTTTTCACGTGAATGGAGGTTGGAGATGGAAGTGATGGGGGTTGCAGTTTAGGCTCAACGGAGAACACGGTGGCTGTGTGGGTGGCTACGGGATTCTAGTTGGGTGATGAAGATGGTGGTTTGGTTGAAGATGAATGGTTATGTATCTGGTAATGAAGGTAAAGATGAAGGTTTTTTTGATGGCTTGACAATGGAGATGGCAGCAAAAACCTTCTCCCTGTGTTCTTCCTCCGTCTAAAATATGAATAGTTCCCCCTGAATCCTTTTTCCCTTTTTGTTTTTATTTCATTTTTTGCTTTGTAAGCAGAGATGACTCCTCTGCAATCTCTCTGGGAAATTAGCATAGGTGTAGATAGAGTTTTCTAGCTCAGTTTCCTTCTCCATGTATTTTCTTTAGCTACGTGACTTTCTCCAGGCCTTCCTATCTGTCAAATTGCCTTTTCTATGTTTCTCCTTGAGTCTTGGGTTTGCAGGAGCTAGGCAGATAGAATACAAGGCTGCAACATTTTTCTTTCATTTTTTTATTTTTAATTTTTTAATTTTTATTTATTTTAATTATAAGAAAAAAGAAAGAAAGAATTAAATAAGATGCAAGTAAATAAAATCTAAAAAAGAAAACAAAATGTTTGAAATATTGCAATTAGGCATCAATTAACACAAAAAGTAGTTCCTGATTGAGCAACAAAAATAAATCTTTATGGACAAAATTGGGTATCAACATTAAGCGTGCTTCTACAGAGTCTCTTCCTCCCATCATTAAGTGTTTTCCTTACTCGCAATAGAGTTGTGTTTGCGAGAATTTTTCAACCCAACTTCACATCACAGGAAAGAAAGGTATGACAATTTCCTTATATTTCCGATCCTCGAAATTCAAAGGAATTGCATTCAATATATCTTCACCAACTCCCAAAGTATAAGACACATCTTAGGATGATTTATATTTCCTCCCTACCCACAGTTTCTTCATTTCCAAATTCCACTGCTTGCCATTTCTTCCAAAAAGACTTGTCCTTCCTCTGCAGCTTCAGACTAATAGTATCTTCAACAAGTTAGCTTCCGCTTTTGCAATGGCTCAAAGCTCAATGATACGAAAATATGATGTGTTTGTGAGCTTCAGAGGTGACACCCGCAACAATTTCACTGATCATCTTTTTGTTGTTCTCCATAGAAAGGGCATTGTTACCTTCAGAGATTATACAAAGCTCAAAAAAGGGAAACCTATATCGCTTGACCTCCTACAAGCAATTGAAGGATCTCAGATTTTGTGTTAATATTTGGCTTAGGACTTTATGACTTTGGAAGTTAGCTTAATATAATTTCAGTTACTTGCTTGTAACTGAATGTAACCGAATTAGTTGTGGGTTAGAGAAACTAGTTGTGCTTATATAAAGCCTGTAATTGTTTCTATTTTTAACACTAATGAGAAGTAATGCTTTTCAAAAACTTTCTCTTCTTCTTGATATTGATCCTTTTCTATTCTCTAGTTTTCTGGTTTTCTTTAGCTATCTTATTTTTGCAGAGATCTGTTTCATAACAGATTGGTATTTAGAGCCACGGTTGGTTGTGTTCTTTGGGGTGTTCTTTGTGAATCAAAGATGGGTTCTACAAAATTTGATATTGAGAAGTTCACAGGCAAGAATGATTTCAGTCTATGGAGAATGAAGATGAGGGCCCTGCTGGTCCAACAGGGACTGGAGCAGGCTCTTCAAGGAGAGACGAAATTGCCTGATACACTGTCAGAGAAGGAGAAGAAGGATATGCTTGATAAAGCCCATAGTGCTTTGATTTTTTCTCTTGGTGACAAGGTTCTTAGAGAAATATCGAAGGAGAAGACTGCTGCTGCCATTTGGCTCAAATTGGAGAACCTGTATATGACCAAATCTTTGGCCAACAGGTTGTTCTTGAAGCAGAAACTGTATACATTCAAGATGCCAGCAGGAAAGGGATTGGAGGATCACTTGGATGATTTCAATAAGATCATTCTTGATCTAGAGAATATTGAAATCAAGATTGATGATGAAGACCAGGCATTGCTGCTGCTCAGGTCATTACTAAGTGAGTTCGATAGCCTCTCAGACACACTCATCTATGGCAGGGATACACTGTCACTGGAGGAGGTTCAGACTGCCTTGTTTTCGAAAGAACTGAAGAAGAAGTCTGAGGGAAGAGGAGATCAAGATGCTGAAGGACTGTATACAAGGGGCAGACCAGAAAAGAAAGAATTTAAGAACAAGAAAGGATCAAGATCCAAGTCAAAAAAGGGCAAGAAGAGGAAGTGCTTCATCTGTGGGAGTGAGGAGCACCTCAAGAAGGAATGCCCTGAAAATAAAAAGAAAAAGAAGCATGGAGATCAAGGGAGATATAGTGGTGATGCAGATGTGGTCCCAGAAGGGTATGAGAGTGCTGATGTTCTGTGTGTTTCAGAAGAGAAGGTTAAACCAGAATAGGTTCTTGATTCAGGATGCACATTCCATATGTGTCCTAACAAGGACTGGTTCATCTCTTACAAGGAAAACCATGGAGGACAGGTATTGTTAGGTAATAACAAAGCCTATAATGTTATGGGAATTGGGGCCATTAAGTTGAAACTTGCAGATGGAGAAATGAGAATCTTGCAAGGAGTGAGACATGTGCCAGATTTGAAGAGAAACTTAATTTCTCTTGGAATGCTTGACAAGCAAGGCTATGTGTACAAGGCTGAAGGTGGAGTTCTAAGAATCACAAAGGGGTCCATGGTATTGATGAAAGGGAAGCTAGAACATGGTTTGTATTTTCTTCAAGGAAGCACTATGATAGGTACTGCTGCTGCAGTCACTATAATGGAGCAATCTCGAGCAACCCTGTGGCATAAAAGGCTTGGCCATATCAGTGAAGGGGGACTACGGGAGTTGAGCAAGCAGAAACTGCTGGGCAAGGACAACATTGAAGTATTAGATTTTTGTGAACACTGCATTTTTGGAAAGGCAAAGAGATTAAAATTTGCCACTGTTGCTCATCATACAAAAGGTACTCTTGATTACATTCATAGTGACTTGTGGGGGCCATCAAGAGTTCCTTCTCACAGTGGAGCAAGGTATTTTCTATCCATCATTGATGATTTCTCAAGAAAGGTATGGATTTACATTCTTAAGAACAAAAATGAGTCATTTGTGAAGTTTAAAGAATGGAAGGTCCTACTTGAAACTCAAACTGGAAGAAAGATTAAGAGATTTAGAACTGATAATGGGCTGGAATTTTGCTCTGAAGAGTTTGATCAGTTTTGCAAGGAGAATGGGATTGCTAGGCACAAGACAGTTAGAGGGACTCCTCAACAGAATGGGCTTGATGAAAGGATGAATAGGACAGTCATGGAAAGAGTTAGATGTCTGCTGTCAAATGCTAACTGTTCTAAACATTTCTGGGCTGAGGTAGTAGTTACAGTTGCTTACTTAATCAACAGATGTCCTAATACTGCCATTAGCGTGAAGACACCAGAGGAGATGTGGTCTGGTCATCCTCCAAACTTGGAAAATCTGAGAATATTTGGGTGTGTGGCCTATGCTCACATAAATCAGGGCAAGCTTGAACCTAGAGCACTAAAATGCATGTTTCTGGGGTATCCTCAAGGAGTAAAAGGATTCAGATTATGGTGCATGGACAAAGGACAACCTCGAGTGTTGATCAGTAGGGATGTTGTGTTCAGAGAGTCAGAGATGTATTACTCCAATGAGAAATCAAATCAGCAGCATGATAAGTTGGAGGGTGATGAGAGAATTCATTTGGAGGTGGAGCCATTGGAGGAAACAAAAGTCCAAGAAAGCAACACAAGACCTGAAACTGAAACTGATCAGGAAGAGCAGGTTGAAGAACTCACTCAGCAGGCTCAACAAGACTATCTTCTGGCCAGAGATAGGAATAGAAGAACCATTAAGCCACCAAACAGATTTGGATATGCTGATATGGTTGCTTTTGCTCTTACTGTAGCAGAGGAGGTTGATGGAGATGAGCCTAGGAACTATGTTGAAGCTGTGAACAGCAAGCAATCTCAGAACTGGATTGCAGCTATGATTGATGAGTTGAATTCTTTGAACAAGAATGGTACTTGGGTGCTGGTTGATAAACCTAAAGGCAAGAAGCTTGTTAGTTGCAAATGGATATTCAAACTTAAGGAGGGAATTCCAGGAGTGGAAAAGGCTAGATTCAAAGCTAGATTGGTGGCAAGGGGGTTCACACAGCATGAGGGCATTGATTACAATGAAGTGTTCTCACCTGTTGTGAAACACACTTCAATTAGGATGGTCTTGGCCTTGGTTGCACAGGAAAACATGGAATTGGAGCAGCTTGATGTGAGGATAGCATTCTTGCATGGTGAGCTTGAAGAACATATTTACATGACTCAGCCTGAAGGGTTCATCAAGGAGGGTGAGGAAGACAAGGTGTGCTTGTTGAAAAAGTCCCTTTATGGACTTAAACAATCCCCTCGACAGTGGTATAAAAGATTTGATACTTTTATCCTGAAAAGTGGTTTTAAAAAGTGTGAGTATGATGGCTGTGTCTACTTGAAGCAAACTGAGCATGAAACTATTGTCTACTTACTCCTCTATGTAGACGATATGTTGATTGCTGCAAGCAGTAAAGAAGAAATTAAAAGGGTGAAGGTGATGCTTGAGAGTGAATTTGAAATGAAGGATATGGGGGCTGCTAGTAAGATTCCGGGTATGCAGATCTTAAGGGACAGATCAAAGGGAACCTTATTCATCAACCAAAGGAGCTATATAGCCAAGGTATTGAAGAGGTTCAACATGGATCAGTCAAAGGCAGTGTTGACTCCTATGGCTCAGCATTTCAAGCTCTCACAGCAAGACTCATCAAAGACTGAGGAGGAGTTTTCTTATATGAAAAAGGTTCCATATGCAAATGCAGTAGGAAGCCTTATGTATGCAATGATTTGTACTCGGCCAGATTTGGCATATGCCATGAGTTTGGTAAGTAGGTACATGGGGAAGCCAGGAAAATTGCATTAGGAAGCCATGAAATGGATTTTTAGATATGTGGAAGGAACATCTGAGGTCGGGTTATTGTATTCCAAGCATGCAGGCAGTAATTTTGGAGTGACTGGGTTTGTTGATTCAGATTATGCTGGTTGATTGGATAATAGAAGGTCTTTGACAGGTTATGTGTTCAAGTTCTATGGTAACACTGTAAGCTGGAAGTGTAATCTCCAACATGTGGTATCCCTATCCACTACAGAAGCTGAATTTATTGTTGTTACTGAAGCAATTAAGGAGGCAATCAGGATGAAAGGGATGGCCATAAGTTTGAGATCAGAGCAGGCAGTCCCAAAGGTGTTTTGTGACAGTCAAAGTGGTATACACTTGGCCAGAAATCAAGTGTACCATGAGAGAACTAAACATATAGATGTTAAGCTCCATTTCGTGAGGGAAATAATTGCCAAAAAGGAGGTAAGTCTTGAAAAGATCAGCACTGATGACAACCCAGCAGACCTATTCACCAAGGCACTGCCAGGATCTAAGTTCAATCATTGTTTGAAGATCCTACAGGTTGTGGAAGATAAAGTCAA
This sequence comes from Ormosia semicastrata, assembly GCA_029884595.1. Taxonomy (NCBI): domain Eukaryota; kingdom Viridiplantae; phylum Streptophyta; class Magnoliopsida; order Fabales; family Fabaceae; genus Ormosia; species Ormosia semicastrata. The sequence goes on along the minus strand of JAQQTO010000038.1, from coordinate 2,459,650 downwards.
GCCAAGGTGGAGAAATTGTTAATAGTTGGCTTAGGACTTTATGACTTTGGAAGTTAACTTAATATAGTTTCAGTTACTTGCTTGTAACTGAATGTAACCGAATTAGTTGTGGGTTAGAGAAACTAGTTGTGCTTATATAAAGCCTGTAATTGTTTCTATTTTTAACACTAATGAGAAGTAATGCTTTTCAAAAACTTTCTCTTCTTCCTGATATTGATCCTTTTCTATTCTCTAGTTTTCTGGTTTTCTTTAGCTATCTTATTTTTGCAGAGATCTGTTTCATAACATTTTGATTGTCGTCTTCTCCAAGAACTATGCTTCCTCAACATGGTGCTTGCGAGAACTAGCAAAGATTGCCGATTGCATTCAAGTATCAGGAAAACGTGTTCTCCCTGTTTTCTATGATGTGGATCCATCTGAGATGCGAAAACAGAGTGGGAATTATGAGAAAGTCTTTGTGGAGCATGAACAAAAATTCAAAGAAAATTTAGATGTGATGGTGCAAGTTCAAAATTAGAGGGCAGCTCTGACACAAGTGGCCAATCTCTCTGGATGGGATGTGCGGGATAAGTAAGTAATCTTCTCTATGCTTGTCCAACAACTTGATAAACCAAATTTAAGCTTAAGGTTTTCATGAAATATCTTAATTTATTAATTTTATTGTTTCATAGTGATTTGGAGTTCGTGAATTAACTTTTCCTTTTCAAACTAGAGTTGAGAGAGAGTAATGTATTATCTATTAAAGAGGTAACTGCCAAATCGGGTCAAAATTTACATGCTTACTGAAAAGAGTTTTGAAAGAGTAACAAAAATGCTCTGTTATCTTGTCCTGTATATGTACCTTTTTTTTTTAGGCCTTCTTAGGTGAGGATTTTGTGTTCTTGATTTTCTTTAAACTTTCAGGCCACAATATGCAGGGATTGAAAAGATTGTTGAAGAGATAATAAGTATATTGGGTCACAAATTTTCAACTCTTCCAAATGATCTAGTTGGGTGGCAGTCTCCTGTAGAAGAATTAGAAAAGCTTTTACTTTTGAGCTCGGATGATGATGTTCGAGTTGTAGGAATCTGTGAGATGGGTGGAATAGGAAAGACAACTCTTGTTACTGTTTTATACAACAAAATCTCTCATCAGTATGATGCTTGCTGTTTTATTGATGATGTAAGCAAAATTTATAAAGAGTATGGTCCAATTGGTGCACAAAAGCAACTTTTTTGTCAAACTCTATACGAAGATAGGGGGAAACCATTTTGTTACATTGTTTAGAAACACTAAACATAGGGGGAAACCATTTTGTTACATTGTTTAGAAACACTAAACATAGGGGGAAACCATTTTGTTACACTACCTTGTAGCATCAAGGAGCTTTCAAAACTTAGAACGTTAAACTTGGAGCATTGCAAGCAGCTGAAATATTTGCCTGAGCTCCCATCAAGTACTGTATTGCCAGTAAGAAGAGAAACATTTTTTGGTAGATGCAGAGCAAGATTATATATTTTCAACTGCCCCAATCTGAGTGAGCTGGAACGCTGTCGTAGCATGGTTTTTTCTTGGATGATACAAGTCCTTGAGGTGCCTACTCCATTCTTCCTTTCCCTGTCTCTCTTTTTCTGTGTATGAACTAATACATAACTAATTTTTCTGGTCCTAGGTGCACATACAATCCTCTCTCCCCTTTGGTCAAATTGATATTGTTATTCCTGGAACTCAAATTCCAAGGTGGTTCAACAGACAAAATGTGGGTAAGTCAATAAGCATGGATCCATCTCCAATTATGTATGACAATAATTGGATTGGCGTTGCTTGCTGTGCAACATTTGTGGCACATGATGATCCAACTAATTTGAGTAATGGAAATGATAATCTCATATCATTTGAGATAACTTGACAATCTATATCATTAAAAAGAAGTTACAATTACGATTGTTATTTGCTGATTTACAAGAAGGATATGAATATGATAATATGTGCGAGTGTCTTTGGTGTGGTGTGGAATGCGATTGAAAATTAATATTAAAAACAGTTGCCAAGTTCCACCAAAAATATAAAAAACCTTGCAACCAGTTGTAGTAAGCAAGGGTCGATCCACAGAGAACCAATTCAATTAACACTATCAATCCAATTCCTAAATTAAACTCTGATGAAAAATAAGTAGTAAAAGTAAAAGGGGGTTTTGTTGATTAAAACTAAAAAGAGAAATTAAACTTAAACCAAAACAATAAACACAAATTGAATTATCAAGTTAAAGATATTGGTTAAGAGATGGAATCCACCACTAGATTTATATGATTATGCTAACCTACATACCCTTTATACCAACATGATCAATTATGTTCTTATGCAATTGCGAGATAAATCTCATGTCTTCCTTAAGTTTCGCTTAATTCAGCAACCGCTCAAATCAAATCCTAACCATTAGTTATTTGTAAAGCAACCGCTCTTACACCTACCTAATGATTGCATTAAGAATTAGAAAACCAATCACACTAAGATCTAATCACACACCGGGATTAAATTACTTAGATCATATGTCTCACTAGTCATACTACATGCAATCGCAGCATAGAATCCTAGTTTTACCACATTCGCGAGTTTGGCAAGAATATAAAAACCTTTATATTGATTTATGAACAGAAACATATGAATAAAAACATAATTGTATTGATATAAAGAGGTATGCAAGATTCACATAATCAAAACTAGAGTTTCATCCTCCCTTAACCAATCAAGAAGTTTAGCCACACATGACAAATTCAAAAACAGAAGAAGAATTAAAAGAAAACATTGTTCAACAAAAGAAGAAAAGAAAAACTAAAGATCAAACTAGTTTCCAAGGCTTGAGAGTGATTGATCTTTGATCGCTCGAATCCGAGTCTCCAATCCTCGATCGAATCCTTCCCCTTCTTGGTCTTTGTGTTTCTCTTAGTTTCCTTCACGTCTCTCTACGTCCAGAATACCTTCAAGGGTTCTAAGTCACCCTATTTATAGGTTTGGGAACCTAATTTAATCATTAAAGCACGAAATTAACTTCCTGGTGCGACGACACGGGCCGTGTCCTACTACACGGCCCAACTCGTGTCTGATTCTGGAGCTAATTTTTCAGCTATTCCAAGGTCAGAAGGGAACACGGCCTACCCGTGTTAATTGACACGGGCCGTGTTATCGGTCAAGGCTTCAAATCATCCTTCCTTGTGAAGTCGAGGCGTACACGGCCTACCCCGTGTTTATTGACACGGGCCGTGTTTATCAAAACTTTCCGGTCTTCAAAGTCGAAATGACACACGGCTACCCCGTGTCAATTGACACGGCCGTGTTGATCACTTTCTTCGAGTTCGGCATTGATTCTTCATGAATGCTCTTCTTCCTTTGCTTCTAGAGGTTGATATTGATTCCCTTAAGTCTCTTAACTCTCTTCTCAACACTTTCAATACCAATGGAATCCATCACTCATAGATCTCCGAAAATCACAATATGTTTATGAGTGTCTATAATCTCATTTAAGCAAAGTTTCACAATAAACATCCGAGACAACTCTAAATCGAAACTTGACTAAATGTCAGCAATTAAACACATTTAGAATCCAATTAGATTAAACAAAGAACATTCAAGAGCTGAAATTATTAACAGATCAAATACCCCCACACTTAACCTTTTGCACTCCTGGGCAAAAACATAAAACCAAGCACATGCTTCCTAAAAAGTAACAAAAGTATTGAACAATGAGCAAAAATCTTTACACATCAGTTCTTTCAAGGAATCTAAGCATTCAGGAATTCCCTCTCTCAACAATCCAGATCAGTAAGTCAGGTCTATCCAGAATCAGGGTTAAGCCAACATAATAAATCCTCACAGATGTACTCCCTTTCACTCAAGTATTTTGGCTTGTATTTACTCTCAACCAACTCATGAAAACATGCCTTACCATAGGCTTGACAAGCCTCTACTTCTCCACCACCTAAATCACATGCACACAAAGATCAAAAGGTCTTTAATCAGGTTGTAATGGGGTCAAGGTCAAGGTAAGATATATCAAGGATAAACACAGTTAGACCATCAGAAATAGAAGAGCCAAGGGGAATAAAAACCAAACACTTTTGCACAATTACCCCAACACTTTTCAATCCATCTTCATCTTTTACTTGACTTTCTCCATTTATCAACCAACTTATCAATTTTTTTTTTTTTACTCCTTTTGTTTTTGTTTTTTTTTCTTTTTTTTTTTGAATAAAAACATAATTAAAACAGTGTAATCACCCCCACACTTATTCAAACACAATTCCCAACATAATTATTAAGCTCTTCTACTCCCTAAGGTAGGGTAGCAATGGTTTTTCACTATTAGGCTTGTATTGAGCTATAATAAAAAAAAAAAGGAATATAATTCAGGCTCAAAGGGGTGAAACAATGGATCAAAGTACAAGGCTAGCTATTTGGCCAGTGGCTGAAAGAAAGAAATGCCTTTATCATCTCAAAAATGTGCAGTGATCATTTGCAACTTTAAAGAGAGTCAAATCAAGTTCTGAAAAACATATAATCACAAGTGGATTCACACGACAAAGAACAGAAGTGACTTAAAATTAGTCATTCATATTTAGGCCCAAAAACTCACTAGGTTCAAATTTTATCAAATTCTCAAAACTCTTTCAATTTTCAAAACCTCTTAGTGCAAATTTAGAAGCAAGAAAGTCAACTCCTTTAGGCTTAAAAACCTGTCCAATTAAAAATCAATCACTTGCTCATTGCTCAATATACTCTAAAAACCAGGTTAGAAAAAACATGCACCACCGGATATGCCATTAAGATCAGGATGTGCAATGAGGCTCAAACCCAACTTCCCCCCACACTTAAAACAGACAGTGTCCTCAATGTCAAAGCATACACAACAGAGAAAATGAATCCAAGTAAATAGACAAAGTATATGCGAAGAAATGAAGTATTGCATCATGAAACTCAGTTCAATACAAAAGAGTAACAATAGTAATCAGAACAATGTACAGTAAACCATCAAAATGAAGGACACAGCCTCAAAAGAAAATGAAAATACATCAGGAAGGGGGAGGGGGAGATGAAAAATGCTGAAGCAAAAGGTCAAGCTTGCCATCAATGGCATCCATTCGCTGATCACGTGCAACCTCCATAGCCTGAAAACGATCCTCTAAGCGCTGAAAGTGAGCAGCATGGTCCAGCTCCAAGCAATCAATACGGGCCAAGATAACATCACAAGAAGCGGTGCCAGGCTGAGTGGAAGGTAATGACTCTGCACCTTATTGATCTCAGTAGCCAACTGTCCCACTTGGTTCTGCAAAGTACTGATAGTGGCCCTTGTTTCTTGCTGAAACTGAATATTGCTAGTGGCCATTTGCCTCACTAGATCCTCCAATGAAGGTTCAGGTTGCCTAGGGGCCTGAACTTGTGGTTGCCTTGGAGGAAAAGGTGCTTGCCTTTGCTGAAACCCTGGAGGACCATAGGCTTGGGGTTGCGCTTGAGCTTGAGGCTGCTTTGCATAGCTAAAGTTGGGATGATCTCTCCACCCTGGATTATATGTGTTAGAGTAGGGGTTGTAATTCTTGGATGGAGCAGAAAATCCCCCCACTGCCTTGGCCTCTTCATTTGTGTCTTCTTGTAAAGTGGGACACATATCAGTGGGATGTCCTGAAGAGCAACAAATTCCACATGCCTGTACTGGTGCTTTCCCAGTGTCCATCACCTTCTGAATCATGGTAGTCAAATGTGTCATTTGGTTCTGCAGACTAGTAGTGTCAGCCTCTTTAACTGCTCTCACTCCTGTATCATTCCGAGTAAAGAATTGTTGAGTGTTCGCAGCCATTCTAGATATCAGATTTCTGGCTTCTCGAGGAGTTTTATCAACTAGGGCTCCTCCACTGGCAGCATCAATCATGTTACGGTCCATTCCTAGCAAACCTTCATAGAAATATTGTATCAGAAGTTGTTCACTAATTTGGTCTTTGAGGGCGCCTAGCACACAATCTCTTGAATCTTTCCCAAGTACTCGTGAAGTGATTCCCCATGTCTTTGTTGGATCCCGCAAATTTCTTTTCTCGATTGTTGCGGCCTTTGATGCAGAGGAAGTATCTGTCTAGGAAAGCTCGAGCCATATCCCGCCATGTCTAAATCGACCGGGTGGCAAGTAGTACAACCACTCCTTTGCAGTCCTTTAGGGAAAACGGAAAAGCTCTCACTTGACTTGCTCAACCGAAATTCCCGCGGCTTCATGCTAGAACATACAACATGAATTTCCTTCGGATGCTTGTTAGGGTCCTCTCCGGCTAGTCCATTGAAAGATGGCAACGGATGAATCACCCGATTTCAATTCAAATGCCTCTTCATTCTCGGGAATTTCTATGCACAAAGGTTGTTGGTCTAAGTCCGAGCACCCAACATCCTTAATGTATTTTCTCGCCATCAACTTCTTCAGCGGCTCAGATATCTCAGATGCCGCAGAAATGGAAAGATCTACGTGACGGCGGCTTCAACGTCAGCAGGTGTGAATTGCGAGCTGATTTGTTCAAAGTAATGCCTCAGATTCCTCAATTGCTCGTTCACCTCTTCACCGGACATGAACACCTGCAAGATAGTTGAAAAGAACAAATAAACTATTAAAATTAAAACAAAAACAGAGAGAAAAAATAGGAAACAAATTAATAGCGCAATTAGAAGATCAGTTCAACACGACAACGCGCCAAAATTTGGTGTGGTGTGGAATGCGATTGAAAATTAATATTAAAAACAGCTTGCCAAGTTCCACCAAAATATAAAAAACCTTGCAACCAGGTTGTAGTAAACAAGGGTCGATCCACAGAGAACCAATTCAATTAACACTATCAATCCAATTCCTAAATTAAACTCTGATGAAAAATAAGTAGTAAAAGTAAAAGGGGGTTTTGTTGATTAAAACTAAAAAGAGAAATTAAACTTAAACCAAAACAATAAACACAAATTGAATTATCAAGTTAAAGATATTGGTTAAGAGATGGAATCCACCACTAGATTTATATGATTATGCTAACTTACATACCCTTTATACCAACATGATCAATTATGTTCTTATGCAATTGCGAGATAAATCTCATGTCTTCCTTAAGTTTCGCTTAATTCAAATTCAAGAATCAAGCTCAAATCAAATCCTAACCATTAGTTATTTGTAAAGCAACCGCTTTTACACCTACCTAATGATTGCATTAAGAATTAGAAAACCAATCACACTAAGATCTAATCACACACCGGGATTAAATTACTTAGATCATATGTCTCACTAGTCATACTACCGCAAATCACAAGATAGCAATCCTAGTTTTACCACATTCGCAGTTTGGCAAGAATATAAAAACCTTTATATTGATTTATGAACAGAAAACATATGAATAAAAACATAATTGTATTGATATAAAGAGGTATGCAAGATTCACATAATCAAAACTAGAGTTTCATCCTCCCTTAACCAATCAAGAAGTTTAGCCACACATGGCAAATTCAAAAACAGAAGAAGAATTAAAAGAAAACATTGTTCAGAACAAAAGAAGAAAAGAAAAACTAAAGATCAAACTAGTTTCCAAGGCTTGAGAGTGATTGATCTTTGATCGCTCGAATCCGAGTCTCCAATCCTCGATCGAATCCTTCCCCTTCTTGGTCTTTGTGTTTCTCTTAGTTTCCTTCACGTCTCTCTACGTCCAGAATACCTTCAAGGGTTCTAAGTCACCCTATTTATAGGTTTGGGAACCTAATTTAATCATTAAAGCACGAAATTAACTTCCTGGTGCGACGACACGGGCCGTGTCCTACTACACGGCCCAACCCGTGTCTGATTCTGGAGCTAATTTTTCAACTATTCCAAGGTCAGAAGGGAACACGGCCTACCCCGTGTTAATTGACACGGGCCGTGTTATCAGTCAAGGCTTCAAATCATCCTTCCTTGTGAAGTCAGAGGCGTACACGGCCTACCCCGTGTTTATTGACACGGGCCGTGTTGATCAAAACTTTCCAGTCTTCAAAGTCAGAATGACACACGGCCTACCCCGTGTCAATTGACACGGGCCGTGTTGATCACTTTCTTCGAGTTCAACATTGATTCTTCATGAATGCTCTTCTTCCTTTGCTTCTAGAGGTTGATATTGATTCCCTTAAGTCTCTTAACTCTCTTCTCAACAGCTCAATACCAATGGAATCCATCACTCATAGATCTCCTGAAAATCACAATATGTTTATGAGTGTCTATAATCTCATTTAAGCAAAGTTTCACAATAAACATTCAGAGACAACTCTAAATCAGAAACTTGACTAAATGTCAGCAATTAAACACATTTAGAATCCAATTAGATTAAACAAAGAACATTCAAGAGCTGAAATTATTAACAGATCAGTCTTCTATCTCAATGGTACCTTACTTAGCATACTCACCTTCTTCAGTGTTTGCTTATCCTCTGATTTTCAACAAAATCTCCTATACCCTGCAAATGTTAGCCAATCTCAAAGAATTATGAAAATGACCGAACTTTCCAAAGCTACGGCCTAATAACTTCAATTAACATTTGTCTCAAATCAAAACACTACCGTAGACAACCAAAATATTCATCTCCAATTACCTGGAGCTATCAGCTAACACTTATTATGATGTGGGAAAATATCTACTTGGACATTATGATGTGGGAAAATATCTACTTGGACATGAAAACATCCTCAATTTCTAATAATGTACAGCAAAGTAAAACTAGACTTTGACTTTCTTTTCTTCTTTTTTTTGCTGAAAAGATTTTGACAATTTAAAAATGTTTTATAAACAACTTAAAGACGAGACTGTCAATAAATTGGATATTAGATTTTTTTTTAAAAATGTTTATTTTGTAGAAAAAGTCTTTCACCCATTTTAGAGAAAGTCAGAAAGAATTATTTTTTATTTTTTTCCTTTTATATGATAAAGGTGATACTAAAACAAAACTCAAAAGAGAAAACAGTTTTCAAGCCTACACGAAAAAGGAAATTAAGAAAGTTTCAGGACCTCTTTTCCAGAAGATGTGATGTACTTCTCATGGAAGACAGTTGGAGGATTGCTTTTTCTTATTTTGTTGTTTGCCCCTCTTATGCGTCAAAAGTAACTACTTATGAGTTACAGAATTCACAAAAAAAAAGGGGGTTATGGCAAGTTATGAGTTACAGAAACATTATTAATTATTTAAATTAATATAGTTGCAGAATATTGAAGTATGTTGCAGAATATTGAAGTATATATATATATATAAAAGAAATATCTAGTGAGTGAAATTTTTATTGTGAGAGAGTGAGATGAGTAAATCTTGACCATATAATTATACATGAATGGTCAAGATTAAAAGTTACTTGAAGGTCATGTATGTTCTAATCTTGATCATTCATGTAAGATCTAATGATCAATATTCACTCCTCTAACCTCTCACAATAAACACTTCTCTCACCTAATACACATCCTGTATATATATATATATATAGGGGACATATCTATTGAGAGGAGTTTTTATTGTAAGAATGTGAGAGGGGTAAATATTGATCAGACAACCATATATGGATGATCAATATTAAAAGTTACTTAAAAGTCATGTGATCACTTAAAAAAGTCACATATATTTATCTTCTAATCTTGATCATTCATGAAAGATCCAATGATCAAGATTCACTCATCTCACCTCTTACAATAAACATTCCTCTCACCTGAGTAAGATCCTATATAGAGAGAGAGAGAGAGAGAGGGAGGAAGGATCAACTTACACTAGTATAAAATTTTTTTTCTCTTATACTCATTTTCAACCGTTAGTTTCACTTTTATCTAATGATTACTTTTAATAAAATAATTTCAATCATTAGATTAAAATAGAACTAACGGTTGAAAATAAGTGTAAGAAAAAAATACTTACACTGATATAAATTGATCCTTCCTCATATATATATATATATATATAGGGGACATATCTAGTGAGAGGAGTTTTTATTGTGAGAGTAGTAAATCTTGACTATATAACTATACATGAATGATCAAGATTAAATGTTACTTGAAAGTCATGTGACTACTTAAAAAAGTCACATGCATTTATGTTCTAATATTGACCATTCATGAAAGATCCAATGATCAAGATTCACTCATCTCACCTCTTACAATAAACACTCATCTCACCTGAGTAAGATTATATATATATATATATATATATATATATATATATATATATATATATATATATATATGTATGTATGTATGTATAAAAGGAGCATATCTAATTAGAAGAATTTTTATTGTGAGATGATGAGAGAAATAAATCTTGACCATACAATTATACATGGATGATCAAGATTAAAAGTTTCTTAAATGTCATGTAATCACTTAAAAAAGTCACATGTATTTATATTTTAATATTAACTATTCATGTAAGATCTAATGGTCAAAATTTACTCTATATATAGAGAGAGGAGAGATCAGCTTACACCAGTATAAGTATTTTTTCTCTTACACTCATTTTCAACCGTTAGTTTCACTTTCATCTAATAGTTGAGATTATTTCATTAAAGGTAACCATTAGATGAAAATGGAACTAATGATTGAAAATGAGTGTAAAAAAAATGACTTATACTGGTGTGAGTTGATGCTCCCTCATATATATATATATAAGGAGCATATCTAATGAAAAGAATTTTTATTGTGAGATGATGAGAGGAGTAAATCTTAATCATACCACTATACATAGATGATCAAGATTAAAAATTATTTAAATGTCATGTGATCACTTAAAATACTCACATGTATTGATGTTATAATATTGATTATTCATGTAAGATTCAATGATCAAGATTTACTTATCTCACATATTAAAATAAATATTCATCTTATCAAATACACTCTCTGTATATATAGGAGACATATCTAATAAAAAGAATTTTTATTATGAAAGGGTAAGAAAAATAAATTTTAATTTTATAATTATACATAAATGATCAAAATTAAAAAATATTTAAAAATTAAGTGACAAATTAAAAAATACATTTATATTCTAATATTCATCGTCGTAACCAAATTTCCAAGTTAAACCACGACTCAACCACACAAGGGGCTTTCAACCTTGGACGCTCTCCAGCGATGCTACGTTTGTAATTTGGTGTTTAGGAACCTTGAACTATTCTTTAGTATTGATGGACAAAATGGACAAATTGATTCTAATTATGTAAGGGGTTAAACTGTAAACACCAAAACATAATCAGTTTAAAAAATGGAAACCCGGTTGTAACTAGTAGGGTCAATGCACCGCTTACCGAAATGGAGCTCATTAAATGGCTCCTATCAACATAGCATTATTGGAGCTTCATACACTATCGTTATCGGTGGCCACATAAAAGACTTCAAAGCATTTGATATATTTTGAAACCTCCATGGGGCATGGATGCATCTCCCTTGCGGTTGCATATAGCAATGTACCCATGGTTTGCTTTGGGACACATATCACCATATCTCCACTTCGCAAACAAATTGGCCAAAAGAGGACACAGAATCTCCTTCTTCATGCCCAAAAGAACAAAGGCCAAGTTCGAGCATTTGAATTACTCCTACTTGAGTTGAAACCCAACATTGTTTTCTCTGACTTTGTATGTTGGATACCGAGGTTGACTCATTGCTTAGGCGTCAAGTCTATTCAATACTTCACCATTAGCTTAACTGCAGGAGCATATCTTTACTCCATGGAAAAACAGCGTCAGGGAAATAATTCAGTTGGAGTTAAGCTCATGCATCATCCCCCTGCAAGGTTCCCACTTTGATGCATTGATGGAATGGGAGATTAGCAGTGGTATATAAAAGAAGAATAATCATGTTTAGATAAACTCATACATCTTTTACATATTTAAGTGTCAAGCCATTGTATATTTTAATATCACTAGAGTTTTTTTTTTAAAAAAAAGTTAAAATTTGTGCAATGACTCGGTGGGTATGTATCCAATCCAACCTTTTTCCCTAACAAGAAGTGACTACATTGTATAATAATTTATTTTCTGCACAATAGCATGGTGATTTGGATCATCTAATTGATCATCTTGCATTTTATAAAGTAAAATATATGTCAAAAATATATGTGACCTTTGGCTTTATATGAAATCATGGACTTCAGTCGGAACATTGGTCAATTGTGTATTGTCTTTGATGCTTTCGAAAAAATTAGTCTATAAAAGAAGTATAATCATGTTTAGATAAAGTCATATATTTTTCACATATTAAAGTGTCAAGTCATTGTACACTTTTATATCACTAGAATTTTTTTAAATAAAAAAATAAAATTTGTTCACTGACTAGGCAGGTACGTATCCAATGCAACCCTTTTTTTTATCAGGAAGTAACTACATTGTATAATGATTTCTTTTCTGTACAATGACATGATGATTTGGTTCATCTAATTGATCATCTTGCATTTTATAAAATAAAATATATGTCAATAATATATGTGACATTTGGCTTTATATAAAATCTCTGGTAGAAAATTCTTTAGTGGGGATGAACTGCATTGTCTGGTAATGAGGGTTCAAATCAATGCAAGTAATCTATCCTTTCCATGAATAATTTAAATTGGCCGAACTCAAAAAAATAAAAAAATAAAAAAATAAAAAAGAAATAAGGTGTACCACTCCAGTCAAGTCGCTCTTTTAAAGGTAGGGTCAAGTACCTGTCTCAAAGTGCAACGCTATACATATCCATGTCCAATTGCATCATGCATGTCATGATGGCCCTAACACTAAACAAATAAATTTTTTATTTTGTTGAGAAATATTTCTATAAAGGCGGTGGTCAAAATGTGTTTCCCTATTTCAGTCACGGTACAGTTTTCCACTACAAGAATTTTCAACCCAACTTCACGGAAAAGGTATAACAATTTCCTCATTTACTACTACCATCCCCGAAATTGCATGGAATTGAATTAAATATATTATATATCGTCCCCAACAACTCCCAAACCACAAGACACGTCTAAGGATGATTTAAATTTCAGCTCTACCGACAGTCTCTTCATTTGTTCTAAAACACTTGTCCTTGCAGCTTCAGAGCTGTAGTCTATTATACATTATACATCATCTTCAGCTTTTGCAATGGCTTGCAACAGCATCCAAAGCAGCTCTTCATCACAGATGATACGAAAATATGATGTGTTTGTTAGCTTCAGAGGTGACACCCGCAACAATTTCACTGATCATCTTTTCGCTGCCCTCCATAGAAAGGGCATTGTTACCTTCAGAGATGATACAAAGCTCAAAAAAGGGGAACTTATATCGCTTGAGCTCCTGCAAGCAATTGAAGGATCTCAGATTTTGATTGTCGTCTTCTCAAAGAACTATGCTTCGTCAACATGGTGCTTGCGAGAACTAGCAAAGATTGCCGATTGCATTCAAGTATCAGGAAAACGTGTTCTCCCTGTTTTTTATGATGTGGATCCATCTGAGGTGCGAAAACAGAGTGGGAATTATGATAAAGTCTTTGTGGAGCATGAAGAAAGATTCAAAGAAAATTTAGACATGATGGTGCAAGTTCAAAATTGGAGGGCAGCTCTGACACAAGTGGCCAATCTCTCTGGATGGGATGTACGGGATAAGTAAGTAATCTTCTCTATGCCTGTGCAACAACTTGATAAACCAAATTTAAGCTTAAGGTTTTCATGAAATATCTTAATTAATTACCAATGCACTCTGTTATATCCTATGTATATTTGATTGTTTCATAGTGCTTTGGAGTTATTGAATTTACTTTTCCTTTTCAAACTAGAGTTGAGAGAGAGTAATGTATTATCTGTTGAAGAGGTAACTGGCAAATCGGGTCAAAATTTACATGCTTACTGAAAAGAGTTTTGAAAGAGTAACAAAAATGCTCTGTTATCTTATCCTGTATATGTACCCTTTTTTTTTTTAGGCTTTTTTAGGTGATGATTTGGTGTTTTTGATTTTCTTTAAACTTTCAGGAAAGAATCTGCGGAGATTGAAAAAATTGTTGAAGAGATAATAAGTATATTGGGTCACAAATTTTCAACTCTTCCAAATGATCTAGTTGGGTGGCAGTCTCCTGTAGAAGAATTAGAAAAGCTTTTACTTTTGGGTTCAGATGATGATGTTCGAGTTGTTGGAATCTGTGGGATGGGTGGAATAGGAAAGACAACTCTTGCTACTGTTTTATACGATAGAATCTATCATCAGTATGATGCTTGCTGTTTTATTGATGATGTAAGCAAAATTTATAAAGATTATGGTCCAATTGGTGCACAACAGCAACTTCTTTGTCAAACTCTAAATGGAGAAAACCTTCAGATATGCAATCTTTCTACGACAGCTAACTTGATACGAAGTAGGCTACGCCATCAAAGGACCCTTATAGTTCTTGATAATGTTGGTAAAGTTGAACAATTGGAGAAATTAGCTGTGAATCGTGAATGGTTATATGCAGGGAGCAGAATTATCATAATTTCTAGAGACGAGCATATCTTAAAAGAGTATGGAGTAGATGTAGTATACAATGTTCAACTCTTGAATGAAGATAATGCTCTTCAATTATTTTGTAGAAAGGCTTTCAAATGTGCTGATATTATGGGAGATTATAGACAATTGACATATGATGCACTAGAATATGCCAAAGGCCTTCCATTAGCCATTAAAGTGTTGGGCTCATTTTTGTATGGTCGAGATGTCTTTGAGTGGAGAAGTGCATTGGCTAGTATGAGAGAAAACCCAAGGACAGATGTTATGGGTGTGCTTCGAATTAGTTTTGATGGACTAGAGGATATGGAAAAGGAAATATTTCTAGATATTGCTTGTTTCTTTTACAACAAGGTTGTGACATATGTGAAGAAAGTTTTAGATTTTCGTGGATTTTATCCTGATATTGGTATAAGAGTTCTCATTGATAAATCACTCATTACCTGTGATAAGGGCATAATTCATATGCATGACTTGTTGAAAGAGCTGGGTAGGAGTATTGTTCGAGAAAAATCACCCAAAGATCCAAGAAAGTGGAGCAGGTTGTGGGAATACAAGGATCTCCACAATGTTACGTTAGATAATATGGTAAAATAGTTTTTGAAACTAAAATCCTAGGTTGCTATTTTTCTAGAATCTATAAGTAATTCAAAAGATCTAACATTTTCTTTCTTCTTTTCAATGCTTTAGGCAGCAGAAAATCTTGAAGCCATAGTTCTGCAAGGATATCCAGTCGAGATTCGAGAAAAGACAATGAGGGCTGATGCTCTATCAAAAATGAGTCACCTTAAATTGCTTATTCTTTGGAATTTGAAGTTTTCAGGATGCCTCAATTGTCTTTCCAGTGAATTAGGATATCTTTCTTGGGGTGAATATCCTTTCATGTGTTTGCCATCAAGTTTTCAGCCAGATAAACTTGTTGAATTGATCCTGCCTTACAGCAGCATCAAACAACTATGGGAAGGCACAAAGGTACTGCAAATTATTGTTCTTTTTCTATTTTGTTTTTCTTTAAATGAACTAATAAAAAGACAAATTATCTAATGTTCTTTCCCCTTTCTCTAGAGTTAATTAAAGAAGCAAATGAAAGCTTAAATGTGACTATTAATTTTGCCTCCTTCTATTGCCCCTTCTCTGCAGCCTCTACACAATTTGAGACGTATGGATCTCTCTCACTCCAAAAATCTTATTAAGATGCCGGATTTTAGGGAGATCCCAAATCTTGAGTGGCTAGATCTTGAAGGATGCATAAAACTTGTGCAAATCGATCCATCCATTGGTATTCTAAGAAAGCTTGTGCGATTGAATTTGAAAAACTGTAAAAATTTAGTCAGTATTCCCAACAACATATTTGGTCTCAGTTCTCTTGAACATCTAAATCTCTTTGGCTGTTCAAAATTACTTAATAATCAGCTGTTAGAGAAACCAAGGCATGCAGAACATTTGGAGAAGCTTGATATAAACGAAAGTACTATCCAATGCCAATCAACATCCTCCATCTACAAAATTCTGATGTTGCCTTTCCATTTTTTCTATCCTAGAAGGCATGAAGATTCAGTTGGTTTATTGTTGCTTTCTTTGCCTCGTTTCCCATGTTTGCAATATCTGGACTTAAGTTTCTGTAATCTCCTTCAAATCCCTGATGCTATTGGATGGATACATTGTTTAGAAGCACTAAACATAGGGGGAAACCATTTTGTTACACTACCTTGTACCATCAAGGAGCTTTCAAAACTTAGAACGTTAAACTTGGAGCATTGCAAGCAGCTGAAATATTTGCCCGAGCTCCCATCAAGTACTGTCTTGCCAGTAAGAAGAGAAACATTTTTTGGTAGATACGCAGCAGGATTAATTATTTTCAACTGCCCCAGTTTGAGTGAGCTGGAACGCTGCCGTAGCAGGGCTTTATCTTGGATGATACAAGTCCTTGAGGTGCCTACTCCATTCTTCCTTTCCCTATCTCTCTTTTTCTGTGTGTATGAACTAATACATGACTAATTTTTCTGGTACCAGGTGCACATGCAATCCTCTCTCCCCATTGGTCACATTAATATTGTTATTCCCGGAACTCAAATTCCAAGGTGGTTCAACAAACAATATATGGGTAGTTCAATAAGCATGGATCCATCTCCAATTATGCATGCAAATAATTGGATTGGCGTTGCTTGCTGTGCAATATTTGTGGCACATGATGATCCAACTAATTTGGGTAATGGAGTGGAAGGATATATTGGGTGCGGTTTTCAAAATAAAAAGCGCGGGGGCTTTCCCGGTATTCCGATACTTCTCGAGAAAGATCTAGTTACAGTTGAATCAGATCATCTGTTGCTACTCTTTTTTACTCGAAAAGAATTCATTGATGGATATGTAAGTAATAGAACAGATGGAACACATGATCTTGATGGTATTGAATTGGCAACCATAATCAATCAGCCCCAAGGTTTGCATTTGGAGGTGAAGAATATCGGGTATCGTTGGGTATTTAAGGAGGATTTGGAACAATTTAACCCAACAATGATGCATAGCGGAAATTCGTCAGTTTGGAAGTGCAAGTTTTTAACAATTGATGATCAGCCACAGCCATAACAATTGAGCTGATAAACAAAAAGCTTAGCAACTGCATTTCGGATACACTTCCATCAAATTTAATCCATTTGAGGTCAGACTTAAATCAGCAAAGCACTGATTGTTATAAATTTATAATCCATTCAAAAATACTCTGTTTTTTAATCGTAAATTCATGCCCAAATTCATGCCCTTTGCAGGTTATTAGTTGATGATATGGTGATTTTGTTTCTCTATTCTCTTTACAGGCTAGAGTCAATAGTTATTGAGAACATTGTTAAAGTGACAGTTGTCAAGACTTAAAGGGTAAAAAAGGTACAGAATCAACTTGGATATATAACTATCTTAAAGTAGAAACTTCTAACAATGATCGATTGTTTAGTTGAAGTAATTGGGGGAGTCTAGCTCCTTGTATCAATTTATGGGAGTACGCTGTTCATTATTTGATTTACAATTTTTAAACATAAGTGTGGAAAGGAAAGAAAGGCTAAAGTATTTTAGTACTAGAAAAATAATAATCTCATATATCATTTGAGATACCTTGAGGATCTATATCATTAAAAAGAAGTTACAGGTAAGATTGTTATTTGCTGATTTACAAAAAATATATGAATATGATATGTGCGAGTTTCTTCTATCTCTATGGTACCCTGCTTAACACACTCACCTTCTTCAGTGTTTGCTTATCTTGTGATTTTCAACAAATCCTCCTATACCCTGCAAATGTTAGCCAATCTCAAAGAATTATGAAAATGACTGAACTTTCCAAAGTTACGGCCTAATAACTTTAATTAACATTTGTCTCAAATCAAAGCACTACCGTGGACAACCAAAATATTCATCTCCGACTACCTGGAGCTAACACTTATTATGATGTGGGAACATGTCTACTTGGACATGAAAATATCCTCAATTTCTAATAATGGACAGCAAATTAAAACTAGACTTTGACTTTCTTTTTCTTTTTTCTTTTTGGCTGAGAAGACTTTGACTATTTAAAAATCTTTTATAAAGAACTTAAAGATGAGACTGACAATAAATTGGTTGTTAGAACTTCTTAAAAAAATGTTTATTTTGTAGAAAAAGTCTTCCACGCTATTTAAAGAAAGTCAGAAAGAATTATTTTTTTTATTTTTTTTTCTTTTATATGATAAAGGTAATACTAAAACAAAACTCCAAAGAGAAAGCACTTAAGGAAGTTTCGGGACTTCCCTCCCGAAGGATGTGGTGTTCTTCTCATGGAAGACAGTTTAGGAGTTGCTTTCCCTCATTTTGGTGTTTCTTAGGGACTTGGCCCTTCTTGTACGTAAAAAAAAATTTGTATAAATATTATCAAGAAAAAAGTAATATCATACAAATGAAAATTTTATAGAATTCACCAAAAAAAAGTTATGGCAAGTTATGGGTTACAAAACATTATTAACTATTTAAATTAATATAGTTGTGGTATATTTAAGTATATATATATACTCATTGTGATCTTTGTGGAATGTGTTGCCATTTAGGCATTGCTTCAAGGAAGTTTCTCCCAATTCACTTCTTCACGAGTGAGTTTAAGAAATTTCAACTTGACTTCACAGGAAAGGTCTGACAATTTTCTCATCATTTCTAATCCTCGAAAGAAAGTTCAAGGAGTTGCATTGCATATTTGTCCTCAACTCCCAAATCATATTCATAAGACATGTTAGGATTGCTTTTTTTTTTTTTTGTTCCCCTTTAGAGAAAAGCACTTTGGAAAAATAAAATATTTTCGTATATGCTTTTTTAAAGAAGAAGCACAACAGAAACCACAAATTATATTTTTTTTTCCACTGAAAGTTTCTTCATTTCCTGTAGCTTGTCAATTGTTCTGAAAGGACTTGCCCTTGTAGCTTCAGAGCAACAGTGTATACGTTAGAGATAGAGATATATCTTGTATCGTTTAATTTTGTAAGTAGGATTTTAAATTAATCTTCTGATTGAGAGAAGGTGAAAGGAAAACGTATAACTCGTTGACTTATGCAAGCTGAAGTGCAGAACTAATGGAAATAAAAACACAGAAGAATATTACACCTACGAAATAGAAAAGAAAAAAAACGTGATATTTATATTTTTTAGAGTTATCAAACGGATCGGTTTGTTCAAATCAACAATCATTTTTGAACTAAATCAATAGACAGTCCATCCCACTCATATTAAGCCAACATGTTGAAGCCAACATTTATTTTTAAACTCATACCAAAATTAATAGCTCTTAATTTGTAAATCCTTGCTAAGGTTAGTGATTTACTCTCACCTTAAAATGAGAAAAGTCTCTACTCACCATAAACTTTTATATAACGAAAAAAATTCAAATTTAAATGGATTAGGATTTAAAGGTATGTACTAGAATAGTGCAATATGAATAATATCTGAACAAATAAGAAATAGTGCATATATAACTTTCTTAATGTGCATATGAATTTGTTAAATTTTTTATATAGTACTGTAAATTTGTATAAATATACAGAGTTATTGTATAAAGAAAACTTATATAAATACATCATTAGAAATGCCTGAATAATATGTGAAAGGAAGCTAAAAATAGCAGAATTATTACGTTTTCAATAATTTGTTTGGAATGGCCCCTTACTGTCAAATCTTGTATCATGTGAGCTGTAAAATAGCATCATTGGAGCTTCATAGTTCATACATTATCGCTATCGGTGGCCACAGAAAATACTTCAAACCATTTGATATATTTTGAAACCTCCATGGGACATGGATGCATCTCCCTTGCAGTTGCACATAGCAATGTACCCATGATTTGCTTTGGGACACATCACCATATCTCCACCTCGCCAACAAATTGGCCAAAAGAGGACACACAATCTCCTTCTTCATACCCAAAAGAACAAAGGCCAAGTTAGAGCTTTTGAACCTCCATCCACATCTTATTACCTTCATCTCTATAACTGTTCCCCAAGTTGATGGCCTTCCTCATGATGCAGAAGCCACTTCAGATCTTCCCTTCACTTTGTCCACACTTCTTTTCCCTGCTATGGATCATACTGAGAAGGATGTTGAACTACTCCTACTTGAAAATCACTTCCCCCTCTTTGAGAAATGCTATTTTGAATTTGTTATAAAAGGGACATAACTTCATTTAGTAACTAATGAAGTAATACATGAAATTGATGTAAAATTATCTTCTTTTTTTAATACGCATAGGATTGTCTTTAACTTTTATTTTTTAATATTCTTTGTTATTTAATAAAACATATAGTTATTTCAAATTTTTATTTTTAAAAATGATTTTGAATTAATCAAATATAAATATATGCTTTATAAAAAGATTGCCTTTTTTTTAAATATAAATTATTTATCTTTGACTTTGCATGTTAGAATAGGCATCAAGTCTGTTCAATACTTCATTATTAGCTTAACTGCATGAGCATATCTTGAATCCATAGAAAAGCAGCATCAGGGAAATAATTCAGTTGGAGTTAAGCTCATGCATCATCCCCCTGCAGGGTTCCCAGATTCGAACTTCAGGCTTCATGTTCATGAGGCACACCAATTTGATACATTGATGGAATCGGAGATTAGCAGTGGTGTTCATTTCAATGATCGCATGGCCACTGGCACAAGATTGTCAGATGCAATCGGATTCAAAGGTTGTAGAGAGATTGAGGGACATTATGCTGACTATCTTGAAACCCTGTATGGGAAGCCTTTTTTGCTTTCAGGTCCTTTACTACCAGAGCTACCCACCTCCACTTTGGAGAAAAAATGGGCAGAATGGCTTGCAGGATTCAAGGCTGGTTCAGTTATTTACTGTGCATTTGGAAGTGAATGGACGCTACCTCCAAATCAGTTCCAAGAATTGTTACTGGGTCTTGAGCTAACAGGACACTAATTCAAACCACCTATTGGATTTGAGTCGTTTGAAGCAGCTATGCCAGAGGGATTCAAAGATAGGATTCAAGGACGAGGGGTTGTACATGGGGGCTGGGTGCAGCAAACACTAATTCTCGAGCATCCATCTGTAGGGTGCTTCATTAACCATTGTGGATATGGATCTTTACTAGAGGCACTTGTGAATAAGTGTCAGATGGTGCTTTTACCTATTATTGTGAATGATTATGTCTTGAAGCATATCAAATGGGTTTTTTATGATAACAAAGTCAAAGATGAAAATCAAGATCAAAAGAGAAGACCAAAATCAAAAGATAAAGACCAAGATCAAAAGAGGCATATTAGATATAGGTCTTAGAATATCAATGTAAAATGTCCTTTAAATATCTCAATGATTCTCAAATGGTCTTTCAAAATATCATTTCTAAAATAAGTGTAAAAATTCAAAGCTACAATATTTTTTCAAAGCAACATTATTTTCAATCTTAGATTTACTTTGGCTTGAAAGGATTTATGTTTAATCAAATGTCTTGAGGAGTTATGAAATGACTTTTCCTTTCTGTCTTTTTGTCATTGGACTTGAAAATGTGTTTAAAATAATATTGCAACTGCGTGTAATCGATCCAACACGTATGTTTATAATCGATTACAAACTAGCAACGCCTTGTCGACTCACCATTTTGCATTGATTAAATCGATGTAGGAATCAATTCATATGGTTATCTAATCGATTTCAACTCAAATAATATAATCGATTACAATAAACCCTCTTAAGGCAGAACATTCGTCCACTCAAAGAGCTCCACATATAATCGACTTACATTTGGATATTCATTAATCGAGTTCATTCAACTCGATGCAATACAATCCCATTTAATATGTCTGAACTAGTCAGTTATGAACATCGTAATTACTTGATGGTGTTTTTGCACTGTAAATCAATGAAGTGACCATCGAGATGCACACCACGAAGCTCACTGAACTCCAAAAACACTTCAAACATCATATAATCGACTTACATAATATTTTTGGTATTCGACTGCGAATGATCTGTGGAACAATGTCACCTGACAAAATGCTATTTTAAAGTTTAGCATTAAAAAATTGCAAACCTTTAAATTATTTTACAAAGATTCTTTTTCTTCATAAACTTATAAATACTTGCTTTGGGTCTTCATTAAGGGTTGAACTTCATTTTAGAACATCAATCTAACACTCTATACTCCAAGAATCAATCCAGAAAATTTTGTTATTTTTGTGAAAAACTTGAGATATTCAAAAGGGGCATTATTTGAATTCAATTTGTATTTATCTACTTTTAAGAGAGTTTCTATCTTCTATACTTTGTGTACATCAAAAAAGAGGGTGAGGTTTCTTTAGAGTTTGGGTAGGTATCCCTTATAGAAATTTATCTCTCAAAGTTAGAAAAGGGTGAGAATCCCGTTTGCAGGTGAGACATCCCTCAAAAGGTTGTAAAGGGAGAGAGGCATCCCCTGAATTTGAGGCTCAAAGCACAAGGGTGAGGCTTATCCCAAATGCGTTGGCCTCTGTTCTTCATCTAGTTCTTTCTATTGTGTAAAGGTTTTCAAGCACCATGCCATTCAAGCTCCTGAAGTTTGGTTGAGGAAAATCTCACATTTGTAATTCGCTTATCTGGATATGAGAGTGCTTAATATAGTTTAATTTCATTCCCGTCCAAAAAATAAAAGTGCCGATAAACAAAAATCATTACATTTGATTCTCTCATATCTCTTTACATTTGTGCAACTTTATATGTTTGTTTGAATATTATTCATCTTGATTTATTTAATTTGTGAGTGAAGTATTTAATCTCATTTATCTATTTACTTCAATTATCCAATAATGGCCCTAAAAGCAACGAAGAATTGTTTACAATTTTACTGAAAGATTTGTGAAAATATTTCATAAACTCAATTCACCCCCTCTTGAGTTTGATGCCACTTGGCTAACAATTATTATATTTGATCAAATCGTCAATGCAAGGATGATAAGCAGCATCTTAAAGGCTGGTGTTGAAGTGGAGAAAGGTGAAGAAGATGGTTCCATTACAAAGGAGAGTGTCTGCAAAGCTGTGATGACTGTGATGGATGATGAGAGTGAGGCTGCTAGGGAGGTCAGAGCAAACCATCCTAAATTGAGAAGCCTCTTACTGAGCAACAATTTATAGTCCAATTATATTGATAGTTTCTGTCACAAGCTCCAAGATTTACTTGGGTGAATTCCAACTTCCAAATTTCAGCTACGACTGTCAAATTAGCTTGCTTGATTTGCTTCCGTATAAATCGACTCTATCAGCATTTGGACATTCAAAAAATTAAAATATATTTCTTTCCCACCGCCAGTTTGTAACTTTACTCACTTTCACTAGCTAGTACCTAGTCAATGTCCCTGTAGCTTCAAATTAGAATTATATAAAGCAAACAAGTAACGAATTTTATATTCCCACACAGGTCATGTGACCCCAAACACTACGTTTGCTTCTGTTTCCGTCCATAGCTATATTTTGTTGAAAAAAGCTTTCACAGTTTCACGTGGTACAGAATTCAAAGACTTGTTCTTGCTGCCTCATTGGAGTAGTGTATATACTATATACATCATCATTGTTATTCCCGGAAGTCAAATTCAAAGGTGGTACAACATTCAGAGTGTGGGTAGATCAATATACGTAGATCCATCTTCCGTTATGCACGACAATAACTGGATTGGTGTTGCTTGCTGTGCAGCATTTGTTGCACATAATGATCCAACTGATTTGTTATATCTTGAAAGATATAAAGCCGAATTTGAGTGCGGCTTTTACAAGATGCCCAGGGGCTGTCTTTATGACAAAGATCTGATTACGGTTCTAACGGGTCACCTCTGGCTACTCTATTTCACTCGGGAAGAATTCATTCGTAAGATAAGTTGGCTAACACAAGAAAATCACAATCTTGATGATAGCATATTTCAAGCCACTACGTCTCTTTACAAGTTAAAAATCTTTCACTGACTTTCACTTTGGCTTGCTATATAGTTGTGCCTTATTCCCAATAGTGTTTTTGCCGGAGAAGCCTCTTTGTGATGGGCTAATATTGCTGGTGTTTCCTTTCTGTCTCTTTTGTCATTAGTTTGGGGGCCAAGGCCCCAATTGTAACAAATAATATTGCAACTGCGTGCTTATCCCTTACTCTTCATCCAACACGTAATTCTGTGTTATTTCAATACCAGGATATCAAACTAGCAATTTGTCTGTTTCATCATTTTGCATTCAAAAATAAATAAATAAAGTGATGTAGGAATCAATTTTCATATGGCTATCTTAAAGGAACCATTTCAACTCCAATAATTGGTAGGGAGGTCAGAGCAAATCATACTAAATTGAGAAGCCTCTTATTCAGCAACGATTCTGGGTCCACTTCTATCGAGTTGCTTCCACATATAAATCGACTTTATGAGCATTTGGATTTTCATTAATTAGTTTGGTGCAACTTTGATGCAATACAATCCCATCAACTATGTCTCAACTAGTCATTTATGAACATCGTAATTACTTGCATGGTGTTTTTGCTACTGTAAATCATATGAAGTTGACCTGTGTCTTGATGCACCACGAAGGTCACTCGAACTCCCAAAATCACTACAAACATCATATATACTTGCATAATATTTTTGGTACTTACTGCTATATTAGAATGAGTGAACATTTTTGTGGAACAATGTCAACCTGACATAAATGCTAATATTCAAAAGTTTAGTTTTTGAAAAAATGCAAACCTTGGATAAATTATTTTACAAAGTTAGATACCATTTTCATTCCAAAAACTAGTACATAATGCTTCGACGTTGAATTTGCATAATCTGTAAAGTATGGTGGTGAAAGTATTACAGAAGGAACATGGAAACATCCTATTTCTTCAAGAATCGTCAGATTACAGACAAATGTTGTTTTTAGTTGCTCAAATGCTACACGAGATTTCCTTTTCACTTATTTGAATCGAGAACTTTGAGCCAAATAAAGGGTTCCCCGGCCAAATGTTTACACAAAATAACATCCTTTCTAGTTTTCTATTATGTTTGATTACGGTTCCCCAGAGAAATTTGGCCCAAAAAACCTTCCAGCAAGAGAGAATCCCGTTTGCATTATAGAAAGAATCTCGTTTTCTTTAATAAAATTGAAGGAGATGCATAAGATGGAGAGAGAGCTGATGAATTTGTCTAAAATACATCAAAGGTCCCCCTCCACAGGCTTAAATCACAAATGCGTGGGCCTCTGTTCTTCATCTATTTCTTTCTCTGTTGCGAAATATAGGGGCCCATGCATTGGCAGACCATGCCATCTCAAATCCTGATATTTGGATTGAGGAAGCACCCAAACACATTTGTAATTCGCTTATCTGGATATGCTCAGTGCTTAATATAGTTGAATTTCATTCCCGTCCAAAAAAATAAAAGTGCCGATATTAACTAAAAATCGTTACGTGTGACAACGAAAAAAATATAACACTTGGAATGTACTCTCATATCTGCTAACGTTTGGTTAAGTAAACTTACCATTTTTTTTAAAATAAACCAAGTAAACTTGCCATAATATTTAAGATTTGGCTATATATTATTATAGATGGCTGTGTTAATAAATTGCATTGGTAAAGTTACAAATGAAGAATCCAAAGAATGGCCCTAAAAGCAGAAAGAAACAAGAGGCTTAATAGTCACAATAACTCGATAGGCATCCCAATTAAGAGAAATATATTGACATTACTCGAAGTATGTTCCAACTTTTTTTTCTGAGTACACATGTTCCAACTTACACAAACATAAAAACAACCAATAAACAGGGACTGCAAACCAACAACTAGAAACAGGATAATGACATCTGACCAACAGAACCACGGAACAGACGCACAAGACGGGACATTCTCAGAAGCCACCACGAAGGCGAAGGACAAGATGGAGGGTGGATTCTTTCTGGATATTATAATCTGCCAAAGTACGACCATCTTCCAATTGCTTACCAGCAAAAATAATTCGCTGCTGGTCTGGGGGAATTCCCTCCTTGTCCTGGATCTTGGCTTTCACATTATCAATGGTATCAGAACTTTCAACCTCCAAAGTTATGGT
The DNA here is from genome assembly GCA_029884595.1 of Ormosia semicastrata. Lineage (NCBI taxonomy): Eukaryota > Viridiplantae > Streptophyta > Magnoliopsida > Fabales > Fabaceae > Ormosia > Ormosia semicastrata. The sequence continues at coordinate 2,433,615 of JAQQTO010000038.1, read as the reverse complement.
CTTGCAACCTTGAAAATGTAGTAGCAGGCCGATCCACAAGAAATTGGCTCCCAATAAAAATAAAAATTAAACTTTTGTTAAAAAACTAATAAAAGAAATTAAACTTAAAGTCTTGACAAAGATTTGCATTCCACCACGAAGCCGCAGAACCAAGTGCAGAGTGGACTCCTTCTGGATATTATAATCGGCAAGGGTTCTTCCATCTTCTAGCTGCTTCCCAGCGAAGATAAGCCTCTGCTGATCCGGTGGGATGCCCTCTTTGTCCTGGATCTTGGCTTTCACATTATCAATGGTATCTGAGGATTCTACCTCCAAAGTTATGGTCTTTCCAGTTAAAGTCTTAACAAAAATTTGCATGCCACCTCTCAAACGAAGGACCAAGTGAAGGGTAGACTCCTTCTGGATGTTGTAATCAGCAAGGGTTCTCCCATCGTCAAGCTGCTTCCCAGCAAAAATAAGCCTCTGCTGATCTGGAGGGATACCCTCTTTGTCCTGGATCTTGGCCTTGACATTATCAATGGTATCAGAGGATTCGACCTCAAGGGTGATGGTTTTCCCAGTCAAAGTCTTGACGAAGATTTGCATGCCACCCCTGAGGCGAAGCACGAGGTGGAGAGTGGATTCCTTTTGGATGTTGTAATCAGCAAGGGTGCGACCATCCTCAAGCTGTTTACCGGCAAAGATAAGCCTTTGTTGGTCAGGTGGGATCCCTTCCTTATCTTGGATCTTAGCTTTAACATTGTCAATCGTATCAGAACTCTCCACCTCAAGGGTGATGGTCTTGCCGGTCAAAGTTTTCACAAAGATCTGCATCTGTTCAAATCAAATGCCACAATTTTCAGCAATCAGAGACTAAAACATTAAAAACAGGATCTATTAGGACACTAAATATTAAATCACAAACCCTAATACACCAAAACAGAACGTATTCGGACAATGGAAATTAAATCACAAACCCTAATAAAAAGTCTGGGGCAGAATTTACATATTACAAACAGATCACTAAATCAGAAAAACCTCAAACCCCAGTACATAAAAAACAGAAAACATTGGGACAATATGAAGTAGATAACAAGCAATAACAAAAGTTAAAAGAGAAAATTTACATACAACCCACCGATCACATAAACAAAAACGAGATTGAATGAATTCAAATTCAACGAAACCAAAACCGATCAACACAAACTAACAGGATAAATAGAAATCATCAATAGATCAAGACATTGAAACGTAAATATGAACAGGAACCGCGGAAAAAAGAGAGAAAACTTAGACATACCTTTAGACGAAAATTAGGATGAACAAGACCTGCAAGATTAGGGTTACGAATATTGCTAATTAGAAATTCCGATGGGTAAAGGAGGGGGGGAGGAGTCGTATTTATAGCTTGGTTGTGCCTACTCAAATGACGAAAATATCCATACAAAGTTGCGTCACGTGTATTGTACAATAGCCGACACGACAAGATTAGGATTACTTACGCGCACCGGATTCTATAATGCTCTGGGAGATTCTATATCCTGTTTCTTATTTTCTATTATACGGAAAGATATTTCATATTTGTAGCGTTTCCCCCACGCTCTTGAATGCTTGCGGCTAAAATTAACCCTTTTCTTTTCTTAATTTTTTTTAATGGTGATTTTTTTAAAAGAAGAAAAGATTATATAATGTAATGCGGGAAGCCACGCTATTCATGGATTTTATTACATATAATAAGGTGAAAATAGGTTATTTATAGCATAAATTCCTGAAAATTGTCTCGTTGTTCTTATTATCGATGTCAAGCATTGAGGTGTAAGAAGGTGGTTTGATTTGGTTCTTTAAAAAAAATAAATTTAAATAAATCAAAATTAATTAGTTTAATTTGATTCAATTTTTTTGTGTTTTTTATTAGTTAAGTTCAAACTAAATCGAACTAAACATCTACGAATTAGTTTAGTTCGAGTGATTGGGTTTGTCATTTTTTTAACATAAAAATTATTTAAATAATTAACTTTTTATAGTAAAAAATACATAATAAATTTATGAAATTTTTTTAAAAGTATAATCAAATTTATTGATTTGAATACTAATAATTATTTCATATCTCAGAATGTGTATTAAAAGGTTCATAATGAGATAATAAAGAAACATATTGATATTTGTATTAAGAAATTATATTTGAATAAGTTAAAAAAATTTCAAGAGAGATTTAACTTGACAAGTTTCATGCTACTACTATTCAATTAAAGAGGAAGTTGTAAACAACTAACCTTAGAAGATATATAAAAATCAATTGAAACCCTAAAGACATAATGGAGTAATGGAGAATTTCTTGATCATTGAAAGCATAATGACAATCGCTTGAAATAACATGAAAGCTTCCAAATCCCAAGTCTCCAACCTTTGACCAAGTCATATCTTCATCCAAGAGAATGTTGTTGGGTTCAAATCATAATTCACCATAATAGAACTTCATCATCATCATATGCAAATCATCCAATGCCAAACAAAAATTAATATCTATATTCATGTCTCCATAAGATTCAACTCATTTTCGTTTCTTCACTAGCCTGCGTTTCTCTTCCCCTTAATCTAATCTTCCAAACTCTCATTACTTAAGTACTCATAAATTAGAGCGCATCAAATTCATTATTTTTAAAGTCAATACTAGAAACATTTAAAGTTAATTCATCATTTTCAAGCTTTCAAAGAAGTTCAGGATGATGTTATTATCAAGTACCTTTTACTTTTCTCGTTCTTTATGTATAAAAGCAATAAATTGTCGGATATAGTATCATCACACAACTACCATCTTGTGGCTATAATGATGTAATGTCTAACATGCCTTCTTCCATGGCTATGAGACTCACATGCAAAATGCAAGTAAAGTTTTTTATTACCTTCTAAATGGACAGCAGAGAGATTTTGAAAAACTCCACCACTAGGAATAATTCTTTTTAAATCATTATAAGAGATGTTCAAAAGCTGAAGGACATGTAGATTTTGAAGCTCAATAAGAATGGATCCATAAAGTTGGTTGGAGGAAAGATTCAAAGTTTCCAAGTCTCTCATTTCTCCAAGAGTTTTTGGAATAGCACCTGATAGTATATTCTTGACCAAAAACAAATTTTCCAAACTCAAACAATTGTTGAATGAGTTGGGGATGTCATCAAATAATTGTTAATTTTTCAATTTTTCAATATATACTATGCCTAATATTGACTAGAGTTAATTTTATAATACAATTAACTTATTTAAGAAATTAATGATGAAATAAGTTAAAAAATTAGTAATTATGCAGACCATGACTAATTATTATTAATAGAGTTAAAACACTAGTGTTTTTTTCTGCTTTAGAAGTTCCACGAATGACGCCCTTTGAAATAAGCGTATGAGGATCTAGATCCTGGCGAAGGTGGTGAAGCAAACACTACTGATTAATCTAATTCTGATGCGTTAAGCATAATCGAATATTTTGGAAAAGGAGTATTACACCAAGTAATAGCTAAAAAAGGTTGTAGCATAAATTAAAATAATAATAATAATAATAATATATATATAAGCGATCACGGCGGTAAAAAAGAAGAGGTTTTGTTAATTGTAAATCCATCCATCAAAAGTGCCAATATATGGTTTGGTTTGGTTCAATTTTGAAATTTCAAATCCGAGAACCGAATCAATTAAACTTTAATTAATTTAAATTTTACCCGAACCAATTAATATACCCAAACTAAACCGAACTAATTTAATTAGTTCGAATGGGATTGATCGAGTTAGTCGAATTATCCGAACCAATTTACACCCCTAGTCAAGCGGGTTAGTTAAACTATAATTTTATGTTTGATCCAACTTAATTTAATAGTTATGCGAGTTAAATTTAGTTGAAAAATACTCTAATTCATGAAGTATGGAACAAATTTATTTTATTTTTCTCATAAATTTTGTGTATTACCAATTAAGTGTAGATATAGGTTTGTGGTCACTTTGAGAATGTGACTAAGAAAATAGTGATTAAAAACTCATAAAACATTTGATATTGGTACAAAAATCTAATGAATCGTTTGAATGACAAATAGTATCTTAAAAAAATTAATAATGAAATAAATTATTATGTCAACTCATATTCTATATGTGATATTGATCAAAAAAAAATTAAACTATATGTGATGACATTAATTTCAATTAATTAATGTGATTTGTTATTTATAACTTTTAGAACATGTAAGTTTGCTATGATTTATTTTATATTTATATTAACTTTGTAAGATTTATTAAGTTTATTTAGATTGTTTAAACTTATTTTATTTGAATAAAATTAATTTTGTAACTTTTTATTTTATTTGAGATATATATTATTTTTAATTAAGACATGTTATAATAAATTTTTTATTTCATATATTAACATTTATTTTAATAAGCATTTTTTGATTAATATATGTTAGACCAATATGTTTGACCCAACTCAATACACCTTTAAATAATCGGGATTGAGTTGAGTCAGGTTAAAGAAAAAGAATTTCTTCAACTTAATCCAAGTAAACCTACTTATTTAATGAATGGATTAAGTTTAAAAATATCTCAAAACTCACCTTATTCACCCAATGAATACCGCTAGCTTTTTGTATTGGAATGTATTTGACATATATGTGAATGTCAATCTATATTGTATATTAATTTGTTTATTTCATGTGTGTATACATGTGTACATTTTTTAATGTGTGAAAACTATAACTGTATAAACCGGACTAACTTGACTAATCGGATTGGAAAATCGATGACCCAGCCACTTGGCCGGTCCGGTTGAAGGAGCTCGTCGAATTTCTTAATAGTTCGGTTAAACCTGGTTAACATCCAATTAAATAAGCATAAACCGTTCAAACCCAATAAAAACGGACAACTTGGATTTCTCCCTCTCAATTGAAGCTTAGTTTGAGCCTATGAGGGCCTATTGCAGATTTTTTTTTTTAAGAAAAAAAATAATCCATCTTCAGAGAAAGAAGACGAAGAAGAATGAGAGACAAAAAATAAGAGGATATTTGATGGAGTTTCAGTGACACTCAAAGAATCAGTGTTGGGATTCAAGGCCTTTTCTTTTTCTTTAATTTTCCTGCGCTGTTAAGCTTTGTGGGTGTGAAAAAAAAAACTAAAGGAAGGAGACGAAGGAATAGGTCATTATGTGGTACACCTTAAAATTAAGGGTGCATTGCCCCTTTTATTTTACTTACAATTTTTATTTTTTTATCAATATTTTTTTAATATTATTTATCATTTTTATTATTATTATTTTTTCACTTAATTATATCTATTTAAGATGAGTGTAAAATAGAAAATGATGTAATAACATCATTTTCCTTTTACCTATCATAATAGGTCAATGGAACTTTTTTTTTTTTCGAGCTGAATGGAACTTGATTTTTAAAAATATTTTTTATAATTTATATTTTATCATTCATTAATTGTTTTATTTGATTGAAAGTCAGATCTAATTACTCCATCACACCTACTCTAACTCCATAACACCAAAAGGGTTCAACCAAAATAATTGGGGATATGAAGATCTGGGTTCGACCAAAAGGGTTTTACCCAAAGATCTAAGAAAAAAAGGTTAAGAAAAAAAATATGGAGCTTGTGAATTGAATTTGATTGGTTTTGTTTGAACAGGCTCTTGATTTTGACGGTGGTTCTGGGGAGTTATTTTGGTGCTGAGATTGTTCATCTGTGTGTTGTTGAATCTATCACTTCTGATTAAGATAGAAGAATGCATCAGATTGAAGGTTGAGTGCATGTTGTTTCTGGTTCTTGTTGCAGAGACATGTTGGACGGTCGTTCCTGTGTGGATCTATCACACTCGCGCAGATCTGGCCGCATGTTGTTTCAGATTGAAGGTTGAGCGTGAATCTATCACCCTCGCCCAGATCTGGCTCCCAAGGTCGATAATCCACCTAGCGGCGCTTCCGAAGATCCACCGTCAAGGGTGGATGCAATGTCTGAGCGATCATCACGGTGGCATCAAAGTCGCGATTGTAGATCTGGTCGCGGCACGCTCAGTAGAAGAGCTCAGCGCGATAGGGGGACCTCCTCTGGATCACAGCGAATGGTAACACGACGGCACGGCTGCCAGGAGGCTTGATCTGAAGGCAGTGGTGGAGGACAAAAGAAGTTTGCAAGTTTGGGAATGATAATAATGATGGACCCTTTTAATTTTAATTACTAATTACTGATTATAAGCTATTAATTAATCTGTTTCAACCTTTAAAAATTTTACTAGTTATACATGTATTCAATCATGATTTTGGGTCATAGATGTGTTTTTATGCAACATCAACGGTTGACATGTAAAGTGCACTGGTGCACCCTATTTTTCAGGGTGCAACACATGCGGATCCCGAAGGGAAAGTTTATAGGAGAAAATGGTTTAAAAATGAGAGAGAGAAACATTAAACACTACGGGCTTGTTTGGGAAAGCTGAAAATTATAGATTATGCTGATAATCGATTATTGTTATAATCGATTATAATCTATTATTGTTATAATCGATTCATTTTTATGTTTGAATGCATTAGTTGTAAAACGATTTTAAGCTAATATGATTTGTTTGGATAATATAAAAAAGAATCACTTTTATGCATTAAATTACTAAAATAAGTATAGAATGATTAAAAAAATTATTTGATTGAGGGCAAAATAATATTTACATATTAAATTGTAAGAAATAATCTATAAGTTAAAATCATAAGTTCTAATCTTTAGCTTATGATTATTAGCTGAAAAAAACTTTTATTTTACATTGAATTTCATGTAAAAGCTTTTTAAAAAAATAATCTTTTTATCCAAACATAATAATTATTTTACAAAACAGCTTAATACTCTAAAAACAGTTATTTCCCAAACATGCTTTACCTCTGCTCTTAACAGTACTCTTACCCCTCTACAAATATTCTTACCATAAATAATACATACACTTCTTTTAACATCTTTCTCAATATAATTTATCATATTTATTTTTTTTATCATTTTTTTACTTAATCACAACTTTTAAAAAAGTGTGAACAATAATACATCCCTAAAAAAATATGTATGACTATATTTTTTCTACCCCTATCCTTTGCATGCATGTTGCATCAATGCACTGGCAGTTTTTACTTTTTCCTTCCTTTGCATTGATTAATTAATCAAAAGTTATATTAGATAGATTTCCTTTTTAAATTTTATAATAAATAATATAAGAAAAAATAGAGATAAATTAGAGTGGAATAATTTTTTGGTAAGTAATATTTTTTTATTAATGCAATACAAGGAGTGAAATAATTTTTTTATTATAAAGTAATATTTATATAATTATTTTAAAAAATTTATTTAAAATTTTCAGTTTAACCGTTTAACATATAATTAGATCGTTGATCCAATAATCAAATCTTTCTACTGACTTAACATCTAATCTAAATTATACAATTACGATGAAAATCGGGGCACATAGTTAAGCTTCCAAAATTTTCATCTGTATTCCCAATGATCTTATATAAAAGCAAAGTGGCAAATAAGCCGTACTAAGTTACTAACTCATCTACTAATAAGCGCTATTGAAATAATTTTCAGCTTTTTCATCTACCCTCTTTTCTTTACCACTACAGTTCCAAATGCTAAAGGGATGAGCCTTTGATTAAAAGCAATTGTATCCTCTCCCGTAAATTGTTTTACACAATTAAATACCAAGTCCATGCAAAATGCTTCAATGACTTATAGAAACCTTCCTTTTGGTCTCTCGCTTTGTTAATAAGTGCATATGTGATGTGTATAGCGTGTTTTTATTTTTTTGGTCTGAATGTGTCTAGCGTTTGAAGCAATGGAAAATGGGGTTCCATTTTTTAAAATGTTTTTAGATGAAAATGGGCTACGTGTAGGATGGGTTGTTATGGGTTGGCTTATAAATATGCTCATCATCAACTCATATACAATACAGCCCACTAAGATTTATTTTAGAAAGTCCATTCCAACCACATCTGCATGACCAAAATAAACATCCAAGTGTACATAATTGGGCTGCTCCCAACCCGTTCTTCGCCCATTTAAATCTTCAGTCCAATTTTTGATACATACCAAAATGAAATTCACTTTTTCGTCAAGAAAGGAAATTTAATTCATTAAGCTAGCATAATCAATATGCCTTCTACTTTATTTTTTTAATTTAAAAATAAAGTTTGAAACAACTATCTCTAATTATAGTTTTTTTAGAATAAAATTTTAGTTTACATGGTGTTAAGACACTAAACACCACAACTATGTTTTACATATTTAATATAGATATATAACAATCTGATTTGAAGAATTGTCTCTAGTGAGATTATGATGGAACAACGAATAATAATTATTAAAATTTAGAGTTATCATTAATTTTATTTAAATTAAAAAATATTTATAAAATTTTTTATTTATGAAAAATGGTCTTTTAAAAATGATATATAGATTTGAGAGTTGATTTATGCACAGAGAATGATAAAAATTTAATTTCACAACATTCTTGACATATTTACTCAAACGGTTATTCTAAGTTAATTATATAAATTATAAATAATCTTTAAAAAAATATTTGTTTTATCTCATTTTAAATAAAGATAAATGTAATTATTTACAAAATGACAAAATTAGATTATGAAAATTTTTATTTTGAGTTGATTGATTTTATTTAAAGAAATTTTTTTATTTTATTGTTTATAAAATTCATTTGATTTAACTTGAAAATTTCTAGCCATCAAGTTATCATAACTTGGATAACTCTTAAAATTTATAATATTAATAAGTTATCACAACTTAGTTAACTTTTTTTTATTATTTTTCAATAAGTTTCAGTTCCTTTATTTTCCAATTGGCACAAGATCATCATAAAAAATTAAGATAACCATGCTAATCAACAAACAACGAAAAGAAATCATGAAACAAGAAAAGGAAATAGTTCTTTTATAAGAGAACTCTTAATGTATATTCTTTGATTTTTATATATTTAATTTATTTTTATTTATAACCAGAATATTATACATTTCATTTATTTTATAAAAACAATTTGTTGCACTTTTGTTATTTCATTACCTTTGTCTAAGAACAAAAAACATAAAAGGATAACTTATTCTGAAAACCCAACCCAATACAAAACAAAATTAAAAAAAAAACGTTAGGTTGTTAAAAAATCAATAAGAGGCCATGACCCAGTATTTGAAAGCTGAAAAAAACTCAAGCCCAAAGATAACAAAAGAACCTTGCTCTATCTTTTATTTTTCTTGGTACAAAGCCTTGCTCTATCTTGATAAAAGAAACAAACCTAGAACCTCAAAGTAAAAAATGGCCCCACGTTGACAGCCCAAGGTCTCTAAATGGCATAATACCCATTTCCTTATTCTTTTCTAGAACAAAAACAACTTTTCGCACGTGAATTCGACTGTTAATATAGATGGCTTATAATTTTAAGGATAGTTCATATATTTTTTTTTTTATTTTTTTATTTAAATTTTAATAAGTGTAAAATAAATTAAGTGAGAATGAGACATGTAATTAAGTTTAAACGTTATAAAAATTTATAGTTATATCCTCATATAAAATAATTCATATATTTTTTTGAAAATTATATATAAGAGAAATTTTATAAATTTTAATTAATAATATTTATACACATATAAATTTATATATAAGAAATTTAAATTATTCTTTTTTTAGTTTTTTATCATAAATTATTATATAAATAAAAAATTATAAATTTTAATTAATAATATTTATATACACTTTTTTTATCACAAATAATTAATTATACATAAAAAATTTTTTATAAATTTTAATTAATAATATTTATTCATACTCACAGTTATAGACAAAAGTTTTAAATTAAAAAAATAATTATGAGGCAGTTTAAAACGAAAAAGCAAAAAGGTGTCAAATAACCGGTTATATTGCTTGGTGTAACCGTAGACCCATGGTATGTGGTTGTACGATAAACGAGTCCTGTCTACTGGGGCATGGCAGCAGGGAAACGTACAGGGGTCTTACGTACGGTGGAGAGGAAGACGATGGGATGGTGGCAACATAGGAGGGGTGCACGGTTCTGACGGCGGCAAAAGGGGAACCTGAGCGGCGCGTGCAGTGAGGGCAGCAACGGTGGATCCTCCTCAGGTTGCGGCTTGCTATTTGTGGTGGTGTTGCCATGGAGATGGATGGGACCGGTGTGTTGGGATTAATTGTTGTGGGGCTGAGGTTTATGTTGACACTTGGATCTAATTTGGCATTGGCAGGGATTTGTTTGTGTAGGTTGGTTTATTTGTGTGGGTGGGTCTATTGGGTTTGTATTTTGGCATTGTGTTTCATGTTTCAGGTTAAAAAAACTAAACCAACCCAAGGACCCCAGAGACCAGATGCTTCCCCTCTTTTTTTTTTTCTGCTTGTGCGTGTCTCTTCCCCTTCCACTCTCCGACTCTTTTCTTATATAGCCCAGCCCTGTAAAACCAAACAAAACAAGCATGGAGAGCAATACTGAAGGGAACAAATGGCTTTGTATCCGCCGTACAAAGTGGTGCTGAAGTGCAGTTGTTCATGGGGGCAATGGAGCAGTGTCTGGCCTGTTGTGAAGAGTTAGTAGAATGAGTTAAATGCACATAAGAAAAAGACACAAGTAAAAGATGATCAGGAGAGTGTTTTTTTTTAAACAATAAAAAAGTGAAGAAATTTTATTTCTTGTAATTGGGCTCTGGGCTAAGGAGCTTGGGCCCTTTTTTTCTTTTTCTTTTTTATTTTTTGTTGCAGTGGACTTTGGAATGTTTTTAATAAACTTTGGGCTTTTTTAATGTTAATGTAATTTCTTTTATTTTCCTCTTATTTTATTTTTAATTTTAATTTTTTAATGGTCCGGATAAAATCAAGTATTTATAAAAAAATCAAATAAAATTAATTTTAAAATTATTGTTTAAAATTTTAAAAACTATAAAAAAAACTATTTGTAAATTGTTTCAAAGGAGGCCTTTTTAACTAAAATTAAAATTTGCAAGTGTACGGATAAATTAAGAATTTAATGATAAAAATAAATATAATTTAAATAATTTTTTTATTAAATAACATATATGTAATAATTCATTTAAAAAATATTTATAAGTTTAATTTAAAAATACATAATACTTTCATGAAAAAAATTTACTCTAATATAAATACTAATGAATTTAAATATAAAATGTTATAAAAAAACCTATGTGCCTAAAAATATTTATAATATAAACAAAAATATTTGTATTTTAAATGCATAATTTAATCCAATGATTTTACAAAAAAATTAATAAATTAACTTTATTAAAAATTATATATAAATTAGTTCAATTTATGTTCATGTAACTCAAAATGAGTAAATCAATTAATAAACAATCTAGAGCTTGGTTGAAACTATACTTGTGTGGAAGGGAAACTCCTATACATTAAGCAAGTATAGTCTTAAAATTAAAATATGTGACGAAATCTTATAAAATAAATAAATAAATATATATATATATTCACATAAATTTTCATTTTTTGTTAGTCTAATTTTTATCTTTTTTTTCATTCTATTTGTATTTTTTTGTTTTTTCTTTGTCTATGTAATTTTTAGTATTATTTTTTTTTCTTTTTTAAAGAGTTTACATCAACATTCTAACTTATTGAGTTTTTGGTATTTGAATATGTGTTATCTACGTATGCTAATAGGTTAGCATTGTATTGCAAAAAAAAATGACATACAAATAAGAGGACTATTTGACACATGATAAAAAAATTAGAGCATGTCTTGCCAGCTTGAAGTAACACATGATAGGATTCTAGGTCATATATATTTCTTTTAGATATTACTAATTATATTATATTATTATATTATATTGATTGATTTTAAAATTACACTCATTTAAAAATTTTAAGTACATTTTTATCTCAGTTGTTATTATTATTATTACTTGAATGATAATATTATTCATAGAAGATAATGAATAATTAATATATTAATTGGTTGAGACAATTAATTAAATGCACATAAATGACATTCAATTAGGAGAAAAATTTGAATTTTATTTTTTAATTATTTTATTATTTGAGTTATATATTTGAACGTAAATCTTATTAGTGGCGTATAATGTAAAAATTAACAAATTAATTAGCATTCATTAAGGGCGAGTTTTGAAATTTAAAAGTTTTATTTATATTATTATTTAAATTATTTGAGTTTGAATAGAAATATTATTGGAAGATAATTTTGGTAGAGATTCATAGAATATATGAATAATAATTAGTATATTAATTAGTTGAGGTAATTAATTAGTTAATTGTGCATAAATGTCATTTAGTTATGAGAAAATTCAAATTTGAATTATGCTCATTGATGTTATTCTTCTTCTTCTCCTTCTTTTTGACGTTAATGTACGTCCATGATGGAATCACCCTCGAGCACAGAAACTTGGAAACGACTATGACGAAACCTCAATGGTAGCTTCGCATCCTCCTCTGCCCAAGTCGCTAGATTTTGAGCTTGTCATCATCATCTTTTAGTTTGACCTAGAAAGTCACCTACAACTTCAATGACCATCATGTTAAGCATCGATTTTCAACGCATAGATGATGTTTAGACAAAAAGTGTAATTGCATCGATTCTTAGTGCATCGATTCTCTAGACAAAAAAAGTGTAATTATTTTTTTGACAGAGTTTGCATCATATTATGGGGTATCTGAGATATATACCAAGTTGAGGTAATGTGAAGTTGATTTGCTATTTTTTGATGAAATATTTAATTTATTAAATGTGTTGTTTCACACTTTATCTAATTTATTATACTTGTGATGTTCATAACGTTCTGTTTAAATAGATATCTATCTTATGTCATTGATGTGGCTACACCAATAGCAGACTGCCTCAACTTGGTGTATAATCTGCTAGCACCTGTTATCATGAAGAGCAATGGCAAGACTTCTTTGAGCCACCAAGAGGTATCATTGACGTTTTTTATTCAAGTGATGTAACTTTAACTGTCAGTGCAATATACTTTTGTAGTTTTTTAAGTTCTTGTATAAAATCAACTGTATTTTAAATTCTATAAATTTGTTTTGAAGAATCTCACTTTCACTCTAAACTGAGAGATTGTCTTGTCGATCAAACACTCACATCTTAGTGGAAATTCTAATAATTCGTGCTACTGTTTTTTATTGTGTTTAGAAATAAAGAACAAGAAGAATAATTCGTGCGACTGGCATGGAATCACATGCAACACCATGCATCAAAGAGTTACAGAGATGAATCTACAAGGATACTAGTTGAATGGATCCATATCTCCTCAAGTTGGCAATCTCACTTTTTTGAAACGCCTTGCCCCTACGGAAAAATTCCACAAGAATTAGGTAGTTTGTTACACTTGCAAGTACTTTATCTCTACCAAAACTCGTTGGTTGGGGAAATTCCTACAAACTTGACAAGTTGCTCCAAACTCAAAGGCTTTGACTTGTCTGGAAACAATCTGATTGGCAAAATACCATTTGAAATTGGCTCTCTTTGAAAACTTCAAGTATTGTACGTAGATAAAAACAATTTAATAGGACGAATCCCACCATCCATAGGGAATCTTTTATCCCTTACTGTTCTTTCGACAAGTTTTAATAACTTGGAGGGAAATATTCCACAAGAAATAGGCCATATGAAAAACTTGGCACATATAGCAATGCATAGCAACAATTTTTCAAGTACATTTCCTTCTTGTCTTTACAATATGTCATCTCTCGCTAAATTCAGAGCTTCAACCAATCAATTTAACGGCTCTCTTCCACCCAACATGTTCCACACCCTCCCCAATCTCCAATCATTTGAAATTGGTTGGAATCAAATCTCAGGTCCAATCCCAACTTCCATCACAAATGCATCTCTCCTCCAAGTTCTTTGTATCACAACATATAACTCTGATTTTATTATTATTAGAATAATCTTGTTTTACACTTGGCAATGATAAAGATACCAACCATGATTTTACTGTGTTTTGAGCTCTGCACATAACGAGATAATTCTATGGATATTATGATGTGGCAGGTACAACCAAGAAAAACCTAACTTTTGGCATGAGGTTGCGGATTGCAATTGGTTCAACCAAAGGCATACTATATCTCCATACTGAGACTAACCCTCTTATATTCCATCGAGATATTAAAGCAAGTAACATACTTCAAGACTCCAAAATTCATTGCTAAAGTTGCAGATTTTGGACTCTCACGGCTTGCACCATACCTAGATGATGAAGGGACTGAACCTAAATATTGAGTCGACAGTTGTGAAGGGAACACCAGCAAGTTTGTTTGAGAAAATTTTGGAAATAACAATTTTAATTTGTGAAGACTTTTATTAAGAAAATTTTATGATAACATAAATTATGCAACTGAAATAATTTATGCGATCATTAGCAATGTAATTATGAGATTTGTTTGGATGGTCATCTATCAAAAAAAAATTGACTTTCCACACATTCTAGTAAAAACTGATACTTGCAGAATTTTTTTTGGTGTTGGGGGAAGAAGGGGAACAAATCCTGGTAAATGTCTACCTCAATCTCTTGTTCACATTGTAAATAGTATGTTGAGTTATGCTATCTATTATCAAATGATTCAATGGGTTTAAACTTAGATTTCACTTATGAGTTCTCAAAGCTACTACCTAACTGAGAGAACCAATGATGGCCAAATTTTAGTAAGGGTATCATGACAAATTTTAGCTATTAAGTTGTCAATAGTATAAAATTATTCTTGAACTGTAGCAGTACACTTGTGCCATAAGTGTATAATAAAACCATTTCAGTGACATAACTTTGCTAAAATTGTTAAACGCTATGCAATTTAATTAGAATACTCCTTAATTTGATTTTTCCTGCAGGGTTACTTGGATCTAGAGTACTATGAAACCAATAACACACGGGAAAAACATTGTTCATGAGGTACTCATTTATTATAGTACCCTGGTTCTTATCTCTGGTCACTAAATCACAGTCACGCTGGTTAAAGGATAAAGAGAAGATAATATTGTGGTATAGGCATATAACTGACATTTTTGTTTTAAATTTGTACTTTTAGTTAACATTTTTAAGTTGCATTTTATGAGAAATTTTTTATAGACTTGTAATTAAAATGAAATTTTGCTAACTAATTTTAGACATATTATTATATATTTTAACTTTTATTGGTATTTTTTAACTAAGGTTGATGAATTATATTTGAATGATATATTATTTTTATTTTATTATTGCAGGTCATACACTATGATTTTGAGAAATTTTGCATGCCAAAGACTTCATTATGATCAAGAGTTAAAAATTTATTTATGGACTACCTACTATCTTATACTACGACTATTTGATAACACTAGTGATTAGACTCAAAATGTCACTAGTTATTAGATGGTGTATACTTTTATGTTTTGTTGTTGACACTGTAAAAGTTATGAATGTTCTTTTTTATTGTGGATTTAATGAAATTTATTTTGCTTTTTAGAATGAATTCTAGTATGTTGTATTTAGGAACATTTGTATGTTATGATTTAAGTTCTTTAGGGGCAAATATAAATATTACTAAAATTTGTGTTAATGACGTTGCAATCTCACTTTGAATGACAAATAGGCATAACATTTTTTGACCAAAAAAGAATAAGCATAACATGGGGTTGACAATTTTTGAAACAATTTTAGTAGTCATAACAATTGCTAGTAAAAGGCATATTTTTTATCGGCAATAAAATGGGTCTTTAGAGACAATAATAAAAGCTGTTAAAGACATGGAAAAAGGCAAACTTGTTGTTTTAACCGCCATTACAATTGCTAGTAAAAAGTATATTTTATCAACAATAAAATCGGTCTTTATTGATAATAACAAAGGTCATTAAAGACATGAAAAAATGAAAAAATGTAAACCTGGGGTTGTTTTAGTCACCATTACAATTGCCAATAGGTAATTGTCGCTAAAATGCATTGCTTTTACTGGCCATAAAGGAGTCTTTACCGATACTCTATATAATGGTTGGAAAAATCTTTACTGACATTGAATACAGCGGCAAATAATTAATTACCAGTAAAATTTTTGCGACAATTCTTATTGTCACTAAAAGGCTTTTTTGTTGTAGTGGATATGTGACTTATTTTTCACATGTTTCATGTTTTCATAGCAGATCATATGTGAAAGAAAATTGTAACATAAGATTATATATGACAAAGTATTAAGTACTCTAGATTTTACATGTTAAGCAAGTAATGTATTTACTTGTTGACAAAGAAGACATATAACAATTTTTCAAGATATGTATCTTCATTTTATATATTATATTAATTGATTGATTCTAATTGCCGAGAAATATTCATTCCAAAATTTTCACAATAATGAACAATCAGATGAAATATATCGTAACTAGCGAATTAAATTTTTGACTTATTGTAGGAAAGATTTTAAGTAGATGCAAAGTCAAAGCCGCCTAATAAAGATTAAATCCTAGAGAAGGTGATTATTTGAGAAGGCCTCTTAATTGCAAATAATTAATCTTATAATAATGTCTATGAAAATATCTTGATCAAAAGATTAAAAAAAAAAAAAATCAAAGCCACCTCTGTATACACTCAACGCAACCTTTCTTATCTCAGCAACCAAAAAATAAAAATAAAAAATCAAAGCTACCTCTTTATGCACTCAACTCAACTTTTTTTTTAATGGGAAGTACACTCCTCCTCATCTTATTAGTTCCATTCTATATAATGTTCTAATGGGTGTCTACGGAAAACCCGAAATGACCAACAAGAAAAGACAATCCAAAGTGCAAGCGATGTAATCGCATATTTGATTTAGATATATCATACATCACATACATTTCTTCCCTTCTTTTTTTTCTACAATTATTTCAATTGCATCATTTTTATTACTTCACTATAATTATAATTTTTTACTTTGAGACAAACGTAGATGAACAATATTATTTAGCTGTTGCTAGTTTCATTTAGTTTGTAACATCATTTGAAAAAAGGAGGCAAATGAGTTTCAAAGCTGAGTAAACGATGCCATCTGTTTCCTCACCTTCATAACGGCTTACAAATGATCATAGAAGAAGAACCTTCGTCTTCGTCTTGCCTTTGGTCAATACCCGTGGACATATTCAGCAATCAACAAAAACCACAACACTGTCAACATAACACTTATATATGGTTAGATTTTATCAAACAAACACAATTGTGAAAGAATTTTTTGATAATTCCATTCATCGTAGTTATACAATATATATAGTGCAAATATTAACAAGGAAAAAATAAAAGATTACAGAGAAATATCTTATAACTATGGAATAAAAACATATTACACAATTAAGGATATTGACCAAATCAAATATTGACTAAATCATATCCTTAATTTTAGCATCAAATATTGACAAAATCATATCTTTAATTTTAGCATTCCCCCTCAAGTTGGAGCATGTATATCGCACATGGCTAACTTGTCTAAAGGGTGACCGAAAACAATGTTGGCAACAACTTTGGTAAGGACATTGGCTAGTTAGTATTTAGATTTCACAAATGGAAAAACAATGATTCCGGCTTCAAATTTTTCCTTAATGAAGTGTATATCAATTTCCACATGCTTCGTTCGATCGTATTGGACTGGATTATGAGCAATCTCTATAGCAGAAGTGTTATTACAATACATCTTCATTGCCTCCTGAGAGTGAACACCTAAATTCTTAAGCAAGTTCCTCAACCATTGTAAGTCGTGCCTCTATATTCAGCTTCTGTACTTGACATTGCTACCACCAGTTGTTTTTTACTCCTCCAAGTCACAAGGTTGCCCTTACAAAAGTAAAGTATCCTGATATAAATTTTCTGTCGTCAAATGAACCAGCCCAATTTGTATCAGTGTAACCTTCTACCTTCGGGTGATTATTCTTGTTGAACAACAACCCTTTACTTGGAGCAGACTTTAAATATCGCAATATGCGTTCCACAGCATCCATGTGAGGTTTACGAGGATCATGCATAAATTGGCTCACTACGCATAGTGAATAAGCAATATCTGACCTAGTATGAGACAAATAAATTAATTTTCTCACAAGTCTCTGGTACCTTGCTTTATCGGTAGAAGTTGCATGCAAACACTTAAACAACTTGAGATTTTGTTCAATAAGGGTATTCGCAGGCTTACATCCAAGCATACATGTTTCAGTTAACAAATCAAGAATTTATTTTCGTTGAGATAAGAAAATACCATTCTTTGAGCAGGCTACCTCGATTCCAAGAAAGTATTTTAAATCTCCAAGTTGTTTCATTTCAAACTCTAAGGCCAAATGTCGTTGTAAGCTCTCAATTTCTTCTTGATCATCTGCTATCACCACCATGTCACCAACGTATATAATCAAATCAGTAACCTTACCCATTCGATGCTTTAAAAACAAAGTATGGTCTGAGTTGTTTTGTTTATATCTGAAACTCTTCATAGACTTGGTAAATCTACCGAACCAAGCTCTTGGTGAGTTTCTTAACCCATACAATGCCTTTTTGAGTTTGCATGTCATTGTAACATCTAAGTATTTTTTCAAACCTGGAAGGGGATCCATATACACTTCCTCTATAAGATCTTCATGTAAAAAAA